>CAMGYJ010000009.1:207514-420519 GCA_946122785.1 Linum tenue
CAGATTCCAAAGGGGTACCATCACAGATTTCGGGCAATTTTTCCGAAATGCCATTTTCTTTCGATTCTAGAGGCTGCAGATCACGGAATCAGGCCGAGCCTATATCCACCGATAATGAAGTCTATTGATACTATTCTCCACAGATGGTAAGTCCATTAAGCGCCGATTTGGGCCAATTTATTTTCGGATGAGATTTTCGTAATTTTTTTGGCGACGAACGGCCATTTTCTTTGGATTTTGAAGGCTACAGATCATAGATTCGGCCTGAGGCTATTCTTCAATGATGATTAAGTCCATTAAGTGCCAATTTTGGCGGATTTATTCCATGCCCATTTTTGGCAGATTCCAAAGGGGTACCATCACAGATTTCGGGCAATTTTTCCGAAATGCCATTTTCTTTTGATTTTGGAGGCTGCAGATCACGGAATCAGGCCGAGCCTATATCCACCGATAATGAAGTCTATTGATACTATTCTCCACAGATGATAAGTCCATTAAGCACCGATTTAAGCCAATTTATTTTCGGATGGGATTTTCGTAATTTTTTTGGCGACGAAAGGCCATTTTCTTTGGATTTTGAAGGCTACAGATCATGGATTCGGCCTGAGGCTATTCTTCAACGATGATTAAGTCCATTAAGTGCCGATTTGGGCGGATTTATTCCGTGCCGATTTTTGGCAGATTCCAAAGGGGTACCATCACAGATTTCGGGCAATTTTTCCGAAATGCCATTTTCTTTCGATTATGGAGGCTGCAGATCACAGAATCAGGACGAGCCTATATCCACAGATAATGAAGTCTATTGATACTATTCTCCACAGATGATAAGTTCATTAAGCACCGATTTGGTCCAATTTATTTTCGGATGGCATTTTCGTAATTTTTTTAGGATGAAAGACCATTTTCTTTGGATTTTGAAGGCTACTAATCACGGATTCGGCCTGAGGCTATCCTTCAACGGTGATTAAGTCCATTAAGTGCCAATTTGGGCGAATTTATTCCGGGCCCATTTTTGGCGGATTCCAAAGGGGTACCATCACAGATTTCAGACAATTTTTCCGAAATGCCATTTTCTTTCGATTCTGGAGGCTGCAGATCACGGAATCAGGCGAGCCTATATCCACCGATAATGAAGTCTATTGATACTATTCTCCACGGATGATAAGTCCATTAAGCACCAATTTGGACCAATTTATTTTCGCATGGCATTTTCGTAATTTTTTTAGATCAAAAGACAATTTTCTTTGGATTTAGAAGGCTACAGATCACGGATTCGGCTTGAGGCTATTCTTCAACGATGATTTAATCCATTAAATGCCGATTTGGGCTAATTTATTCCGGACCCATTTTTGGCAGATTCCAAAGGGGTACCATCGCAGATTTCGGGCAATTTTTCCGAAATGCCATTTTCTTTCGATTCTGGAGGCTACAGATCACGGAATCAGGCCGAGCCTATATCCACCGATAATGAAGTCTATTGATACTATTCTCCACATATGATAAGTCCATTAAGCACCGATTTGGGCCAATTTATTTCGGATGGCATTTTCGTAATTTTTTTGGCGACGAAAGACCATTTTCTTTGGATTTTGAAGGCTACAGATCATGGATTCGGCCTGAGGCTATTCTTCAACGATGATTAAGTCCATTAAGTGCCGATTTTGGCGGATTTATTCCGTGCCCATTTTTGGCAGATTCCAAAGGGGTACCATCACAGATTTCGGGCAATTTTTCCGAAATGCCATTTTCTTTCGATTTTGGAGGCTGCAGATCACGGAATCAGGCCGAGCCTATATTCACCGATAATGAAGTCTATTGATACTATTCTCCACATATGATAAGTCCATTAAGCACCGATTTGGGCCAATTTATTTTTGGATGGCATTTTCGAAATTTTTGTGGCGACGAAAGGTCATTTTCTTTGGATTATGAAGGCTACAGATCACGGATTCGGCCTGAGGGTATTCTTCATAGATGATTAAGTCCATTAAATGCCGATTTGGGCGAATTTATTCCGGGCCCATTTTTGGCAGATTCCAAAGGGGTACCATCACAAATTTCGGGCAATTTTTCCGAAATGCCATTTTCTTTCGATTCTAGAGGCTGCAGATCACGGAATCAGACCGAGCCTATATTCACCGATAATGAAGTCTATTGATACTATTCTCCACATATGATAAGTCCATTAAGCATCGATTTGG
Source organism: Linum tenue (assembly GCA_946122785.1). Classification (NCBI taxonomy): domain Eukaryota; kingdom Viridiplantae; phylum Streptophyta; class Magnoliopsida; order Malpighiales; family Linaceae; genus Linum; species Linum tenue. The sequence continues at coordinate 209,716 of CAMGYJ010000009.1, forward strand.
GCCAATTTATTTTTGGATGGCATTTTCGAAATTTTTGTGGCGACGAAAGGTCATTTTCTTTGGATTATGAAGGCTACAGATCACGGATTCGGCCTGAGGGTATTCTTCATAGATGATTAAGTCCATTAAATGCCGATTTGGGCGAATTTATTCCGGGCCCATTTTTGGCAGATTCCAAAGGGGTACCATCACAGATTTCGGGCAATTTTTCCGAAATGCCATTTTCTTTCGATTCTAGAGGCTGCAGATCACGGAATCAGGCCGAGCCTATATCCACCGATAATGAAGTCTATTGATACTATTCTCCACAGATGGTAAGTCCATTAAGCGCCGATTTGGGCCAATTTATTTTCGGATGAGATTTTCGTAATTTTTTTGGCGACGAACGGCCATTTTCTTTGGATTTTGAAGGCTACAGATCATAGATTTGGCCTGAGGCTATTCTTCAATGATGATTAAGTCCATTAAGTGCCAATTTTGGCGGATTTATTCCATGCCCATTTTTGGCAGATTCCAAAGGGGTACCATCACAGATTTCGGGCAATTTTTCCGAAATGCCATTTTCTTTTGATTTTGGAGGCTGCAGATCACGGAATCAGGCCGAGCCTATATCCACCGATAATGAAGTCTATTGATACTATTCTCCACAGATGATAAGTCCATTAAGCACCGATTTAAGCCAATTTATTTTCGGATGGGATTTTCGTAATTTTTTTGGCGACGAAAGGCCATTTTCTTTGGATTTTGAAGGCTACAGATCATGGATTCGGCCTGAGGCTATTCTTCAACGATGATTAAGTCCATTAAGTGCCGATTTGGGCGGATTTATTCCGTGCCGATTTTTGGCAGATTCCAAAGGGGTACCATCACAGATTTCGGGCAATTTTTCCGAAATGCCATTTTCTTTCGATTATGGAGGCTGCAGATCACAGAATCAGGACGAGCCTATATCCACAGATAATGAAGTCTATTGATACTATTCTCCACAGATGATAAGTTCATTAAGCACCGATTTGGTCCAATTTATTTTCGGATGGCATTTTCGTAATTTTTTTAGGATGAAAGACCATTTTCTTTGGATTTTGAAGGCTACAAATCACGGATTCGGCCTGAGGCTATCCTTCAACGGTGATTAAGTCCATTAAGTGCCAATTTGGGCGAATTTATTCCGGGCCCATTTTTGGCGGATTCCAAAGGGGTACCATCACAGATTTCAGACAATTTTTCCGAAATGCCATTTTCTTTCGATTCTGGAGGCTGCAGATCACGGAATCAGGCGAGCCTATATCCACCGATAATGAAGTCTATTGATACTATTCTCCACGGATGATAAGTCCATTAAGCACCAATTTGGACCAATTTATTTTCGCATGGCATTTTCGTAATTTTTTTAGATCAAAAGACAATTTTCTTTGGATTATGAAGGCTACAGATCACGGATTCGGCCTGAGGGTATTCTTCATAGATGATTAAGTCCATTAAATGCCGATTTGGGCGAATTTATTCCGGGCCCATTTTTGGCAGATTCCAAAGGGGTACCATCACATATTTCGGGCAATTTTTCCGAAATGCCATTTTCTTTCGATTCTAGAGGCTGCAGATCACGGAATCAGACCGAGCCTATATTCACCGATAATGAAGTCTATTGATACTATTCTCCACATATGATAAGTCCATTAAGCACCGATTTGGGCCAATTTATTTTTGGATGGCATTTTCGAAATTTTTGTGGCGACGAAAGGTCATTTTCTTTGGATTATGAAGGCTACAGATCACGGATTCGGCCTGAGGGTATTCTTCATAGATGATTAAGTCCATTAAATGCCGATTTGGGCGAATTTATTCCGGGCCCATTTTTGGCAGATTCTAAAGGGGTACCATCACAGATTTCGGGCAATTTTTCCGAAATGCCATTTTCTTTCGATTCTAGAGGCTGCAGATCGCGGAATCAGGCCGAGCCTATATCCACCGATAATGAAGTCTATTGATACTATTCTCCACAGATGGTAAGTCCATTAAGCACCGATTTGGGCAAATTTATTTTCGGATGAGATTTTCGTAATTTTTTTGGCGACGAACGGCCATTTTCTTTGGATTTTGAAGGCTACAGATCATGGATTCGGCCTGAGGCTATTCTTCAATGATGATTAAGTCCATTAAGTGCCAATTTTGGCGGATTTATTCCATGCCCATTTTTGGCATATTCCAAAGGGGTACCATCACAGATTTCGGGCAATTTTTCCGAAATGCCATTTTCTTTCGATTTTGGAGGCTGCAGATCACGGAATCAGGCCGAGCCTAAATCCACCGATAATGAAGTCTATTGATACTATTCTCCACAGATGATAAGTCCATTAAGCACCGATTTAAGCCAATTTATTTTCGGATGGGATTTTCGTAATTTTTTTGGCGACGAAAGGCCATTTTCTTTGGATTTTGAAAGCTACAGATCATGGATTCGGCCTGAGGCTATTCTTCAACGATGATTAAGTCCATTAAGTGCCGATTTGGGCGGATTTATTCCGTGCCGATTTTTGGCAGATTCCAAAGGGGTACCATCACAGATTTCGGGCAATTTTTCCGAAATGCCATTTTCTTTCGATTTTGGAGGCTGCAGATCACGGAATCAGGCCGAGCCTATATTCACCGATAATGAAGTCTATTGATACTATTCTCCACATATGATAAGTCCATTAAACACAAATTTGGGCCAATTTATTTTCGGATGGGATTTTCGTAATTTTTTTAAGATGAAAGACAATATTCTTTGGATTTAGAAGGCTACAGATCACGGCTTCGGCTTGAGGCTATTCTTCAACGATGATTTAATCCATTAAATGCCGATTTGGGATAATTTATTATGGGCCCATTTTTGGCAGATTCGAAAGGGGTACCATCACAGATTTCGGGCAATTTTTCCAAAATACCATTTTCTTTCGATTCTGGAGGATGCAGATCACGGAATCAGGCCGAGCCTATATCCACTGATAATGAAGTCTATTGATACTATTCTCCACGGATGATAAGTCCATTAAGCACCAATTTGGACCAATTTATTTTCGCATGGCATTTTCGTAATTTTTTTAGATCAAAAGACAATTTTCTTTGGATTTAGAAGGCTACAGATCACGGATTCGGCTTGAGGCTATTCTTCAACGATGATTTAATCCATTAAATGCCGATTGTGGCTAATTTATTCCGGACCCATTTTTGGCAGATTCCAAACGGGTACCATCGCAGATTTCAGGCAATTTTTCCGAAATGCCATTTTCTTTCGATTTTGGAGGCTGCAGATCACGGAATCAGGCCGAGCCTATATTCACCGATAATGAAGTCTATTGATACTATTCTCCACGGATGATAAATCCATTAAGTACCGATTTAGGCCAATTTATTTTTGGATGGCATTTTCGTCATTTTTTTGTCGACGAAAAGCCATTTTCTTTGGATTTTGAAGGCTACAGATCATGGATTAGGCCTGAGGCTATTCTTCAACGATGATTTAGTCCATTAAGTGCCGATTTGGGCGAATTTATTCCCGGGCCATTTTTGGCAGATTCCAAAGGGGTACCATCACAGATTTCGGGCAATTTTCCGAAATGCCATTTTCTTTCGATTCTGGAGGATGCAGATCACGGAATCAGGCCGAGCCTATATCCACCGATAATGAAGTCTATTGATACTATTCTCCACGGATGATAAATCCATTAAGCACCGAATTGGGCCAATTTATTTTCGGATGGCAATTTCGTAATTTTTTTAGATCGAAAGACAGTTTTCTTTGGATTTTGTAGGCTACAGATCACGGATTCGGCCTGAGGCTATTCTTCAACGATGATTAAGTCCATTAAGTGCCGATTTGTGCGAATTTATTCCGTGCCCATTTTAGGCAGATTCCAAAGGGGGTACCATCACAGATATCGGGCAATTTTTCCGAAATGCCATTTTCTTTCTATTCTGGAGGCTGAAATCACGAAATCAGGCCGAGCCTCATCCACCTATAATGAAGTCTATTGATACTATTCTCCACGGATGATAAATCCATTAAGCACCGATTTAGGCCAATTTATTTTTGGATGGCATTTTCGTCATTTTTTTGGCGACGAAAGGAAATTTTCTTTGGATTTTGAAGGCTACAGATCACGAATTCAGCCTGAGCCTATTCTTCAACGATGATTAAGTCCATTAATTGCGAATTTGGGCGAATTTATTCCGGGCCCATTTTTGGCAGATTTCAAAGGGGTAACATCACATATTTCGGGCAATTTTTCCGAAATGCCATTTTCTTTCGATTCTGGAGGCTGCAGATCACGGAATCAGGCCGAGCCTATATCCACCGATAATGAAATCTATTTATACTATTCTCCACGGATGATAAGTCCATTAAGCACCGATTTGAGCCAATTTATTTCCGGATGGCATTTTTGTAATTTTTTTGGCGACGAAAGGCCATTTTCTTTGCATTTTGAAGGCTACAGATCACGGATTCGGCCTGAGGCTATTCTTCAACGATGATTAAGTCCATTAAGTGCCGAATTGGGCGAATTTATTTTCGGATGGCATTTTAGTAATTTTTTTGGCGATGATAGGCCATTTTCTGTGGATTTTGAAGGCTACAGATCACGGATTCGCCCAGAGGCCATTCTTGAACGATGATTAAGTCCATTAAGTGCCGATTTGGGCGAATTTATTTCGGGCCCATTTTTGGCAGATTCCAAAGGGGTACCATCACAGGTTTCGGGCAATTTTTCCGAAATGCTATTTTCTTTCGATTCTGGAGGATGCAGATCACGGAATCAGGCCGAGCCTATATCCACCGATAATGAAGTTTATTGATACTATTCTCCACGGATGATAAGTCCATTAAGCACCGCTTTCGGCCAATTTATTTTCGGATGGCATTTTCGTAATTTTTTTGGCGACTAAAGACCATTTTCTTTGGATTTTGAAGGCTACAGATCACGGATTCGGCCTGAGGCTATTCTTCAACGATGATTAAGTCCATTAAGTTCCGATTTGGGAGAATTTAATTCGTGCCCAAGTTTTGCAGATTCCAAAGGGGTACCATCACAGATTTCGGGCAATTTTTCCAAAATACCATTTTCTTTCGATTCTGGAGTCTGCAGATCACGGAATCAGGCCGAGCCTATATCCACTGATAATGAAGTCTATTGATACTATTCTCCACGGATGATAAGTCCATTAAGCACCAATTTGGGCCAATTTATTTTCGCATGGCATTTTCGTAATTTTTTTAGATCAAAAGACAATTTTCTTTGGATTTAGAAGGCTACAGATCACGGATTCGGCTTGCGGCTATTCTTCAACGATGATTTAATCCATTAAATGCCGATTTGGGCTAATTTATTATGGGCCCATTTTTGGCAGATTCGAAAGGGGTACCATCACAGATTTCGGGCAATTATTCCGAAATGCCATTTTCTTTCGATTCTGGAGGCTGCAGATCACGGAATCAGGCCGAGCCTATATCCACCGATAATGAAATCTATTTATACTATTCTCCACGGATGATAAGTCCATTAAGCACCAATTTGGGCCAATTTATTTTCGCATGGCATTTTCGTAATTTTTTTAGATCAAAAGACAATTTTCTTTGGATTTAGAAGGCTACAGATCACGGCTTCGGCTTGAGGCTATTCTTCAACGATGATTTAATCCATTAAATGCCGATTTGGGCTAATTTATTATGGGCCCATTTTTGGCAGATTCGAAAGGGGTACCATCACAGATTTCGGGCAATTTTTCCGAAATGCCATTTTCTTTCGATTCTGGAGGCTGCAGATCACGGAATCAGGCCGAGCCTATATCCACCGATAATGAAGTCTATTGATACTATTCTCCACAGATGATAAGTCCATTAAGCACCGATTTGGGCCAATTTATTTTCGGATGAGATTTTCGTAATTTTTTTGGCGACGAAAGACCATTTTCTTTGGATTTTGAAGGCTACAGATCATGGATTCGGCCTGAAGCTATTCTTCAACGATGATTAAGTCCATTAAGTGACGATTTTGGCGGATTTATTCCGTGCCCATTTTTGGCAGATTCCAAAGGGGTACCATCACAGATTTCGGGCAATTTTTCAGAAATGCCATTTTCTTTCGATTTTGGAGGCTGCAGATCACGGAATCAGGCCGAGCCTATATCCACCGATAATGAAGTCTATTGATACTATTCTCCACGGATAATAATTCCATTAAGCACCGATTTGGGCCAATTTATTTTCGGATGGCATTTTCATAATTTTTTTGGCGACGAAAGCCATTTTCTTTGGATTTTGAAGGCTACAGATCATGGATTAGGCCTGAGGCTATTCTTCAACGATGATTTAGTCCATTAAGTGCCGATTTGGGCGAATTTATTCCCGGGCCATTTTTGGCAGATTCCAAAGGGGTACCATCACAGATTTCGGGCAATTTTTCCGAAATGCCATTTTCTTTCGATTTTGGAGGCTGCAGATCACGGAATCAGGCCGAGCCTATATTCACCGATAATGAAGTCTATTGATACTATTCTCCACGGATGATAAATCCATTAAGTACCGATTTAGGCCAATTTATTTTTGGATGGCATTTTCGTCATTTTTTTGTCGACGAAAAGCCATTTTCTTTGGATTTTGAAGGCTACAGATCATGGATTAGGCCTGAGGGTATTCTTCAACGATGATTTAGTCCATTAAGTGCCGATTTGGGCGAATTTATTCCCGGGCCATTTTTGGCAGATTCCAAAGGGGTACCATCACAGATTTCGGGCAATTTTCCGAAATGCCATTTTCTTTCGATTCTGGAGGATGCAGATCACGGAATCAGGCCGAGCCTATATCCACCGATAATGAAGTCTATTGATACTATTCTCCACGGATGATAAATCCATTAAGCACCGAATTGGGCCAATTTATTTTCGGATGGCAATTTCGTAATTTTTTTAGATCGAAAGACAGTTTTCTTTGGATTTTGTAGGCTACAGATCACGGATTCGGCCTGAGGCTATTCTTCAACGATGATTAAGTCCATTAAGTGCCGATTTGTGCGAATTTATTCCGTGCCCATTTTAGGCAGATTCCAAAGGGGGTACCATCACAGATATCGGGCAATTTTTCCGAAATGCCATTTTCTTTCTATTCTGGAGGCTGCAGATCACGAAATCAGGCCGAGCCTCATCCACCGATAATGAAGTCTATTGATACTATTCTCCACGGATGATAAATCCATTAAGCACCGATTTAGGCCAATTTATTTTTGGATGGCATTTTCGTCATTTTTTTGGCGACGAAAGGAAATTTTCTTTGGATTTTGAAGGCTACAGATCACGAATTCGGCCTGAGCCTATTCTTCAACGATGATTAAGTCCATTAATTGCGAATTTGGGCGAATTTATTCCGGGCCCATTTTTGGCAGATTTCAAAGGGGTAACATCACATATTTCGGGCAATTTTTCCGAAATGCCATTTTCTTTCTATTCTGGAGGCTGCAGATCACGAAATCAGGCCGAGCCTCATCCACCGATAATGAAGTCTATTGATACTATTCTCCACGGATGATAAATCCATTAAGCACCGATTTAGGCCAATTTATTTTTGGATGGCATTTTTGTAATTTTTTTGGCGACGAAAGGCCATTTTCTTTGCATTTTGAAGGCTACAGATCACGGATTCGGCCTGAGGCTATTCTTCAACGATGATTAAGTCCATTAAGTGCCGATTTGGGCGAATTTATTTTCGGATGGCATTTTAGTAATTTTTTTGGCGATGATAGGCCATTTTCTGTGGATTTTGAAGGCTACAGATCACGGATTCGCCCAGAGGCCATTCTTGAACGATGATTAAGTCCATTAAGTGCCGATTTGGGCGAATTTATTTCGGGCCCATTTTTGGCAGATTCCAAAGGGGTACCATCACAGGTTTCGGGCAATTTTTCCGAAATGCTATTTTCTTTCGATTCTGGAGGATGCAGATCACGGAATCAGGCCGAGCCTATATCCACCGATAATGAAGTTTATTGATACTATTCTCCACGGATGATAAGTCCATTAAGCACCGCTTTCGGCCAATTTATTTTCGGATGGCATTTTCGTAATTTTTTTGGCGACTAAAGACCATTTTCTTTGGATTTTGAAGGCTACAGATCACGGATTCGGCCTGAGGCTATTCTTCAACGATGATTAAGTCCATTAAGTTCCGATTTGGGAGAATTTAATTCGTGCCCAAGTTTTGCAGATTCCAAAGGGGTACCATCACAGATTTCGGGCAATTTTTCCAAAATACCATTTTCTTTCGATTCTGGAGTCTGCAGATCACGGAATCAGGCCGAGCCTATATCCACTGATAATGAAGTCTATTGATACTATTCTCCATGGATGATAAGTCCATTAAGCACCAATTTGGGCCAATTTATTTTCGCATGGCATTTTCGTAATTTTTTTAGATCAAAAGACAATTTTCTTTGGATTTAGAAGGCTACAGATCACGGATTCGGCTTGAGGCTATTCTTCAACGATGATTTAATCCATTAAATGCCGATTTGGGCTAATTTATTCTGGGCCCATTTTTGGCAGATTCGAAAGGGGTACCATCACAGATTTCGGGCAATTTTTCCGAAATGCCATTTTCTTTCGATTCTGGAGGCTGCAGATCACGGAATCAGGCCGAGCCTATATCCACCGATAATGAAGTCTATTGATACTATTCTCCACAGATGATAAGTCCATTAAGCACCGATTTGGGCCAATTTATTTTCGGATGAGATTTTCGTAATTTTTTTGGCGACGAAAGACCATTTTCTTTGGATTTTGAAGGCTACAGATCATGGATTCGGCCTGAGGCTATTCTTCAACGATGATTAAGTTCATTAAGTGCCGATTTTGGCGGATTTATTCCGTGCCCATTTTTGGCAGATTCCAAAGGGGTACCATCACAGATTTCGGCCAATTTTTCCGAAATGCCATTTTCTTTCGATTTTGGAGGCTGCAGATCACGGAATCAGGCCGAGCCTATATCCACTGATAATGAAGTCTATTGATACTATTCTCCACGGATAATAATTCCATTAAGCACCGATTTGGGCCAATTTATTTTCGGATGGCATTTTCATAATTTTTTTAGCGACGAAAGGCCATTTTCTTTGGATTTTGAAGGCTACAGATCATGGATTTGGCCTGAGGCTATTCTTCAACGATGATTAAGTCCATTAAGTGCCGATTTGGGCGAATTTATTCCCGGGCCATTTTTGGCAGATTCCAAAGGGGTACCATCACAGATTTCGGGCAATTTTTCCGAAATGCCATTTTCTTTCGATTCTGGAGGCTGCAGATCACGGAATCAGGCCGAGCCTATATCCACCGATAATGAAGTTTATTGATACTATTCTCCACGGATGATAAGTCCATTAAGCACCGCTTTCGGCCAATTTATTTTCGGATGGCATTTTCGTAATTTTTTTGGCGACTAAAGACCATTTTCTTTGGATTTTGAAGGCTACAGATCACGGATTCGGCCTGAGGCTATTCTTCAACGATGATTTAGTCCATTAAGTTCCGATTTGGGAGAATTTATTTCGTGCCCAATTTTTGCAGATTCCAAAGGGGTACCATCACAGATTTCGGGCATTTTTTCCAAAATACCATTTTCTTTCGATTCTGGAGTCTGCAGATCACGGAATCAGGCCGAGCCTATATCCACTGATAATGAAGTCTATTGATACTATTCTCCACGGATGATAAGTCCATTAAGCACCAATTTGGGCCAATTTATTTTCGCATGGCATTTTCGTAATTTTTTTAGATCAAAAGACAATTTTCTTTGGATTTAGAAGGCTACAGATCACGGATTCGGCTTGAGGCTATTCTTCAACGATGATTTAATCCATTAAATGCCGATTTGGGCTAATTTGTTTTGTGCCCATTTTTGGCAGATTCGAAAGGGGTACCATCACAGATTTCGGGCAATTTTTCCGAAATGCCATTTTCTTTCGATTCTGGAGGCTGCAGATCACGGAATCAGGCCGAGCCTATATCCACCGATAATGAAGTCTATTGATACTATTCTCCACAGATGATAAGTCCATTAAGCACCGATTTGGGCCAATTTATTTTCGGATGAGATTTTCGTAATTTTTTTGGCGACGAAAGACCATTTTCTTTGGATTTTGAAGGCTACAGATCATGGATTCGGCCTGAGGCTATTCTTCAACGATGATTAAGTTCATTAAGTGCCGATTTTGGCGGATTTATTCCGTGCCCATTTTTGGCAGATTCCAAAGGGGTACCATCACAGATTTCGGGCAATTTTTCCGAAATGCCATTTTCTTTCGATTTTGGAGGCTGCAGATCACGGAATCAGGCCGAGCCTATATCCACTGATAATGAAGTCTATTGATACTATTCTCCACGGATAATAAGTTCATTAAGCACCGATTTGGTCCAATTTATTTTCGGATGGCATTTTCGTAATTTTTTTGGCGACTAAAGACCATTTTCTTTGGATTTTGAAGGCTACAGATCACGGATTCGGCCTGAGGCTATTCTTCAACGATGATTAAGTCCATTAAGTTCCGATTTGGGAGAATTTATTTCGTGCCCAATTTTTGCAGATTCCAAAGGGGTACCATCACAGATTTCGGGTAATTTTTCCAAAATACCATTTTCTTACGATTCTGGAGGCTGCAGATCACGGAATCAGGCCGAGCCTATATCCACTGCTAATGAAGTCTATTGATACTATTCTCCACGGATGATAAGTCCATTAAGCACCGATTTGGGCCAATTTATTTTCGGATGAGATTTTCGTAATTTTTTTGGCGACGAAAGACCATTTTCTTTGGATTTTGAAGGCTACAGGTCATGGATTCGGCCTGAGGCTATTCTTCAACGATGATTAAGTTCATTAAGTGCCGATTTTGGCGGATTTATTCCGTGCCCATTTTTGGCAGATTCCAAAGGGGTACCATCACAAATTTCGGGCAATTTTTCCGAAATGCCATTTTCTTTCGATTTTGGAGGCTGCAGATCACGGAATCAGGCCGAGCCTATATCCACTGATAATGAAGTCTATTGATACTATTCTCCACGGATAATAATTCCATTAAGCACCGATTTGGGCCAATTTATTTTCGGATGGCATTTTTATAATTTTTTTAGCGACGAAAGGCCATTTTCTTTGGATTTTGAAGGCTACAGATCATGGATTCGGCCTGAGGCTATTCTTCAACGATGATTAAGTCCATTAAGTGCCGATTTGGGCGAATTTATTCCCGGGCCATTTTTGGCAGATTCCAAAGGGGTACCATCACAGATTTCGGGCAATTTTTCCGAAATGCCATTTTCTTTCGATTCTGGAGGCTGCAGATCACGGAATCAGGCCGAGCCTATATCCACCGATAATGAAGTCTATTGATACTATTCTCCACGGATGATAAATCCATTAAGCACCGAATTGGGCCAATTTATTTTCGGATGGCAATTTCGTAATTTTTTTAGATCGAAAGACAATTTTCTTTGGATTTTGAAGGCTACAGATCACGGATTCGGCCTGAGGCTATTCTTCAACGATGATTAAGTCTATTAAGTGCCGATTTGTGCGAATTTATTCCGTGCCCATTTTAGGCAGATTCCAAAGGGGGTACCATCACAGATATCAGGCAATTTTTCCGAAATGCCATTTTCTTTCTATTCAGGAGGCTGCAGATCACGAAATCAGGCCGAGCCTCATCCACCGATAATGAAGTCTATTGATACTATTCTCCACGGATGATAAGTCCATTAAGCACCGATTAGGGCCAATTTATTTTCGAATGGCATTTTCGTCATTTTTTTGGCGACGAAAGGCCATTTTCTTTGGATTTTGAAGGCTACAGATCACGGATTCGGCCTGAGGATATTCTTCAACGATGATTAAGTCCATTAAGTTCCGATTTTGACAAATTTATTCCCGGCCCATTTTTTGCAGATTCCAAAGGGGTACCATCACAGATTTCGAACAATTTTTCCGTAATGCCACTTTCTTTCGATTCTGGAGGCTGCAGATCACGGAATCAGGCCGAGCCTATATCCACCGATAATGAAGTCTATTGATACTATTCTCCACGGATGATAAATCCATTAAGCACCGATTTGGGCCAATTTATTTTCGGATGGCATTTTCGTAAATTTTAGATCGAAAGACAATTTTCTTTGGATTTTGAAGGCTACAGATCACGGATTCGGCCTGAGGCTATTCTTCAGCGATGATTAAGTCCATTAAGTGACGATTTGTGCGAATTTATTCCGAGCCCATTTTTGGCAGATTCCAAAGGGGGTACCATCACAGATATCGGGCAATTTTTCCGAAATGCCATTTTCTTTCGTTTCTGGAGGCTGCAGATCACGGAATCAGGCCGAGCCTCATCCACCGATAATGAAGTCTATTGATACTATTCACCACGGTTGATAAATCCATTAAGCACCGATTTAGGCAAATTTATTTTTTGATGGCATTTTCGTCATTTGTTTGGCGACGAAAGCCCATTTTATTTTGATTTTGAAGGCTACAGATCACGGATTCGGCCTGAGCCTATTCTTCTACGATGATTAAGTCCATTAAATGCCGATTTGGGCGAATTTATTCCGGGCCCATTTTTGGCAGATTTCAAAGGGGTACCTTCACATATTTCGGGCAATTTTTCAGAAATTCCATTTTCTTTCTATTCTGGAGGCTGCAGATCACGGAATCAGGCCGAGCCTATATCCACCGATAATGAAATCTATTGATACTATTCTCCACGGATGATAAGTCCATTAAGCACCGATTTGAGCCAATTTATTTCCGGATGGTATTTTTGTAATTTTTTTGGCGACGAAATGCCATTTTCTTTGGATTTTGAAGGCTACAGATCACGGATTCGGCCTGAGGCTATTCTTCAACAATGATAAAGTCCATTAAGTGCCGATTTGGGCGAATTTATTTTCGGATGGCATTTTCGTAATTTTTTTGGCGACGATAGGCCATTTTTTGTGGATTTTGAAGGCTACAGATCACGGATTCGGCCTGAGGCCATTCTTGAACGATGATTAAGTCCATTAAGTGCCGATTTGGGCGAATTTATTTCGGGCCCATTTTTGGCAGATTCCAAAAATGGGCCCAGAATAAATTCCCCCGAATCCGTCCTAAATGGACCTACTCGTCGTTGAAGAATAGCCTCATGCCGAATCCGTGATTTGTACCCTTCAAAATCCATGGAAAATGGCATTTCGAAAAAAAATCGCCCAAAGAATTACGAAAATGTCATCCGGAAATAAATTGGCCCAATTCTATGCCTAATGGACTTAATCATTGGTGGAGAATAGGATCAGTAGACTTCATTATCGATAGAGAATAGCCTAAGGCTGAATCCGTGATTTGTAGCCTCCAAAATCGAAAGAAAATTGCATTTCGGCAAAATCGCTCGAAATCTGTGATGGTACCCCTTTGGAATCTGCCTAAAATGGGCCCAGAATAAATCTGCCTGATTCCGTCCTTAGTGTACTCACTCGTCGTTGAATAATAGCCTTGGGCTGAATCCGTGATCTATGGCCTCCAAAATCCATAGAAAATGGCATTTCGAAAAAAATCGCCCAAAGAATTACGAAAATGTCATCCCTAAATAGATTGGCCGAATTCTATGCCTAATGGACTTAATCATTGGCGGAGAATAGGATCAATAGACTTCATTATCGGTGGAGAATAACCTCGGGCTGAATCCGTGATATGTAGCCTCCAATATCGAAAGAAAATAGCATTTCTGAAAAATCGCCCGAAATTTGTGATGGTACCCCTTTGGAATATGCCAAAAATGGGCCCAAAATAAATCCGCCCGAATCCGTCCTTAATGGACTTACTCGTCGTTGAAGAATAGCCTCAGGCTGAATCCGTGATCTGTAGCCATCAAAATCCATGATGAATGGCTTTTCAAACAAAAATTCCCAAGGAATTACGAAAATGCCCTCCCAAAATAAATTGGCCGAATTCTATGCCTAATGGACTTAATCATTGGTGGAGAATAGGATCAATAGACTTCATTATCGGTGGAGAATAGCCTCGGGCGGAATCAGTGATATGTAGCCTGCAAAATCAAAAGAAAATAGCATTTCGAAAAAATCTCCCAAAATTTGTGATGGTACCCCTTTGGAATATTCCAAAAATGGGCTAAGAATAAATTCGTCCGAATCCGTCCTAAATAGACTTACTCGTCGTTGAAGAATAGCCTCAGGATGAAATCCGTGATTTGTACCTTTCAAAATCCATGGAAAATGGCATTTCGAAAAAAAAATCGCCCAAAGAATTACGAAAATGCCATCCCAAAATAAATTGGCCCAAATCTATGCCTAATGGACTTAATCATTGGTTGAGAATAGGATCAGTAGACTTCATTATCGATAGAGAATAGCCTCGTGCTGAATCCGTGATTTGTAGCCTCCAAAATCGGGAAAAAATTGCATTTCGACAATATCGCTCGGAATCTGTGATGGTACTCCTTTAGAATCTGCCAAAAATGGGCCCGGAATAAATCTGCCTGATTCCGTCCTTAGTGGACTCACTCGTCGTTGAAGAATAGCCTCAGGCTGAATCCGTGATCTGTAGCCTTCAAAATCCATGGAAAATGGCATTTCGAAAAAAAATCGCCCAAAGAATTACGAAAATGTCATCCCTAAATATATTGGCCGAATTCTATGCCTAATGGACTTAATCATTGGCGGAGAATAGGATCAATAGACTTCATTATCGGTGGAGAATAGCCTCGGGCTGAATCCGTGATCTGTAGCCTCCAATATCGAAAGAAAATTGCATTTCGGAAAAATCGCTCGAAATCTGTGATGGTGCCCCTATGGAATCTGCCAAAACTGGGCCCAGAATAAATCGGCCCGAATCCTTCGTTAGTGGACTTACTGGTCGTTGAAGAATAGCCTCAGCCTGAATCCATGATCGGTAGCCTTCAAAATCCATGATGAATGGCATTTCGAAAAAAATCCCCAAGGAATTACGAAAATGCCATCCCAAAATAGATTGGCCGAATTCTATGCCTAATAGACTTAATCATTGGTGGAGAATAGGATCAATAGACATCATTATCGTTGGAGAATATCCTCGGGCGGAATCCGTGATATGTAGCCTCCAAAATCGAAAGAAAATAGCATTTTTGAAAAATCGCCCAAAATCTGTGATGGACCCCTTTGGAAGCTACCCAAAATGAGCCCGTAATATATCTGCCCGATTCCTTCCTTTATGGAATTACTCGTCGTTGAAGAATAGCCTCAGGGCGAATCTGTGATCTGTAGCCTTCAAAATCCATGGAAAATGGCTTTTCGAAAAATAATCTCCCAAAGAATTACGAAAATGCAATCCCAAAATAAATTGGCCGAATTATATGCGTAATGGACTTAATCACTGGTAGAGAATGGGATCAATAGACTTCATTATCGGTGGAGAATAGCCTCGGGCGGAATCTGTGATATGTAGCCTCCAAAATCGAAAGAAAATAGCATTTCGGAAAAATCGCACGAAATCTGTGATGGTACCCCTTTGGAATTTGCCCAAAATCGGCCCGGAAATAATCGTCTATGCTCTAGTAGTAATTTGCAGAGTCGTCATGGTCTTCCTTCTCTTCAGCAAAGTCAAATTTCTTTATGCTACTATCTATTCCTCTCTTCCCTCATTCGTTCTGCACGTTTTCTTTGATAGCACCTTCTAGCATTTTAAAACCATTATGCATCATCCCAGTCAATCGAACTGATAATTGCTCCAGTGTATCACCACTAGACTTCTGATAGTTATTTAATTCTTTTCAACACACCACCAGATGCTCTTGTGTGGCTTTCAACACTTTCATCATTTCACACTCATCGTGTTGTTGTTCTCATCATTCGCCATCGTCTAAATAATTTAAAGAAAATTTCAAATTAGAATTCAACTTCTATTTTGTATAAATGATCAACAACAGAGACGTGGTCGACCTGACTTACCATTAGGTCGACCTTAAAGACATAAGTTGTCACTACTAGAACCAATTAGGTCGACCTTTGCTCTTCCTAGGTCGACCTATCTAGCAGAAAAATACGGATTTACAAGTAAAAACATGTGTAATGCAAGTGATAGGTCGACCAGACACATCGAGCAACCGACCTTTTAAGCACAACATAGTCTTACAAACAAAGACGACATTCTGGATAAAGAAGCACAACAAACAGAAACGGTCGACCTCGACAATAATTAGGTCGACCTATTGCGGTTTGATTTTCCTTACCTCGCAAGTACATAAGACCAAGTGTTGTGCCCTAAATTCAATTTCTCTCAATTGTCGAACAGAGGCCGACCTGATTTCGATATAGGTCGACCGAATGGTCTTCTGCACGCAAGAAAACATCTAATTAGACGGTGCAAATTATGCATTAGACAAGATGACGGCGAAAGCTTAAATAGGTCGACCTCTTCAAACTTGTACAACAGCAACCGAAAAGGATCTTTCTCGACAAAAGCTCTACACGTACAAAAACCCAAATTTAAAGTTTTATGGCGGTGAAGGTGACATATATTCGTATTTATAGATATTTAGGACGAGATTGGGTTGAATTACGTGTTAGACAAGTTAGGGTTACATTTCTGGGGTTGAAATCCTTTTCCAATACGGATACAGTATGAACGCGATCGACCTGACTAGTACGAGGTCGACCTTTCATACTATTGTCCTAACTAATCTCGAATTTTATGTTGATTAGTTAACTGGACAGAGATCGACCTTTTCACTTATGAGGTCGACCTTTTAGTAGCAAAATGGTCGACCTTTTGCGGTATTTGGGTCGACCTTTTAATATATTGTTCGCTTCCCAAAGAGGTCAGTCATTTGCTCATAAAGGTCAACCGCGTCGTTGAGGCTAACAATACTAAAACAACTAATTAGGTTGACCTAATCCTATCTGAGGTCGACCGAAAAGTGCAGTTTATGGTGACTTGCAAGTTACCGTAGCAAAGTCCAAAAACAAACAATGGTGCAAACACTCATGCAAAACAAATGAGAAAAATCTCAAGTATAATAACAACAAACTAAAGAATGTGATGTCTAATAAGCACATTAACAAACTATAGTTTCAAACTGGAGAATGGGACGTATAAACAACTCATAAACATACTACAAGTAACAAAATGAGTTTGGTATGAGTTGTCAAATTGTGAGAGAATGAGCTTATCTATAATAAAGTGACCATCTTGGCAGTTGAGAGTTTGATAATAGCAAGTGAGGGAGTCTAGTTGGGAGCGATACACACTAGCTTATATTTCAGTATTAATCGATATTTCGGTATTATACAAATCTCAATCCCAAAATCCTAATATCAAATAACACTTGAAATTCAATTCCAATCCCAATCTCAATTCCATGAAATAATACGTGTATTCGATAATACAAAATATCTACAAATTCGGTACTGTATTTGGTATTCGGTATATCCGATATATCTCAATATAGTAGCAAACTTCCAGGTAGGGATGGCAATGGGTCGGGTCGGGGACGGATAGTGCATATCCGTTACCCTACCCAAAGTAGTTCGGGTTTTACCCATACCCATACCCACATAAGAAACGGGTAGAAAATCAAAATCATGCTCATACCCGTTCGGGTTTCGGGTATCCACGGTTATCCATGGGTAATAGTTTCTCTTTATAACTTCAACCAATATTGTTATTATTCACATGTATGCTCACATTAAATAAGACAAAAAGTATGACAATAATTCACTAGAATTAAGAAAATTCATTAAAACAACACAATTTCATGAAAAAGATTATATTTATATGCTAAATATAAAATATATTAGAGAAAAATAATGATTATTTCTAGACAAAATACATATGCATGTGTATATCGGGCGGGTTCGGGTTGGATAGTGAGAAAACCATGCCCACTCATTACCCGCAATATTCGGGTTCGGGTTTTACCCGTACCCGCTAAAAGTCATTCGGGTTCGAATTTTATCCTACCCGACAAGGTCGGATTCGGACGGATATCCACGGTTACGGATATTTTTGCCATCCCTACTTCCCGGCCTAACTCCTAGTCTCCTATCACCGATGACGACGACGTTTCGTGCTTTGGAGCTACATTCTTTTTTTGGTTATTTATGGTGGTAGTTATTGTTTCGTGTTATTTTCTTTGTCCTTCAAGTTTGGCCTCTGGTTCTGATAAAATTGGAGAAGGAAATTAGATCAGAAGATCTGGATTTGGCTAGCAGGTCGCAGGGAAGGGAAGCGAGAGTACTGAGGAATTTAGCCGTCGTCGCCTACGATTGCACTCCGACGGTCTGGTCGTGCTGTCGACGATCCTCGCCGCTAAATCTATCTCTGCCCGATCGGGAGAGACGAGAAGAAAAAGCTGCAAGCGAAGTTCTGCCCCACCGCGATCGCCTGGATTTATTTTTTTCCGGCTGTTTCTAGGTATCTTCGACATCAGGTTACGATTCTCCCAAAATAGTTGCCGACTAAGCTTAGGATGAAACAATTTGTGTTTTGTCGCGATTGAAATTCATGCGAACTTTGTGCTTTGTTTCGTATCCTCTTTTTGGATTTGCCTTTTCTATAATCAGTAACTAGAGAGAGTTGTGTTTATCCCTAGATGATGCAAAGTGGTTATGGCGATTTTGGTGCTCCTAGTGAGGTATAGTTCATTCCATTTGGAATTGCTGATTGTGATATGCTTATGCGGTGGCTGTGGAGCCGTCCATTTTGGCCTTTCTGTCTGGTTGGTTTCTTTACTTGATTTGATCGGATTCTTTATGTGAAACTTAGATGCAGAACGGATGTTCAGTTGTCAGGTGCTTAAGTTGTATTTTCTGCTTTGGGTAATCTGTGCTCAATATATTGATGGTCTGCTGTGGCTTCGGGTGATGATTATTTGTAGGGTAGCAGAAAGGAAGCGAGAACAAGATGAGGATGAATGGTATTCAAATGTGGCTTCAACTATTGGTTGTTGCGGCTCTTATTCATTCACCAATGGCTGTCCCATCGCCAACTTCCCCTGCTCTTCTCTTTTCTCCTCACCTCCATCAGTAGGTTACCCTTGTTTCCTTTTTCAGTTGCTAAGCTCTTTCCCTCGAGACACCATCCACTCCCACCCCGCCTTCTTTTCTCATGTGCGTATGAGCTCAAATTTAGTCACATTGCTTGTGGTCATGGAGGCAGACAAGTTATATTTTCATGTTACTTAGAATTGCATAAGTATGCACATAATGTGTTTCACAAGTTATGTCATCAACTCATTCTTGTGCAAGGACTCATATTTGAGTGACATCTGATCTGCCTATCACTCAAAAGAATTCAGAAATATGATATGCATACTTGTTGTGTACTTTTCAGTGGAATTATATGTACTTACTAGAGTTGTTATAGGGTCTCAAATGGTGAGATGGATGCCGCTGTTACCTACCAGACAATTTCTTCACTAGATCTTGCCAAGTCTGTTCTATCTCAAGGCGGCTGGTCAAACTTAATGGTATCAAGAGTTTCTTCGTCGCATGGTTTTCCCAAATGCTTTTGGTTTCTTTATCCTTTGGATTTTTTTCCATTGGTTTTTTCTCAAGTTTATAGACAATAACTTGGGTTCTAGGCTTGATGAACTTTTATATCTGTACTTTTTTAGTGCCCTGGGAAAAAGGTTCACCAGCCTGTGGACGTGGCACTTGTCTTCGTTGGTAGAGAGGTAATAACCTTTTTGAGGTTCATAGTTCTATATTCTTAAAAGAGAAAGTCTAATAGTTAAAATTAGGTAGCATGACCATCACCTGCACAAAGATGGTGCTTTTCTAATTTCTATTCCGGCTAATGGTTAAACTTGGATTTCTAGCTCCCCTAGTTTGTGGAACAAACTTTTGTTTCCATTAGTGTCATTCCTTGGATGCTCCAGTGTATCCTTTCAGTTGCATGGCTTTGCAACTTTTTTTACAGTAACTTTCCTGCAAAGAAATTGGTAATTGATTGTTGTATCTCTTCATTTTTTACGCTCATGTCTGCAGCTCCTGTCATCTGACATTTCTGCAAACACTGATACAGACCCGGTCTTGTTGAACTTGCTCAAGGTAACCGGTCATAATCCCACTAATCTCAAAGAGTTCAACTAACCATCTAGCATACTGATGCTGCAGTAGTCTGAGCTGTTGTACTGACTGATGCCGTGCATTTGGGTAGGTCTCCTTTTCGAAGTCCAACCTTTCCATGGGATTTCCTTACGTTGCAGCATCACCAAAGGAGTCGATGGAGAATTCTTTGTTGATGGGTTTCCAAGAAGCTTGCGGAGAGGAGTTAGAAGCCAGCACTGTTGCTTTTTCTGAGTCATGCTCCATTGATGATCAAAAGTTCCAGAAGCTTGTTGATGTGGAAGCAGTCCGAGTAAGTCATTTCGACATGTTCAAGATTATTTTTATCATTTCCTGGGGCAGACCTGTAATTATCTTTTAACCCTACACAACCTTTGAACCCCATATATCATCCAGGATCACCTCAGTTCAAGGGCTGAAAAGAGAGTGGATGGCCGAACAGACCTTGTTGTTTTCTGCCATGGAGGTTCTCAGTCCTCAAAAATGGTCGGGAAGTCACAAAGTGAAGGTCTGTTTTCTCATTGCGTTATCGAAGCTTCAGATTTTCCATATTATTTCTGATTTTATTCCACAAAAATTCTTACGCTGCTGGGTTTCTTGAATGTGTAGGTGAAGTTTTTTCTGAGCTTATCAACTCTGTGGAAGCGTCAGGAGCAACGTACTCGGTCCTATATGTTTCAAATCCCTTTCAATCTATCCTATACCCTTCTCAGTCAAATTCAGGAAGGTTTCTGGCCGAAGATACTCAGCGAAACGAGTCACTTAAATCTACGGGGTGTGATGAATTATGCCAAATCAAATCATCACTTCTGGAGGGAGTTTTAGTGGTAAGTTCCTTTTGGCCTTTGATTCAAATGTTACCAAGATATCTGGTGTTACTGTTGAATGCATTAACATCTTGAATGGAGTGTGGATCTCTGCTTGCAGTGTGCACTTTGTTTGGCTCACTGATTCCATACTGATATTGTGTGGATTATTTCCGGTTACATAACCGAGTTAAAGAATTACTGTGCTGGAAATTAACATGTTGGTCAATAGACAATCCTCACACCTTTGAAGTTACATCTTCATTGCAGATTAAGCAATAAGCATTAAGTGCATGCACATTTTAATCGATTTTGATTTAATTTCATGATTCATTCTTATCAATCTATTTATTATATTTCCCCCTTGTCCTTAACTTCAGGTTTGATCTGTGAATATGCGGTTAGTTGATAACATGCTAATATATAAATTTTGAAAAGAATACAGTTGCTCTAATCTATTTGATGAAAAATGTTTGATAAGATGATTCACATGCGAAACTCATACTGTTGGAACTGTTAGCTCCTTCGAAGCTTCATTTCTTATTTTGATATTTAGGCTGTTCAGGTGTCCTTGGATGAATACCTTGTTCTTGTTTTGGTGCTCCTAACTTTTACCATCTATTGGTCTGCTGTAGCGCAACCCGGTTTGCTTACTTGCTCGCTCGCTCACTCACTCTTGGTTGCGTCTATTGCTATGCTTTCCTGGTTGCTGCACCCTTTGCACTTTGCGGATCCTAATTCAAAGTTGCACATGTTGCAGGGGATTGTTTTGCTTCTGATTTTGATATCGGGACTTTGCTGTATGATGGGAATTGATACACCAACACGATTCGAGGCACCTCAAGAGTCGTAAGAGGCTTACCTTCACATGGCTGGGTGAAGGGTGGCATCAAGAAGGCGTCTATTGCAGGCGGTCTTGTAAAAGTATTTGCTTTTAGTTATTTTTGTTGGAGTGGGATTTGAGAGGTTAATGCAGGTCTGTAATATTTGTTTTTCACGTGGCTGTTTCCGACTGCTGGGAATAATAGGGAATATAACGTTATGCTGTTCGTTAAGTTCGCCTACTTGAGAAGGCAAAAGCTTGATCTGAAATTCTGAATGCTACTATACTATGGATGTTTTTTTTACTCGTGGCTCGTCCCTTTGTTGATTTTAGGCCGTTGATTGAAGATAGTCTTTAATAGAGCTGTCAAACTAGAACCAGACTGTAGCAACCCGCCCAGCGCTAAATTTGGTTCTAGCCATTTAATTTTTTGTCCGAATCTAATTTATAGTGTAACTTTTCTAACCAAAAAAAAAAAAAAAGAAATTTAGTGTATCTTCTTCATTTTATGTGACTTTCTTTGAAATTATTTTTATATAGGTAGACGGTAGTAATGATTAATTTTTATCACTAAATATGACTTAATCAATTATGGAAATACAATAATTTGTTCAGCTGGTTATAGATTAATGTGATTGGACAAAATGAGTTGTGTCATTAATCGTTCATCCAACTTTAGTTAAAGAAATATAATCAGAATAAAGCAGATCAATCTACTTAAAATATTACGTGTCGGGGACGTAAGTGTCATCCCATGAGCAAGAGCTGGATTCTTCCGCAACTGAAATTGAATCAAGTTGATACAAGACCACAATTCCATCTTTTTGTGCTTGATACCAAGCTCTAATTCGAGGTATACATTGAGGAAGATCCAAATTCATTATCTCTTGTTCGAGCTTATTCTTATCCCTTGCTTACCTCGACTTGTGAGTACTAATCTTGCATGTGTGATTGAATTTGTCACCAGTTTGGCCATACTCTTTTGCCAAGCCTCCATGGAAGGCTCTAGATTCCCTCATTCCTAAACATTTTGCTTACCCCGACCTTTTCATAAGGTTGATCATAAAAGGAGACACACTTGTTTGAAAGCTGGGGCTATCACTTTCGCAAGATGACATGGACGTTGAAGTCGTCTCTATTGGTGAAATAGTCGCTATGGGGCATTAAGTTGTTGCATAAGTTTTGAACAATATTTGAAGCTACTCCAACAATACTCGAACTTGAATTTATTTTATTTTTTTGTTATCTGCTACGATAATTGTTTTTTCTTGAGTTACCTAGACAATTAATTTAATTATATAACTATGAACTACATACATAATTAAAAATATTAAATACATGGTAATAAATATAAGAACTTGACTAACAACGTCATTTAGGTTCAATACATGTGTGGTGTCTCGTGTTCCCTCCTCAGCGCTGCATTCAAGGCCTCATAATTATTACTGATAATCTTACATCCCCACGTCGACCGTACATTACGACGAAATATGGCAATAATTCGCCCCCAAAATTCACTCGATGACAGATAATCAATGATGGAATCGTCCTCTATAACTTCAATACAAGCTTTGCATAAAGAATGTTCCAATTTGGATACTAATCACTCATAGACATGATCAATATTTCAGAGTCTGGGAGGAAGAGAAATATTAACAAGTGGTGAAATGGGCAAAGTGAACGAAAGGCCATTTATAGAGTTCATAAAACTAGTTGTTGCTCTTTCTTGGAAAAACTAGCCATTGGTTTCTTTCAAATTGATTTTTGTTTTTGTAGTCGCCCCTTTCTTTCTGTCACAAAGACGTACAATTTTGTTCATGCATAGGTTACATACGAATGGGTGAAAGTAAGTTAAGAATAGCAAGTAGTCATGAGGGTGCTCATTACGTGCTAACGAGCGAGCGAGCAACCCAATCCGTTCTAGCATTAAGCTTACGCCTGAAGAAAGCGGCCTCGATCAAAAGAGGGTCGGGATCTTTTAAGAAGATCGACCATAATCTCAAGCCAAGCTGCAACTCTCAAAGACCAAGTTAGGGAGATGCAGAGAGGGCCATGATCGTACAATGCACAAAACCGATTGAGCTCCTTAACTCCTCATCAAGCATCCAATTCAGGACCAGGAAGAGAAAAAAACTCCGACCATATGTTTCTGACCAAACCTGAACGTTGGTGGAAGCGAGACAACTAGTATCACTGTTACACACAGTTGCCAACCAACGTCTGTGATCATCGTCCATTTACACAGTCCATAAATGGGAGCTCTGTTCACAAGTTTTCTTGTGCAGCATGCCAAAACATTGGTGAGCAATACCACAACCAGGGCGTCTTATGATTTGGTTTCTATAAACAAGTAGAAAGGTTTTTAGCAGGCATCGATTATTCAAGTGAAGAAAAAAACGCCGCCTCCTGCTCACTCAACTCTAAGATTAAAGCACTCCAAACTAGAATCGATCGTCGAGAAACACTACGACGATCTTCTCCATTTGGAACATTTGTACATAAGAACATAAGAACGCCTATACAACCATCTGGAACTGCAAATCTATTCACAACTCGTCCTTAGAAGGCTGTCAGGAGAATAGTCTAAGAGAGTAAAGCTACTCTTTGCCCTAAAGAATCATCATCTAGTTGCTGTGAACGTATCAAACAATACACATTTCCTTTGCTAACTTCTACCGTCTCTTAAAGCCATCTTTCTATTGAAACTGAATGGAGCTTGTTATGTATCATGCTGTAGCAGAGATGCACATAAGATTCACTGTGCTTATGTTGATGGGGAACTCTTAAAACGTTTATACTCAATCATGAACCTTAGAGGCTACAGCCCTGTGCTGAAATCTATCTTCAAAACTAGCTTTACGAGAAGGACTAAGAAACGCTGATAACAATGAGTAACAAAGAAAACATACAATCAAAGAATCAATAGACTGAGATACCAATCCAAGATTCTCATTCCAGAACATGAAAATAGCAGTAACCCTGATCATCCAACCGTACGTCTAATTAACCAATGCCATAATTTGTCTTTCAATTCTCTTTGTGATCACTTGCTTGATATTGACTAACCTGAGAGAGAGGAAACCGAAATCCCTAGATCGAGGACACAAAAGGTCTCCTCGCAGGCTTGCTCGCTCCTCCTTCGCCGCCGCAGTCCAATCCGCAGCCGCACCTCGGGCAGACGAAGAAATTGTCGATCCCGAAGCTCGCCGAGGCGATCCCGACGGAGAAGTCGATGTCGTCGCCACTCCTCACGACCTCGACGATGTTCAGCCAGAGGAACAGGATCTTCACGCTGACGCCGGTGAGCTGAGTCAGCCGATTCTCGCTAATGTACCCGCCGATGACGGATTTGTACTTGAGCTGGTACGATCCTTCCAGGGAGAAGCTGCAGGTGCCGTTGAAGTAGGCGCGGAATCTTCCGGTGGACGGGTCGAGTTCGTAGCCGGTGGCGCCCTGGGGGAGGAGGCCGGCGGGGAAGTTGAATCCGGCGAGGATGTCGTACGCTGATTGTCCCGCGACGGGAAGAACATCGACGGGGGAGGATGATGAGGAGGAAGCGGCGGACGGCTGCAAAGGGGATAGGAGGAGAAGGAAGAGGAAAACTAGCGACGGCGACATCGGAAATTTTCGACCGATCTCTGCAAAATGCTTTGTGACGAACGAAACTCTGGTTTTCTGAGGCGGTGAAGGCAGGGGGGAATATTTGCCTTCTGGTAGACGGCAGCAGGGATGGACTTCTAGTTTGGTTCGATCTGAATCTCATCTACCGCATTGCTAGCGGCATCTAATTGTTGTTTAATGGTTGTTGGCCAAATTTTGTGCGGTATATGGTCTAAGTTAACTCCCATATTATCACTCGTCCAATTCGTAAAGTTATCTTTTCTGAATCGAATCGACAAGAGATATACGCTTCTAGCCTTTCTGTCTGTATAATGTAATGGATAAGAATTGCATATTCATACTCATAAATACGTGGGAAACTTTTAGGTGCAATAATTAGGTAGTTGGTTTGAAATGAGTCAAATGACTAATTGTCATTTGGTACTTTGGACATCCATATATTATATATATCTATGTATTTATATTCATAACATTATGATAATAAATAGTTGGTTTAGATTACCTCTATAGGATAGATCTCAACGGAAAATTGAAGAGTAACGATAGTAAATGATTGATTTCAGTAGTTCCTCATAGAAAATTATTGACTCTAGAGAGTAATATGAAGAAGACAAAATTGTTTCAAGCACTGATAGAACCAGAAAAGCTCCTTATTTCAAAGATAGGATGATGAGTTATTCACATTGCATTTTATGATAAGAGGCAAATTGAAAGCTAATCCGTGGTAATTTGAAAGATTTTCTGATGAAAAAATTGAGATGTCACATATGTTACCCCTAATATATACATAGAAGAACATCCTTCAGAACCAAGGTAAATTCCAAGATAGAGCTTGACATGGAGCGTATGATGGCGACGAGTGAGAGGACGATGAAGAAAATTGAGGCCATTTAGGCAAATTCCAAGATAGAGCTTGACATGGAGCGTATGATGGCAACGAGTGAGAGGGCGATGAAGAAAATTGAGGCCATTTAGGGAGCTCATTTTCCTTCAATACTAAAGCCTAAGAGCAAGTTGTAATTAGAATAACTTCGTGATTGAGAGTGAGCAAGCACTCTCCAAAATAGCAAAGGAGGCTAAAGAGCAAAGCCAAAGAAGAAAAGGGACTAGAGAGACGACCACAGAGTGGAAGGGGGTAATATGGAGTAATAGCTATTTCTCGATCAATTGCACTATACTTGGAGTGACATTAGCAGGGTAATTGTTGGAACATTGACACCAACACGATAGAAGCACGAATATTACGAGCCTGATAAAAACATCACAAGATCACGATTAGACACGGCATAAAAAAAGAGTCTAACCCATGTCCAAGCATGGCGTCCGGCACACACATAGTTCAACTTCACACTGCAATCAAAGAACCTGTGCTCAGTTTTCAGTTTTCATGTGGCGGTAGTAAAAGGAAACACCAATGTATGTAGTAATATAATCATCCTCGTGGTCAATGGACATTACAAGAAACGAAGCAACCCGGCCTATCAAGTCAATTATCAAGCATAACTTGCAGGAGAGAAACGAGTTCCAGACAGCAATCAGATGCGCATGTACGAGAATAGAATACAACCCGAAAAGAAAAAGTTCAGCAACTGAGAAATCAACTATGATCAAACCAAATGCAAGAGAAAGAACAAGGATTACACATACAGTTCTGGAGTGCG
Source organism: Linum tenue (assembly GCA_946122785.1). NCBI lineage: Eukaryota > Viridiplantae > Streptophyta > Magnoliopsida > Malpighiales > Linaceae > Linum > Linum tenue. Next base: position 236,736 of record CAMGYJ010000009.1, read on the forward strand.
TCAGCTCACATCTTTGAGTCTCTTTATCAATGTATCCAAGGATTTCTTCTTTGGATTGGGTCTAGCTCCTCTGCTTCCGAATGTACCAAACAATCTATCCGCAGGATCTTTCAACTTCTCCGATATCGTGACCACTTTCCGATAATCCAACAGATTGTAACTCCTCTCCCGAATCACTGGATTCAAAAAGTTCTCTGGATGGCTGCTCAACAGCAAATTAACCAACTGCCTCGCCTCACCCAGAGCTGTTTTCAACTGACTTGCATCCCCTTCGGGGAACAGGGTCGCTTGGTTGTCTGCAAAAGCTTCCAATATCTTCACATCAATTTCCACCCCCATAACAGCCTGTACAGTGAACCTCTTGACAGAATCTGCAACAAGAGCCCCAACGATCTTCTCGGAAATGTGAGAAAGAACATCTCTCAAAACCCTTTTCAGGACGTTTCCCGGCAATATTTGTTGTGCAGTGGAGACGAGAGTCTCCAAATATATCATGACTTCATTCACATATTCATTCCCATTCTGTACTGGTTCATCAGCCATCCAGTTCACGTTCTCAATCAATGTCATGAAACCATCTACTTTCTGTTTCAGCAACCCAGATAGCATCTCCTCAGCTGCATCTCGGGCATTGTTCAATGGAAACTGCCTCCTACTCCTCTCAGCCATTCTTAATGGTATGCCCGAGAGCTGTGCAGCATGACGAAAGAAAAACTCACACGCCCGTTCTAACACAACCATATTGGCTGCAACCTGCATAGCCTGGGAAACCCCATGAACCGAGGAGTTAATGAGCTTCAGAAGAGCTCCATCCAAAACGTCACTCAAAAGCCGGTCCAGATACTTCTTAACCACATCAAAGAAATCAAGTTGCCCGCCGTACGACATATAACTCACCGAGTCTTCAATGAAAGACCGTACAATTCGACAACAATCAGGCACCGTGGATGAAAATGGGGCAACATAAGGAAAAGCAGGCACGATATCAGACATCTGTATCTGGAAAGAAAGCACATTCATGGAGTACTCGTACTCCTTTTTCATCAACATCTGCTCAAACTTATCAGCAGCAAGCGCCTCAGCAATCTGCTTCCGACAATCAGACAGCAGTAACTCGTGGTACTTGTCCCTGTGCTTACTTAACACCTCTAACAAAGCATCCACAATGTAACCATATCTCCGCAGTGTCACTCCAAGGAGGCTCACATAGTCCTTAATCAACAGAAGATGATTAGCCGTTTGCATCCTGGAGAACTGATCCTCTAGCACGGAACACATCTTACTCACAGCAGTTTCCCACAGATTATCGACTTCCATTCTCGAGATCAAACCCCCACCAGTTCTCAACACTCTATCCTCAACGATAAAGAATCCAGCAATCTGAGCGAAAAAGGTTTGATGCGACTCGAGAAATGGAGTCATGGAGGATACCTGAAAGTCCGAGGTCAGTTGAAGCTTCCTGTTCTCGAAGTAATACTTCTTGAATCGGTCCTCAAGCCCTAGCGTCTGATGTATGTGATAAGCTCTGTAAAGAGGAGTCAAGTCAAACCCTAGCAGACTGTTGCCTCCATTGCTGTATCCACTCTTAGCATCATCATCCATCCCGCCGCTCACCCCATCGTCGTCGTCGTCCTCTTCCTCTTGCAGCGCGTACACGCAGTCTCTCAGATTGAGCCGGCTCTGCTCTTCCGCCTGTCTCTGCTTGATTCTCAGATCCTCTTCCCGCTGCCTCGCTGCGGAGGCTTGGCCAATGGCCAGCTGGCCCAAATTACGACTCACGACGCGGATCTCCACCAGCCAATCGCCGAAATCCTTGCTCACTTTCCTCTCGATGTGCGACCGTAACTGCGGGATCTTCTTCTCCAGCATCCGCTTCAAAGTCGACGACGGCGCCTTATCGACGAACTCGGTCTCGATCGCGTCCACGCACCTCAACGCCATGTAGAGATTCCCGGCGGACATATGATCGTTCGCTCTGGAGCAAAGCTCCATAAGCTTGATGCAGGAGACGATCAGAGTGAGGGCCAAGTAAACGTTGTGAGACACGGTCTGCGCCTCGATGTAGGAGTCGAGGTAAGTGAGGAGCGGGCCCGCGACGGACTGGAGCTTGGAATTGGAGTCGGAGAGGGAGGATTTCAAGGAATCGACGTCGGAGAGGAGGGATCGGAGGTCGTCGACGGCGAGGATGAAGTCCTGGTAGTGAGCCTTGCAGACTTCCTCGATCTCGGACTCCTTGGAGCGGACGAAGTGGCGGAGGTTGTGGAGGAGGATCTCGGGCTTGCCGGTGGTGAAGGCCTTGCGGACGAAGGGGCCGAGGTCCTCGCCGTTGTAGATGGCGGCGGAGAGGTGGAGCTGGTCCTGCTTATCGGCGGAGTTGTCGTTTGCGTCTCCATTGGCCGGCGCTACTTTCCGGCGGTGTTTGGTGGAGTGCATATTCGGTTAGATCGGGGCGGCAAGGATGAGATTTGCGAGAAAGGAAGAAGAGCGGGTATTTGGACAAGAATGGAATTGGGGAAATGGAGGCGAGCGAGCGGCAGGCGGCTCTTTCGTCTTTCTTATCGCGTAATTTGACTTGTCTGACGAAAGCTGGATGGGTTGATTTTGGGTTTTCTTGGGGGCGTTTTTCCTTCAAGACTCAGATTTGACCTTCCCAATCGACGGCGGTGTGTCTCCGTTTCCATCTCGTGTTATCAGTTGCCCCGCTGTCTTGCGTGAATTTTTTATTTTTGTAATCGCTGTCAAGATTTTCCTTTATAATAGTTGTTTTAGGGGGTGTTCATTGTACAATGGTCAGATTTTTTTTAGAGATACTGTAACATCCCGACCTTTTCGGATCAATTTATTGTCCGCTTTGAGCCTCCACCCTACTATTTTTACTTTGGGGAGCTGGGGTGCAATTCAAAGTGACTTCTCATAAGGTCACTCATCCTTGTTGTACTCCACACTGAGTACGTTTAACTTCAGAGTTCTCCATTTCACTCCAAAACGCTTCTTGTCAGTTAAGGTCGGTTTCTTACTTATGAACCATGGATCTCTCCCGTGCTTTGTCAATGTGGGATTCGCCTAAAGTGTTACATACATCCCCCCCCCCCCCCCCCTCCGGACTCCGCGTCCTCGTTGAGGTTTGCCCCACCATCTTTCAAGAGGGACGCAGAGAGGCTTTGATACCACTTGTTACATCCCGACCTTTTTCTCATTTTCTGAGCAAGATATTGTACGTTTTGGACCTCCACCCTCACGGTTTTTGCAAATGAAGATACATGTTCATCAAAGTACATTCTTAAACATTATTATTATTAGTATACAAATGGGCAAGTTTGCTTAAGGGATCTGGTGGAGTGTGGAAGGGTGCACCATAAGAATTGTTAGGACTTAGGACTTATCTTAAATTTATTTTTCTCTTAATCCATGTTTTCTACATGTCAATTAGATTAGCTTAAAGTGAGTATTTTTTTTCTCGTGTAGGGTTTTTTTTTTCTTAACCCACATTTTCCGGTAGCAGATTATGCACGTTTCCCCTTTCGCTACAAGCAGTGATCTTTTCTAGAGAATCAGCCTTCTCAGAGACCTGACTACCAGTGTAGCCCCGATTATCAATCAATGGGTTGCAGAAGGCAAGCAATTCAGAGGTTTTCAGCTTCAGATAGTCGCAAGGTACTACAATGGCGGATCTTGGAGAAGCCAACCCGGGTCACTGCACAACCCTCCTCCAGATCTCGAGCTAAGAAATGAAAGAGTAAGCACTGCTCCGGAAAAAGATGACATGAGTATAAGAATGGAAATTACTAGGTGAGTTCCATTTTCGAGATCTGGCGTTCCAATTACCCTATCATACTAATCAAGCTCTAAAGCATGTCTTCATCACATGTTTTCATACAGGCTTCAGCAGCAACTCAACGCAATTTGGAGCCAGATTCCATTTAAGGTATTAATCATTCTGTCGTTCATGTAGGGGATGGAGGCGTGAGTTATCGAACTAGAACTTCTAGAGTCTCAGGGGTGGAGCTACACGCCCCCAAAATTTTGAAAGTTACGTATAATCTGTATCGATAATCGGTTATTAAGATTGATTAGAGCTAATTGAAGTACATCAAATAGTCTGGTCATCTGGAGTATACTAATTATTACCATATATGGATATAGATTCGGTGTTGGTACATATAACAATAAAGCAGTATAGCACTATAGCCTATTGGACGAAGACGTTCAGGATAGGGGTTTGAAACCCATTGTAAGTAGATGACACAATTGCCTTTTTAATTTTCTTCTCAGTTTTATTATGTGTGAATAATTGCTTTTTCAGTTTAATATCTCAATAATTACTACTCAACTTCTATGATTTGTTTTCTTAAATCCTTTACTAAAAAATTAGATCAATTAAATTCTTCAAGTTGTAAATTTTAAAGAATTATTTTTGGTAAATAATGAAGAAAACAAATTGTTTATAAAATACTAGACATTGATTTTCAAATATAAAAATAGAATGTGTTACACAACATTGAAATGCAATATTATTATTTTTTAAATTTAATTTGTATGGTAGAAAATCTTAGCTCAGTCTAAAAAATTGATGTTTATCTTACCAAAAAAAAAATTTGATGTTTATTATAATATTATGTTTTTGCAGTAAAAATATAACCCATTTTTTTCGATACGATACTTGTATTAATCAAGGCAATCAAGTTACATAGAACAAAATAAACCCCTTTGAAACGCTCATTCCTGACTAAAAAAATGAAAATGTAGTTTCTATACTTGCAATTACAACTTGTAAAATTAATATAATTTTAGAAGCCTATAAACTAATGAGTTCGTAGTAAAAAAACTGCGGCATACTCACTTTTCTCTACACAAAATAAGCAATAGTGTAGATTTTATTCGGAATAATTCTGATAATCTTTAAAGCGTGGTTAAAATAGTATAAAAAAATTATTAATTTATCATCTTTTCGAAATAAGAGACTAACAAAATTCCAACCCCCAAAGTCAAATCCTGACTCCACTCCTGTGGGTGTAGAGCTTCACCTTAATTATACCGGGACGGGATAGTAGGATGGATGTGAAAAATCCTACCTGTTTGATGGGTTGATGGTGTTGTCCAGAGCTCTTTTGCGATCATATTGATGTACGCTTTACACACATTTTGGTTTGTGATCACAATCTTTAGTAATCTTCTAGTTGGAAAAAACATATTGGGCTATGCACTCAAGAATTAGTTTCTTCCCCTGAATCTGAAATTAAACTTACCAACCAACCAACAAAGGAATTGAAAATTGAAACCCGTCAAATTAAAATAGAATAGAGTAACAAACAAGAACAAGAATGTGACTGACTAATTCCATGCTGATCACATGCAGCACAAGAAATGGCACTTATTTGCAATGCGGACAATGACCAAGAAACGAAAAACGAGATCGAGGTGAAGCAATTAATTAATAAGTAGAGTAGAGCTAGCTAGCTAGTGCTAGTCTCGGCCGCTGTGATGATCAATGATCATCATCGTCATTTGATTTCTTGCTGCTGCTTCCTTTATTCTTGGCGTTGCTGCTTATAACTCCTGTCTTCTTCTTCTTCTTATTCTTCGCCATAGAGAGCTCACGTTGATTTTCCCTCAGCACCTCCTGGATATCTTCGTCATATTCGTGGAGCTCAAGCTCGTCGTCGGATACAAAATAACCATGATCAAAACCTAACTCAAAGTCCTCGCGGCTCGGCTTCTTCCACCTTCGAGCCAACAGCGGCAGCTGCCTCAGCCTCGTCTGCTGAGATACAACAATATTGGAGCCGCCGCCGCCACGGAGAATGTTGAGATTTTGGAGCAGCCGGCCGTGGGAAGATTTCTGGAGTAGCATCTGCAGCTTGGAGGCCATTTTGGAATGGATGGAGGCGAATGGAATGTAGTAGTAGTAGTACGGTTTCGGGGTTTTGCTTTGCTGCTTTTGTTCATTTCATTTTTATAGCTCCATCGGGGTTTACGGCCGGTTTAAGACGTGTCAAAGCAAGCAGCAAAGCAGTTACCAAGTTATTCGCCTTTTTAGTTTTTCTTTTTTCTTCCACACGTATCACGTATAACACCCCCCGATCTTTTAGTTCAGATTTTCACGGTGACCAAGTCCACAGAAACCATAACGGGAAGAATAGGAACCAACTTCAATTCAAGTAAAGCTATAGCACGGACCAACTTAATTGAATTCATCCGGCCGGAGCGGAGATTAATTCAATTCAAGTCTGCGTGGTTTAAGTGGTTACTCTGTGTTTTGCTTTAATTTGGTTTATCTAATTACGTCATTCAATCAACCTATTTATTTAAGTTATCTAATTTTAATCAATTTTTGGATAGTTGGTGTACGTTCCGTCATGTGACTCGTATCCATGTTGGATTAATTTCCATTAGGCTCAGGTAACCTAATTAGTTGCTTACACACCTCACACATGTATTAGATTATTAATTAATCGATTGTATGAAACTTTGAGGACTGACCATTGTTTTTTTTTTTTTTGTCATAGTTATTTTTGAATGGAAGCAGTATAAATACGATAATATACAAAACCTAGTACAACCATACTAGAAAATTGAAATAAGAAAAACACGATGGTCGACAAGTGTCTCAACCATAAAACAAAACATTAGTGTAAGAATGTGCCAAACACCAACGAAAAATGCATCACGAAGAGCCGTCTAATCACAGAGAGGGCAAAGGCACATCGCCCGGAAATCGCAATCTTGAATAATCGCACAACGACGATCTATACAGACGTAGAGCCATCCACCTATGTAATGGAAACCCCACACATTTCTTGGTTATTTCTTACTCAATGTATTTTTATATTTAATTTTTTTTATCATTATCAAGTCTACGATAACAACAACAACAACAACAACAAATATTCTCCAAGGTGGGTTCTGCATGTTGAAGCAAATAGTTTCACACTACTATGCCCAAAAAAGACAACACCAGATGTTCTCTCTCAATGATTTAGCCCCTAAATAAGTTTTTATCTCGATTATTGTTAAGATGATCCTATCAATTTTCTTATTATTTTGAGTAATTGTTTTTGGCAGCAAGGAAATATTGTCCTTGAAAATCATTCAATCAATCAAATAATATTTCAATTCGATCTTAAAAAATCAAGGATAACCTCTTTATATTATTTGTAGGATGGTAGCATAATTCTATACATCAGGCAATATAATGTATGTTCATGCCACATGTTATTTATGAAAAAAAGAGGATTGTTTCCATATCACCAGAATGGTTGATTGATTCTGATAAATTTCTTTTAAACATGGTCCATGAAACCGTACCGGATATTGTATCGGAAAAGTCAGCAATATGATATTTTATGATAAAACCGTGGTTTAACCGTATTTCAACCGTTAGATCGTTAAATACCGCCTATCGGTTTAGCCTCCGATACTGGTATTTCGTGGTTGAACTGCCGGTACGGTACGGTTTAATGGACCATACTTTTAAAAAAGTGCAATGATACAAAGAAGCCAAATCATACAAAAAATATACAGGTGATAAAATCGATCCGGCCAACGGGCCGGGTCCGTTATCTAGTTTTCTATGAAGAGGATGCAAGCATCATTACCTCAAATTAATTAATCTCGCGAATTACAAAACCATCACCAGAGAAATCAACTAAACTCTAATTTAATCGATAAAACTCAAACCATGTGTTTCACTCTCGAGACAATTTAAACCGGTTTGACAATGATATTTTCCCTCGCTGTACCCTCCAATAATGGCAACACTCCCCAAATTCCAAACAAACGCCCTGTCCACTCTTCCACCGTTCCCCGCACTGTTCGAATTCGTTCTCTGTCCACTCCAAAGCCAAACCCAATCCCCTCTTCTCTCGCCAATCAATCGAAGCTCCCCCCACAAAAAGCTCCTCTCCTTCTCTCGCCAATCACCACCGCATTCTCTCGATTCACCTCCTGAGCTCCTGCTTGGTTAGTTTCTTCTTTCGCCCTTCTCCTTGGGGTTTTCTTCCCGGAAGTTCTGTGATCGGATTACGGATCTGGTCATCAGTGGCCATTAATGGCTGCTCGTTTTTTTTTTTTTTTTTGGTGGTTAACGATTTTCATTTCTAGTTCAGCTGGAATGGTTTTAGGTTTTCAATTACGACTCGTGATTATGGCTGCGAAGTCTTATCGACCTTTTCCCCTTCTTCCCGTGACACTACAGTTTTATCTCTTAACAGGTGAAGATGGGTTAACTGATGTTTGATTGTTGGGTCCGAAGCCGCGTGGAGAACTTGGAAAGATTAACCAGCTAATTGTAGCCGAAGAACATCATCCTTGGGGATGGAGAAATGCGAGGCTTACTTGCTCTTTCATGGGGAAATCAGCCTCAGCAGCTGGCTCCGAACTTTTCTCTACTGCTTGGGTCTTGCGTATTGCTTCGTTGGGTTATCAGCTATCACTGCTCGCTTCTTCCGCTCCATGGAGAATGTTGTGAAGCATTCTCGTGAGGTGGTGGAGATTGACCCTCATACTAAAGCTGAAGTTGTCCGCCGTGAGAAGGTTTGGAACTACACCATCGCTGACATATCTCTTCTCGCATTCGGCACCAGCTTCCCGCAGATATCACTGGCTACCATTGACGCCATTCGGAACATTGGGAACCGTTATGCTGGAGGTTCGTCTCTTGATTTTTGCATCTTCTTTGACATGGTTGTGCCATGTTCTTGAGCTGTTTAGGTTTTACCTTCGACATTGCATGCTAATGTGCAGGGTTTTTTCTTTCATCCGTTTCTTGACTATTACTGAAAATCTGCTGGCTCGTTGTTTGGCTTTTTTCTGAGTATGGCTGTATTCTCAACTTCATTTGTCTGCAGGGCTGGGTCCTGGAACACTTGTTGGTTCTGCTGCTTTCGATCTTTTCCCAATTCATGCTGTCTGTGTCGTCGTTCCAAAAGCTGGAGAATTGAAAAAGATATCAGATCTAGGTGTTTGGTTGGTCGAGCTCTTCTGGTCTTTCTGGGCTTATATATGGCTCTACATAATTTTGGAGGCAAGTTCATCTGATGCTGTCTTGTGCAGAGTATAAACAATCGACTCTAATGACTTATTTCGTGTAATAGTAGATTAGGAATTCACCATCCGCATTTTGCTTTTCTCTCTGACAATGCCTGTGAATGTCTGTGCATCAGCACACTTGATTTTGTATTCCATGATCGATCTTCTCTATGTGTGCTGCATCTTAGTGCTTTGTCTTATAGTTAAGCTGTGATCTTCTTGGCATTCAGTTCGTTCGGTCATTGTGCTTTCTGAGTATTATGTTTGGAGTTAAATGTCTTGGATTTGTTTGCAGATATGGAGTCCAAGTGTAATTACTCTGTGGGAGGCCTTGCTAACGGTACTTCAATATGGGTTACTTCTGGCACACGCTTATGCCCAGGACAAGCGTTGGCCTTACGTATCGCTTCCAATGTATGCATCTCTCTTATCTTCCTTTGCCTGCTATTTTCATGAGGATCATCATTCCTCGTAATGAGACTGGTCGCATCTCCCACATTTTGCAAGGATCTCATTTCTTCTTGGAACTGTTTTTCATTTCTAGGGCAAGAGGTGAGAGGCCAGAAGAATGGGTGCCAGAAGAAACCCCTTTGTGTAGTAACAAGAACAACACTAATGTCTACGGCCAACAGTACCCTGACATACTCCCCGACCCAGAAGGGAGTGGAAACGTTGTTGACATCTTCTCCATTCATTCAAACAGTGAGCTAGGTGCTCCCTCGCAGCTAGTTTTCGTTTTCGCTTATAATGACGAAGAAAAGCTATCATTGCTGGGTATTGTTTTGGGCTTCCTCCTTCTAACAGCTCTCCTGTGCAGACTCAGACTATCGCAATTTGTCAAGCTCTGACATTGCTGTCGGGTGCTCAAATGAACCTTCTAGTGAGGAGACAGATTATTGGTTCCTTGCTACTTGGAAACAGCAATTTCTGGATGCAATCGTGGTAGGCTCATATTTTATCTCTCTCTCATCTGCAGTATTGTTGTGATGGGAACTAATAATATCCAACATTCTTTCCTCTACAGTTGGAAAGGCCAGAATCAAGAAAACTGGAGAACATAATCATAAGGGGGGCAAGAATCTCTTGGCAGTTGCTTCTCACACCATGGAGACTTGTGTTTGCTCTCGTGCCTCCATACCAAATTGCTCATGGGTGGATAGCCTTCTTATGCTCTTTAGCATTTATCAGTGGGATAGCTTATGTTGTCACGAGGCTCACTGATCTCATAAGCTGTGTCACAGGTCAGATAAGAGGAACATTCTCATGTTTCTATCAGTTTCCCTGGCCTATTTTCTTTTTTGGTAGCAAGTTTCCCTGGATTTTGGAAATCAATATATTAGTTTTTGGAGAGTTTGTCCAGTGAGTTTATATATATCATCATTCAACTTGGCCTGCAAATCATGCCTTTTCAGGAATAAACCCATATGTCATTGCATTGACGGCGCTGGCAAGTGGAACTTCATGGCCGGATCTAGTAGCAAGTAAGATAGCTGCTGAACGTCAACTAACTGCAGATTCTGCCATAGCAAACATCACTTGCAGGTTTGTCGATGAGTCCTCAGCATTTCTCTTTTGCTGCTTAATTAGTGTGCCTACTTGAGTTTTCCGTCTCTTTCTCTGATACTGATCCAATGATATATAAAACTGCAGCAATTCTGTGAACATATACGTCGGGATTGGAGTTCCATGGCTGATCGATACAGCCTACAATTTCTTGGTGTACAAGGAACCATTGCGGATAGAGAACGCGGAAGGACTGAGCTTCTCGTTGCTGGTTTTCTTCTGCACGTCAGTAGGTTGCATTGGGGTTCTGGTGTTCAGGAGGTTGACCTTAGGGGCGGAGCTTGGTGGACCGAGGATTTGGGCATGGCTTACTAGCGGCTACTTTATGCTGCTTTGGGTTGTTTTTGTTGTGCTCTCTTCCCTCAGAATTTGTGGCGTCATTTGAAATCTTAGAAGCAGGATCATTGTTTGTCTGTCTGTAGCTTGAGTGTCACCTATTCAATTATATTTCTTCTCCCAGCAACAACAGAAGCATAATATGTAGAGAAATTTTATGAGATAACCTTCCTGTTTCATTGTTTTCCCTTTTCTCTACCACAAAATTAGATACGCAGCATAACTTCAAATAAGAATGAAAGAACACATTATAAACCACTCCATGATTTTTATTTGCCAGAGAACAAAATGTTGAACAGAGATATGTCAACTCATTTGAAAACCATAATCGAAACTCCGTCCATTGATTAGCTGAAACATATGCAGAGGAATCAAATCCATGAATTTGTCTTCCTATGCAACAGCAGCACCTGAACAAGCTGTGACAGGAGCTCCATCAATCTGCTTCTTTGTTGCGCTGTACTTCTTCGTTATGAATCTTTACAGGGTAATAAAGAAAACAGAATACAATCAACAAGGGGTCAGTTTAGAAACTCTTATAGAATGATCCAAAAAGGAAAACAATAATGTGTATCCTAAATGCTAACAAGTTACCTGAAGAAATCCCTCCACAGCAACTCAAACATCAACCAGTTCATTCCAGTGTCTCCTGATGGGTTGCCACTTCCATCATCTTTTTTGCTTGAGGCAGATATCATTCTATCAAGTTCATTATTTTATACCATTAGCAAGTGAAGAAACTGAAATCTTGCAGAAGTTATGGAACGATGAGAGAGAAAACAGAAGACTTTCGACGATCGCACCTGCTACCAGTTTTCTTGAGCTCATCAAACATGGAACGAGGAGAGATGCATCCCATGGTTAACCATGGAGATATTTTGCACGAAAAGTTTGCACCATATATGCTGTTGTGGTTGCCATTGGTTCCCTTGGGTGGTTGTGCTCGACACTCCACTGCAAATTTCTGCAACCTTTGCAGTGCTTCAGTCTCCCCTCCCACCATAGAAGCATATGCTGCTGGCTTTCCATCCTGCATTGAGATTGATTAAAGGTTTTACAGATTGACGTCTGTTCAACACATAGACTTCGAGTTCAACCAGCGAATAGGACTTCCTTTCCATGTGCGCAGAGAAACAAGAGGTATATCCATCCAGAACAACAAGACTTGACTTGATGCTAGTATTTAGTAATCAGATAGCTAAAAACTAAAAAGACTTCAATCTCTATGCATAAAACAGAAATCAAATTCCCATCGGATATTAACTTTGGATGTCTAAACATTTAGGTCAAGACAAGTGGGTTTCACAGGACTTCAACATTGAATTTCAGAGACACATCTTCTAGTATGTAAAAATGGCAATTGGCTTCACTTTTTCGTATCATCCAACTCATACCAACAGAATTTGGCACCACAGCAGAACACTGAGCACCACCATCTCAAACTAATGGATAACTAGAGGGAATCATACAACAGGAAAACCATATAAGTAGAACAAAAAAGAACACTCAAACCTGAGTGGGGCTGCTGAGACCCAAATCCAACAATGTGGGGATCTCCCCAGGCTCCACATCTCCGGAGGATGGAATACCCTTCAGTTGATCCAACGCAGCAATCGTCTTCCTCACATCCAACCCCTGAACTTTCTCCCTAAACCCGCCATAATTAGAAGGCATCTCCTCCAGCTTGAAGGGCAAATCATCCAAATGGTACAGAGTACTTCCCCAGAAGTACTTCACCTCCAATCCTTCCTCCTTCATCGCAGCTTCAATCTTGTCCTCCGCCTTAACCTCATCATGAGACACCTCTCTATGCGCGTAGACAGCATCGGCTCCGACAGCTTTCGCCAATTCGGCCAACACAGTCTCCGGCCGCCCAACCCGCACGACGAGATCCGACCCTCTGGCCCGGAGGTTCTTCCTGAGGTCGGAAACCGATTCGATCACGAAAGTGGCTCGGTACGGCCCCGTCTTATCGAACCCAGATGAGGATTTCCCGTACTCACGAGGGTCGAAACAGTAGACGGGCAAGATGGAGACGGATTCATTGTGTGCGGAGTTGAGGGACTCGTTGTCGTGGACGCGGAGGTCGTTGCGGAACCAGACGACGGCAGCGCGGCGGAGGGCGGCGGAATTGGAAGGGTCGGAAGGGCGGCGAGGGCCCAGGGAGAGCGTGCTGTGGAGAGGGTTGGCGGAGATGGTGGATTTGAAGGAGAGCCCAGCTGCGGCCGCCGGGGAGGAAGAGGAAATGGAGAGGTGGGAAAGGGAAGCGGCCTGGGTTGGGATTTTGACCTTGCTAGGAGAAGCAGCGGCGAAGAGCGTCTGAATTCTGGTCGGGGTGAAGAAGTGGGTCGGGAGGATTGTGGAGAGGGAGATGGAGAGAGACGCGGCGGCGAATGGCGATGCTGCGGCGGCGGCGGCGGAGTGGGAGGTGGAAGAGCACTGTGACGGGTGAGCAATGGCGAGCTCATTTGGGTGTTCTTCTTCTGGGGGAGAAGAATTGGGGACTGGATCTTGGAGGATTTGGCGATTGGGATCCATTGGAGCTGGTTGGTGAGGTCGAGGATAAGCTGGAGCAGCTGATGATATTGAGACGATGACTAAAGAGTCTACGAGCCAAGGAAGGAAAGGTTAGACAAAAATGTGGAGTGTTGGACCTCCCTCCCCTTCGGCTAATGAACCAATGGTGTGGATTTCTGTTGGTCTACCCCGCTTGTCCACAACGACTACCACCAACCCCATTAGGGGTTTGGGTTGATGCGGGGTGTTTTGGAGATTTGGCACGAATAGGCTGCAAATGAGCCGAGCTGCGTTAGAAAAAAAAAATACGTTGCTAATAGAGTCTGACATAATGTAATGACCAGCGACCAAACTTGAACTATTACACTATGTTCATGAAGGAAGGGAGGAAAAGGAGGGGAGGGTAGGAAAATTTGGAGGGGAGGTTAAGTTTGGAAGGGAGGGAAATTAGAGGGAATTGGAAAGAAAATGTTGTTTAATGGAGGAAAGTGGAATGGAAAGTGGGAGGTAAAAAGTAGATTGGGAATTGTGATATGTATTATATTTTATTGATGATAGAATAGTTAAATAATTTAATTATGTGTTTATACTATTTACATTAATTATGTAATGTGGATCAAATTTGTTCTTCTTTGTTAATTTTGTTAACTACAACAAATCAAAAGTTGGTTATTTGAATGAAATTTGTCAACCTATTACTAAAATTTTGTTAACTATTTATTGAGTAATAACATAGCAACTAAATATATAAACATACAACAAATTACGATGGGAATAAAAAAGAAAAGAAAAGAAAAGAAAATCAATCCACTCAAGTCTCAACGTTTTCTCTCCAATTCGGAGGGGAGGGTTAAACAGTGTATTTTCCCTCCCCTTTCCTTTCCTCCCATAGCTTTCCTTTCTTTGCAAACAGGGGAAAATGTTTGGGGATTCCAACTTTCCCTCTGCTTTTTCCTTTTCCCTCCTTTTCTGCTCTTTATGAACATAGTGTTAAAGTAAACTAACCACGAATGGAATAAAAAAAAAATTAGAGGCAAATGTGAAACAATTCAGCAGTGATCAAACTTACAATTTTTCCTATATAAATAGGACATTTAATGGATTTTTAACACTAAACTCTGATTCCAGCTTCCTTTCTTTGGCTCTAGAATCACGAGGAACTTTGGGGGCACACAAGCCTACACAAAGAGACGCACGGGGGCTTGTTGAGCCTGTTAGGTATCCAATGATCAAGTCAGAGATGTTTCTAAAGAGAGTGCAACCCTGTTAAATTCTATTACCTGTCTATATTCACACTCGCAGTATATCTGGCTAGTTTCCCCTTCATCTGTCGTATGTTACCACCGTGATTAATGCTTCGTACTTTTGAACGACTATGTGCCTCAACCATCTGTTAGCCTCCTTAAGAATTTCAGGCACATGATGCAAGTTTGCACTCTTTAGTACTCACATCACATGATGCAAGTGTGCGACCCACATGAGATCCATCTCTTCGACTCATAGCTCATCAACTTGCTCAAGTGAAACAAGAGCAAACTGGCAAGCACCTTCATTAAAATTATATTGCTCAAATATTTGCATACCAACTGGTAGTAGTGTAGCTTCCACACAGCAGATGATACAGAATCATCTAAGGAAAAAGGGGAAAAAGAATCAGTCGACGTATCAGTGATCATGTAAATTTTTTAGAACCTCAGAGCACATATTATGACCAGCTCACCTAAGCAAAGAGGTGGAAATCCTGTGTCATGGGATAAATCCCGCAAAGGTTTGAACACGTATCTTACAAATAGAATAAATAATATAGGAAAGATAGGAGAACTAGACAATTAGATCATTTATCTCAATCTGTATTCCCCAACACGCTTACTAGTCTCTGAGTTCATCATTTGGAGAAAAGCAGAATCTGTCTCGACCCATGCACAAAGGCAACCATATTATTAAAACGTGAGATGCATTGCAAATGCTTGACAGTTGTGGACGAAATTATAGCATTTAAGATTTATTTCCAGGATGTGGTACCAGATGCAAGAATGGAATATTACATTAAGAAACGGGTAGGCTTTTGGCCTTCCATTAGAAGAAATTATAGTATCTGATGGGTATTCACCAGTTACAGCAGTAACAATAGGGAACATTAATGGGAATGAACAAGTTGGATGATAGCAAGAACAGAGAAGGAAAGGAAATCAGAGTTCAGTAACACTCAACAGACACTGAAACAGCAGATATAAAAAGGAAGTCACTCAAGACACTATCAGAAGCGTTGCTGATACAAGTAACTGCGAAAGCAAAAAAGATAAGCACCTCAGCATAATGCCTCAACGGCGAATTTGATTCAACCATGGTATTGCCCAAAATTATCCACTATCCAGCCAGTAAAGTGTTGTACCGTACTGATAATATCTCTGGGATTTGGGAAATAGTGCAAGGAATGATGGTTCAGAAGTAAAATCAAGTTTGCCAAATTTGTCGTGCCATGATCGTCTACCATTTTTGCTATCTGCTTCAAGACAATCAAACAGCAAGAATGCTCAGGTATAGCCAGAAGACAACTTTCATGGCATAAAAATGTAATGCTTCCATTCATAAACAAGCTAAGTGATATAGGCATTTACAAGAGCTAATAACAGCCTTTCTTTGATTCAACTGTTATAATGTTGATTACACAATCAACAACAGTAAAGTAAGATGGCAGTTAAGCTGCTATTGGCGAGACAGAACAAGTTTCATTGTCCGTCAATATCGCCATGCCTCATATACAAAAGATTTAAACATAAAGAGGTTTGATGCAGCAGAAGATGCAGAAGCGGGCGCTGTGTGCATTTAACTTCTCTATTTTTTCAGAAAAACATTTAAAAACTGTCTACCCATTCGTGTGCAGCTGTGTACTACATATATAAACTACTGGTGGTATTGATAATGATCAAGAATAAAGAGTCTTTTACTTGATTGTAAGGTCCAGAAAAGACTGCAAGAGTCATGTTCAGCTAAAAGAAACGATCAGGAGCATTCAATTGTTACCTAAAACAAAAGCTATCTGTCGAAGACCAACTGCAGAAGTAATGGAAGTATGCATTTGTCAGAAGGTAATCTGCAATGTAGTCCACACTAGTACAATCTTACCAGAAGTGGTCATTGTATAACTTACCGATATGCAATGAAGAGAGTTGACAACTAAAGTCTTCAATCCCAGAAGACTCGGATTGGCGTGATGACCAGAAGGTAAATTATCAACGATTCAGAAACAGTCTTGGACCATTGGAACTAATTCAAGTTGTATCCTGGATATATCAGCATGCAACATATTAATCTGCATCCAGAAGTGAAGGAAAAGTGACAGTGAACGTAAGTGGAAAGTGCAACAACCCACTATGCAGAACCAAAATGATTTTCTTACAGGAGAGGCAGAACAAGATTCATCACTCACTTAAAAATAATGAATCCTACCGGCCATCATATTATTTTTGCAGCTATAGAATGGATACTACACTAACTTGTCAGTAAGCAAACAAAGAATTCAAGTTCAACAAAGGCGAACCATAGATAAGTATGTACTATCGTGATACAGCGTAAGCATTGATGATGAACCACATTCATGACACAGAAAACTCTAGTTTCCAATTATCACACTCCAGTAATAGCAAACTAAAGCAGGTTCAGACTTTCCAATTGAAAATACAGAACCATGTCCGAGTAGCTGGTTCTCATAATCTCACTTACTGTCCTTTTCTTAAACTCTCTGGTAGGTATACATAGAGGTAAACCAAGAAAATAATTCATAAAATAAAAGAAAAGGATTGGAACACAGGCTGCAATAAGAGTACGAAGTATTGTCATGGCGGTTGGAAATCTTTTTTCATTCGTAGATGTCTACGGATATAATGATTTAGATTGAGATGGATCAGAGGGGGGAAATCATTGCAAAGAACCCACAGATAATGTAGAGCTTGGGCTTTCAGTTAACAAACTGTCCTGGTCGTATGAAAATGAGAAGCAAAGGGACACAAGATTTAGAGCAACAACATGGCCACCAATCCATGTATATATCGTTAGTATCTTTCACTCATACCAAAGTTCCATTCTAAGACTCCATTTATGAATTTATCTTCGCACGATAAAGCAGAAGGGCAACTGGAATGATTAATAATCTTCACTTTCACATGCCACCAATCCATGCCT
Source organism: Linum tenue (assembly GCA_946122785.1). Lineage (NCBI taxonomy): Eukaryota > Viridiplantae > Streptophyta > Magnoliopsida > Malpighiales > Linaceae > Linum > Linum tenue. Next base: position 254,361 of record CAMGYJ010000009.1, read on the forward strand.
TTTCACATAGAGTATAATCATTCCAAGTTCCCATCTAGGACTCTAGTAAGGGCATCTACTGAGCAAGGTTAGTAAGTGCATCTGGAATGACTAAAGACAATTTCAATTGTAGGGACAACGGGACACAACTTTCGGACCAAGTTCATTTCTCAAACATGGCCACCAATCCATGTATTTTATTTGGTTACTATTAGTCATTCCAAATTCCCTTCTAGGACTCCTGTAATTTTCACATTATAGGATACAGCAGAAGGGCAACTGGAGTGGATAGACCACTCCAAAGTTCTCATCCAGGACTTAAAAAAGGGCATCTAATACCAGCATGGCTACATCTTGATCACCCACAATTTCTGTCTGAGAAGAAAAAAGAATGCAGCTGCACTTGAGAAGAATGTGATTATTTCCATCACCAATAAACCCCGACGAAAACCTTTAAACACCGCCCTGAAACTTCCGCCGCAAACACCAACGCCAATGGAGCGGAGACACGACCTCAGAGAGGCACCACAACTATTTACTCGTCGTTAGAAAAACAATCACAGGAAAGCAACCCGTAGCCGCCCCCTTTGCGGTAAGATCTCATTTTGCGACGCGTCTCTAAACAGAGAAGGATCTCTGCAAACGGAAGAACAGATATCTCAACAAAAGAGTATGACTATGTATATATAGCAGTGGGAAACTATAAAGTCGGTTATATTTACCGCCAGTCCTGCTAATACGAAACCCTCGTGCTTGTCAGACACATGATCGAAGAATAGTGCCAGCAATATAAACAAAATCAAAATAATCACGAAAACAATATATGTATAAATCATATCCTAAGCTGGTACAAGACTGACCTGGCCAAGGACAACAAGTGCTTCCCGGACGTTGTCTTTGTTGACTACCGGCTCATAATTTGTCCTTGGGGTTGAGTGGAGGAGCAGTAGGAACAGATGGAGGAGCAGCAGGAGGCACAATCGTCTGTGAAGAAGAGGATCATGAGAGAGGGGGGCCAATGAACATAGAATGGTTTACAAGATTAGTAGCAGTTTCAATTTCAGGGGAGGCATCAAGTAGTGGCGTTAAAGGGCTAGATGTTGATAGTGGAGATGGTGCATGATTGGAACTGAAGATGATGAGACAACAGAGGTGGGATAAGAAGGTATAGGGACTAGGAATGGAGAGACTGGTATGGTTGTCCGGAAGCCACTGCATTTGAGGCAATCCTGACGCTCATAGCTGCCTGCAACCATACAAGTATGATCTGCATGCTCAGCACTTACAGATGATATAGTTTTTTTAAGGACATAACAATGTAAGAGAACTGCAATAGTAGTATAAGAGACAGAGAGAGTAATATTTCACACTAAAGAAGTTGATGAACATGGGATCATCAGGTAAATCAGTAACGCCTGAGACTGCAGTAGATGACGGCTCCAAGAGACCATCCATAACTGTCATAGTTGGTACTGCTTCCAGTTCTTCAAACTCGCTGCAATACATGAACCCATCAGACATTCTTCAACAGGCCATCAGCAGATAACAGATTCCAGTTCTTCAAACTCGCTAGCATATCCAGTATAAGTTATGCTATTGGACTAGTTCGAAGATCTTTCTCTGCACAAATCTTACCTATCACAAATAACATTATAATTTTTGAAAGAGATACATGCTTAATGCTATATAGACAATCATGACAATACCAAGAAGACTTGCCAGAAAGAAATATCATCTCTAATTATGGATAAAAAATTCAGTAATCACCTCTTAGTTGAAGGAGCATTTGACCTTGGAGGCACCTTGGCATATGCACTCAGTATCCTGAAGATGTCGAAGGCATATAGGGGAAGTAACTTGCACATAGAGCAATTACCTTGACAAACCTGCTCTGTTATCCACTGCTTTACCAAGTCTCATAAGCTTGACACATGTCAATAAGCATTCAGGATATTACATTTAAACCAAACAACAAAATCTGAAGGAGAGTGTATAGGGTGTGAATAAAACAGAAAGAATAGGCATACAAAATCAATAATTTATCACAAGAGCGGGAAACAACAGGAGAATCGGTACTTCCGTTGATCATCACATCCCTAGTGGGGCTCCTATGGTTCTACCGACACTAAGCCTACTACTAGGACAATACAAAGATGCAAAAGAGTATAGCAAATGACATGTTACCTGCTAAAGAGATGCAAAATTGTAGAACCAAATTCCATTAACTTCTTGTGTATCATTTCGATACAACTAAAGTCTTCAATCCCAGAAGACTCGGATGGCGTGGTGACCAAAAGGTAAATTATCAACCATTCAGAAAAGTCCTGGATCATTGGAACTAATTCAAGATGTATCCTGGATATATCAGCATGCAACATATTAATCTGCATCCATAAGTGAAGGAAAAGTGACCGTGAACGTAAGTGGAAAGTGCAGCAACCCACTATGCAGAACCAAAATGATTTTCTTACAGGAGAGGCAGAACAAGATTCATCACTCACTTAAAAATAATGAATCCTACCGGCCATCATATTATTTTTGAAGCTATAGAAGGGATACTATACTAACTTGCCAAGTAAACAAGCAAAGAATTCAAGTTCAACAAAGGCGAACCATAGATAAGTATGTACTTTCGTGATACAGAGTAAGCATTGATGATGAACCACATTCATGACACAGAAAACTCTAGTTTCCAATTATCACACTCCAGTAATAGCAAACTGAAGTAGGTTCAGACTTTCCAATTGAAAATACAGAACCATGTCCGAGTAGCTAGTTCTCATAATCTCACTTACTGTCCTTTTCTTAAACTCTCTGCTAGGTATACATAGAGGTAAACCAAGAAAATAATAACCAACCAGCTCATTCATAAAATAAAATAAAATAAAAGGATTGGAACACAGGCTGCAATAAGAGTACAAAGTATTGTCATGGCGGTTGGAAATCTTTTTTCATCCGTAGATGTCTACGGATATAAAGATTTAGATTGAGATGGATCAGAGGGGGCAAATCATTGCAAAGTAACCCACAGAGGGACATAACACGATAGATCAAAATCTGACATAATGTAGAGCTTGGGCTTTCAGTTAACAAACTGTCCTGGTCTTACGAAAATGAGAAGCAAAGGGAAACAAGATTTAGAGCAACAACATGGCCACCAATCCATGTATATATCGTTAGTATCTTTCACTCATTCCAAAGTTCCATTATAAGACTCCATTTATGAATTTATCTTAGCACGATAAGCAGAAGGGCAACTGGAATGATTAATAATCTTCACTTTCGGACAGACAGCATTCTTATTCAAGCATGGCCACCAATCCATGCCTTTTCACATAGAGTATAATCATTCCAAGTTCCCATCTAGGACTCTCGTAAGGGCATCTACTGAGCAAGGTTAGAGCAGAAGGGCAACTGGAATGACTAAAGACAATTTCAATTGTAGGGACAACAGGACACAACTTTCGGTCCATGTTCATTTCTCAAACATGGCCACCAATCCATGTATTTTATTTGGTTACTATTAGTCATTCCAAATTCCCTTCTAGGACTCCTGTAATTTTCACATTATTGGATAAAGCAGAAGGGCAACTGGAGTGGATTAACCACTCCAAAGTTCTCATCCAGGACTTAAAAAAGGGCATCTAATACCAGCATGGCTACAGATTTGTGATCACTAGACTGCAATGGGACACAAGGCGACCACAGAGTGCATGAAGCAACTTAATAGGTGTAAATATATGAAACAACCAGATGGCAACATAAATATTCGGACAAGCATAATCAGTCATTATAAACCATAAAAACAGTAGTATTAGAAGCAAAATCTTCTCATTCACTTGAGACTGCAGCAAGTGAATCATCAAAGGCACAGCTCTAAGATTTTCCATCCGGCATAAGAAATTCAAGGCAACAGAGAAGGGACCTTAGGAATTATACCAGAGGAGACTTCTCCACCAAGCGACAAAACATCAACATGGATTCCTCACAAAGTCATACCCGCAAACGGACCGCACAGTCATGGCCCCGCACCCAAACCCTAACTGGATTATTAATCTAACGGGAAAAACCTAACCATCAATTTTGCTACTGTAAAAAACCAAACAACAGCCAGTATATGCGAATTCCACCACCAATTAGTCACGTTCCCAACAACCTTAACAAACCCCCTTCATTGATCACCCCCAATTTCGATTCAGAAGAAGAAAGACAGCCACACTCATGTATCTCAAACCGTAAGAATTAGGGCTTACAAAGCGACGAAACGGGTCTCAATAAAATTCGGAAGAGCATTTGCGTAGAAAAGCAAAGACGAAGAGGCAATAAGAACATGAAGATTCCCTCACCGATAAACCCCGACAAAAGCCTTACAATGCCGCTCTGAAATTTCTGCCGCAAACAGCAACGCCGATGGAGCGGAGACACACCACAACTCTCTACTCGCCGTTAGAAAAACAATCGCAGGGAGCAACTCGTCGCGGACCCCCTTTGCAAGATCTCATTTTGGGACGCGTCTCTGAACTGAGAAGGATCTCTACAACCAGGGAGAACAAATGCCTCGAGGAAAGAGTGTGCCTATGAATATATAGCAGTGGGAAACTATAACGTTGGGGAGTCGGTTATACTTACCGCCATACCCATGTAGCGTGAGTAATAAGTAATTTACACGTTGGATTGGACGCGTCTCATTGACCAAGTCAACCCGTGCGTGACACGCATAGCCGGGTAATGGGCCCTAGTTGGGCTTTTGCTTTTAATTTGGGTACACAAAATTGGGATTGTGTTTCCTTAAATTGGAAATGATTGATTGTTTGAGCCAAAATAACAAATGTTTTATCAAAATAAAATTAACAAACAAATGTTAGTTAAGTCTCTTCAAGTCTCTTAAATATCACAAGCTCCCACTTTAATTTCCCATTCATATTTTATTTTCTCATATTTAAAGAATTGCAATCCGATTAACAAATTTTCTTTCATTAATAAAAGGAAACCATACACTATGGAAAATACTATTTATGCTTCGAACTTGTGACACTATCATTCTCTGAGTACATATTTTCCATAATACTACAATTCATTTATATTTAAAACATATATGTAACTATTATATAAACAAAAGTCCATCCATACACCCATTTTTTATGGGTTTCATCCAAAATATAAATTTAGCTGTTACACTTACTCGATTTTGTTTTAGTGAGTTCGGTCACCTTTCTGACTCTTTTCTTCCTACGACACTTTGAAAACTGTTATCATTGTTTTAAGAATGATGAGTTGTTCAATGGATTGAAAGGAATCGATGATTAGCTCAGTTGATGGTGAGCACAAAAGTAATCTATCATATCTATTGGTTTATTTGTTTCTCAAACTCGTATTGATTTTATCTAAAAGTGTTAAAAGAGTTCTTTAGATTTTAAGTTACATAAATAACATGCTTTGAAATCGAACAGACAATCAGTTAGTAAATGACTGTTTAGTAGGATATTAAATATAAATAAGGACAAAATTTTGTAAAATATAAATGGGTGGTAGTTTAAATATAAAAAATGAAATTTTATTATATAAAAAAATAAAGTATTTAGTAATCATTTGGAAGTTACGGTTGCTTTGTAGATAGTTGAACCCTATTGACAACACCATTTGCATGATGTTGCTGAGTCCCCCATCAGGAGGACCGGGGTCTCGCTCCCAGAAGACCCTATTACAATCCAAACTGAAATGTTATCCAGATTCTTTTATAACTTCTGGCAACTGATAGTAGAAGAACGAATATGGAGAAGAGTAAGATGGCAGTTCGGAGCACGAGTTCTTAGATATGAAATTCCACATACAAACACATTGGACCTGTTTGCAAAATGTTAAAAGGTTAGGTACTAAATTATAAAAATAAATAAATTTGGTACCAAAATATAATTTTTCCATCAAAATTTATGGATTTATTTGTATAAAAATAAAGTTTAGGTACTAAATTGTAAGAAAAAATAATTTTGGGTACCAAAATAAAATTTGTTAAAAATTTGTGTGTTGATAAGGGTAGACCCACTTACCCGACCCGACCCGTGAGGGTCATACAAGGTCAAGAAGGAAACAGGGGCGGGTTGGGTCAGTTATACATCTTGACCCTTCAGGGGCGGGTTCAGACAGGTTCAGGGCAGGGTCAGGGGGGTCAGGGTAATTTTCAGCCCTAACTGAAGCAAATAAAGGACCCAATGTAGGAAGAGACATTCGAATTCCTCTCGCTACAGACTGCCAAGTTTTAAACAATACGAGAACCCTAGAATTTATAGTGCTTTTAGAGAAGTGACCGTTTACAGAGAGACCTGCGAAGATCATGAGTAGCTTCCATAGAGCAACGTCTCCTTCTGACCATCATGAGCTCCAGTAGAAAGGTGTTATGGAGGGGCGACTGCTTTTGGAGAATCACGAGAAGCCTGTCGTCGAGAAGCATATAGGACAATGGAGAGGATGCTCGAGACTGCTGCTGAAGACTTAGAAGGACGGTTGAGGTAAAACGGCAGTGTGTTGATCTTGAAGGGTAAGGTGCAGCGTTTTGGCTAAAGCGGCACCGTCTTGTCGTACAACACGTATGGAGCATAGTGCAAGAACAACAATGGTGGTGATGTAACAGCAAAATGTTAGAAACCGATTTATCTCGGGTTTCTATATATATTATTATAATTGTTATTAGGGTAATTCTTATTATGGTTAGTAGTCTTTTAGTAGAATTAGGTTTATTCTAGGGTTTCGTAGTATTCCCTATAAATATGTACTTTGAGTTTGCGCTACAATCAATCAAGAAAGAATTATCAAAGTATCTACTAAACCTATTCTCTCTAATCTCTCTACTCTTCCTAATCTGACCGTTGGCCATTCTTCTTTATTCTTCCCAAATTCTTCTCCCAAATCCCTAATTCTACCTTCTCAATCCCTAAAATCCCAAATATCACCCAATCCGAAACCCATTAGAAACTTTGTTTCTAACATTTGGTATCAGAGCCCAGTTCGAGAATTGAGTTCATCACAACTCTCAACTAGGGATGAGTTCTACAACTGGTTTGATGATGAGCTCTTCAAGACTCTCGGAATTGTCATGGGCAGAGTTGCGGGAACAAGCTCGCCGCAGTGGCCATTGTTGGAGCTCCGAGGAACTGCCGCTCTTGAAGGAAGAGGCGGCGGCCGAGGCGGCCGACGAGGCACTACCTCCGCAGTTGGCCGAGCGCGACGCGAAGGTTGGGAAGCGGCGACCCGAGATGACATGGTCACCAAAAACTTCGGAGCTGACGTGGGCTCAAAAGCAGGACAAAATATGGAATATCGTGGAGTATTGGAAGGCCTACGCGTTGCGTCACGGGACGGCAGACTTGAAGGACGGAGGTGACGACGTGACGGCGAGGCAGCCGCCAACCGTAGATGCTGGCTGGGCTGACAAAGATCCGACTGCGATGAGAGCCGCGGCGGACGACGACATCGAGGAGACCAAAGCGACAAGCAACGCGGAGGAGGAAGAGTCGTTGTTGTATGCTGAGGAAGCAGCGCCGGCCGAGGCGAGCTGGCAGCCGTGCTGCCTGGTGGGATATTCCCTGCCGGATACGGGGTTGTTGTCAAAGAATGGTGCAAGGAGGGAAGAGGCGGCAACAGGCAGGGTTGTGTCGACTGAGAAGAAGAAAGGCGGCAGGCCTCCGCGCGTGTCGCCAGTGTTGGAGGAGTGCTGCTGCGGTTTGGGCCACAAGTTGGCAGGTGTGATGAAGGTTGTTGGGTCAAAGTTTGGGTTGAGAAGGGCCTCTCACGGGCTCAATTATGAGTTGCTAGCAGCAGCTAATGAGGAGTGTGTAAATTGGGCTCAAGGAAGCATTGGGCCAACAGTAATTGGGCTGACCAGAGCTCTTTTATGTGGGTTGGACTTGGAGGAAAATGAAGATGGGTTTGAAAGCTTATTTGGCGAGCTTTCAAGAGAGCAAAGGCCAAAATTAATGGAAGAATCAACAATTCAGGGTTATGGATTGTTTTCAAGAAAAATGTATGAAGGTCTTGGTGAAATGGTACTCAAGGATGGGTTCTTGAACAAGAACGAATCGTTGGGTTCCTTGAGTTGTGGAATTATGAGGCCAACCAAAGCGGAGCTGTCGAAGTTCGAATATGTCAAGGAAGCGAATATTGAGCCCATGAAAGTGAAGGTCGAAGAAAAAGACCAACACAAGAAGGTTGGTGGAAGAAGCTCAATATTGGAGTTGGAGCACGATTGGAAGAAACGGAAACGCAAGAAATGGAGGAGTCAGCGTGCACATTGCGCGAGAAGGAAGGAGGAGTGGGTCAAGTGGGTCAACCTTGAGGGCAAGGTTGGTCTGAAGGGGAAGGAGATGTTAGAAACTGATTTATCTCGGGTTTCTATATATATTATTAAAATTGTTATTAGGGTAATTCTTATTATGGTTAGTAGTCTTTTAGTAGAATTAGGTTTATTCTAGGGTTTCGTAGTATTCCCTATAAATATGTACTTTGAGTTTGCGTTACAATCAATCAAGAAAGAATTATCAAAGTATCTACTAAACATATTCTCTCTAATCTCTCTACTCTTCCTAACCTGGCCGTCGGTCATTCTTCTTTATTCTTCCCCAATTCTTCTCCCAAATCCCTAATTCTACCTTCTCAATCCCTAAAATCCCAAATATCACCCAATCTGAAACCCGTTAAAAGCACTATGCAAAGGAAAGGAAGAAGAAGACGTTGGGTTCACTAGTGATTTGAACTTGTCGTTCAGGCTTCCTTCAACCCTATTGAGTCAAAGTCAAACACAACAGATAAATAAGTGGAACATCGGCATTTTATCTTCGTTCGATTGTACTATTATTAGCTATATAATCTGTCACTTGATGTTTTGTTATTGGTTAATTAGTCGTTAGTTACCGTGGTAGTTAGCAATCTGCAGTTGTTCATATACTTCTCTTCTTCAGTGGAAAGGCAGTACTATGTCAGATTCCCCAATCTAGCTCTTATTTTCTCTCAACCCTTGCAGCTATAGTCGCTAGATTCCTCTTTCTTATTCATCCTTTGCATAAAGGAAAATTTTGTTCAATAGAGATGCTCATGATGAGCAGCTCATCTATTCTATTGTCCAACTATCAACTCAATATGTAATTTTCATTAGAATCACACAGTTAGTGGGAACCTGTAAAATCACTTGGTTGAGCAATCCTAAGTAGGGATGGCAACAAAACCCGAACCCACGGGTACCCACCCGACCCAATCCGGTCAACGCGGGTAAAATTCGTGTTGATGGGTTTTGGGTCGGGTTTGGGTTTAAACTCGTTCACTATTCATCGGGTTGGGTTGGGTTTGGGTTTAGGTAAACCCGCCCCATGGGTACCCGGCTACACCCATATAATTAATTTTTTCGGTATATTTAATATTCTAAACAACTAATCTTATTAATGTTTGTGGAGACATGTTTAATTTTTTCTTTCTAATTGTGTAGAATGAAGTTGATGTCATCGAGTGGAGAGTGAACAAACTTAATTGAAAAGAAGAAGTTTTCAATTAATCATGTTATTTATGGATAATTTGTGATTTGCTTCAATTTTCTTGAGTTTTCTAGATTGGTGTTCAACAATTTGTATAGTTAATTTGTGATTTGCTTGAATTTTCTAGAATGGTGTTTTATATATGGATAATTTGTATTGAGAGATTGATATTTGACTTTAATTTTGATAGGAACTTGTTATTGTAAATTTTTTACAACAAAAACCCGTGGGTACCCATGAACCCGCGGATACCCAGCGCGCTGGGTTGGGTTTGAGTTTTTCAAACCCAGTGGGTTTTACCCCGTTTTTTTTCACGGATAAACCCATGGGTTTGGGTTTGGCAAAACTCGACCCAACCCGACCCATTGCCATTCTTAAATTCCTAAGGCCATCAAGGTGCACATTAAAAAGGATTTCCAAGTTTCTACAAAATAAACAAGGGTAATACCACTGGAAATACCATTCTTTAACGAAAGTGCTATTTATATTACATGCTTTCAATAAACACAAAAACATTCCAACCTATTAGGGGTCTGCGTCATTTGTGTTACGCAATTTTCTGTTGACCGTTAGAATTGACGGTTGACCTGACGGTGGCCAACATTGTGTCCACGTAAGCGACAAGTGGATGCCACGTTGAAAAAAAAGAACTAAAAAATTTGAAAATATAATAATTATTTATTTATTATTATATTAAAAAATTAAAATAATTTTAACCCCCCACCATGAATTCGCCCTCCGATGACCAAACTTTCCCCGCCGTAGTTGCCACCTTCCTTCTCCATCGATGGTAACGACTGGCCGACTTCCTCTCCTCCGAAACCCCCAATCCCAAGCCTCCACACAGGCCGTCGCCGTCGCAGCAGCATTACTCTGCCATTCCTCCTCCCCAAACGCCGCCGAATCCGATGAATCCGCAGCCGAAGGAGCCGATTGTTGTCCAGGAGAAGGAGGCGGAACAGTTGGTTTGATTCAATCGCATTCGTGATGGTGAGCAGAGGGCGAGGTCGAGATCTGAAGGGAAACGGATAGCGGTAATGTTGTATTTAAAATGAAAAATGCTCATATTTACTTGTATCATAGCGGCAGTGGATAAAATACAACATTCCAAGTAAAATGAAAAATGCTCATATTTAAATACAACATTTAATGTGAACATACAAAATATTATACTTGAATCCAACAAATAACATAAATATCTAAACATTCATACTTAATCCAACAAATAATATCAACATTTAACTCTCAAATTCAAGAAATAAATTAATTTTTTTGTTAATTAAATTCACCTAATTTTATTTAAATATCGAAAATCAATCATGTCGGTCATACCAGAGCGGTTCTAGGCAGTTTGTAACCAGTATCGGTTTTGGTTCTGCCCGCAACCATAATTCAGAGATTAAATAGAGGTCGTCAACCCGCGGGTCGACCCACCGATTGACCATCTAAACCCTGACCCCTTGAAAAAAAATGAGCCGCACGCACCCGTCTAGTGGACCCATTGCTTTGCCTGGTTAAAGGTCACACGGTGTCATTTATCCATTTGGTTTGTGAAATACCTCTACTTTTTGATTTTCCTCTTCGCCTACCTATATTTTTAGAATTCTAAGTTGAACATTTGAATATTGATGTTGTATAATTGTGTGTGAATTTTCACTATATGTTGAATCTAAGTACAACATATTATTTTGGTATAATTTTTATATGTTACTACTCATATATTAGACGAGATTTTATATTAATTTATAAATGTATAAACAATATAATTAAATTTTCGGGTTAATTGCAAGATTGGTCACTGAATTTTTTAAAAACGTTCATGTTTGGTCACTACAAATATTTAATTTCATTCATGGTCACTAAGATTAGTTCAATAGTTCAAATTTGGTCACTCTCCGTTAGTTTTTGCTGATGTGGCAGTCAAATATTATTGTTGACCGTTAAATGAGTGACGTGGCCATTAAAAATATTAAAATAATAAAATGTAAACATTTACAATTTCCACATCATTTTACAACTATTAAAAACTTAAAATTAAAATTAATTCCTATTACTCTATAAACACCTAAACCTATCCTTTCTCCTCCTCCATCACTGCCATCGTCGCCACGTCACCGCTACCGTCGACGTTACTAACAAGAATCAAATGGAATAACCCGCTCCCTGTGATCGTGAAGCTTGTGACCCAGCCTGATCCCTCTCCCTTCGTGCCCTCGTAGGTACACCACCACTCCTCTTCCGACTCCTCTCTCAATCGCATCGCCAGATCCAATTGGTTCCTGCAGTCGCACCCCGAATATGTCGCCCGTCAAGCACTCCGAATGAACTCTCACCAGTACGTCCTCGCCGTAACCAATTTCTCTCTGCCAAAAACCACACAACCATTAATTGATGAATCATGGAAATTGGTTTTCCTCGCTCATGGGTTCTTCTTGTTACCGTCCTTGACAAGGGCTATATGTTCTGTCTCGTCTAGTTTTGAGCGGTAGCAGTAAGCTTTAAAGATGCCATGTTTTGTGGGCAGGGCAGAGATTGCTGTTCTTTCCACCAATTTCTCCCTCTTTCTCCGGTACCTACAATGGCGTCTTTGACGGTAAGTCAACTTACAGAATGATAATGTTTACAGTTATTTAAACAATGTGGGTCACGTCACCTTACTAGATCGGAAGTTGAGACGATTGGTATGTTGCCGCAGCCAAATTTCTGAGATTTTCCAAGGAAGCGATGAACCCATCCTCTGGATCGACGATGGCCGAGATAACAGAGACCGGCGGCAACCCGACGAGCATAACTAGATCAATAGAAGCTTCGGTGTGTCCAGTCCTTTCGGTACTTGAGTGGGAAAACGGGGCTTGGTTTCCTGAACTCTTGAGGGTTGGACTCTGCAGAAGCTAGAGATGAGGTTCACGATCACTGGTAGCGAATCCTTCGATTTGATTCTTGTGAGTAACGTCGTCGGCGGTAGCGGTGACGTGGCGGCGATGGAGGAGGAGAGAGGGTAGGTTTAGGTATTTATAGAATAATAAGAATTAAGTTTTATTTTTATTTTTTAATAGTTGTGAAATGATGTGGAAATTGTAAATGTTTAAATTTTATTATTTTTTAATGGCCACGTCACTCATTTAACGGTCAACTATAATAGTTGACTGCCACATTAGCAAAGACTAACGGAGAGTGACCAAATTTGAACTATTGAACTAATCTTAGTGACCATGAATAAAATTAAATATTTGCAGTGACCAAATATGAACGTTTTTAGTAAACCCAGTGACCAACCTTTCAATTAACCCTTAAATAATTAAAATTCAGACTAAAGCGAGCTACACCAGTCATACTATTAATTTTCAACCCACTTGCTCGACGGGCTAAACCAGAAGATAAATATTTAAAAGGACAATATGAGTCAAGCGTGGTTCTTCTACAATTCTACCCCTTCCCTTCCCTTCAGCTCAAAACCAAAAATCTTAACGGGTTTCGGACTCCAGCGCCAGCGGGTAGAATGACGAACGGCGGGAAGAAGAGGACTTCACCTTCACAGCACCAACAATGATGATGAATGGTTGGTTGGCGCGATTGATTGCTACCTAATCTCTATAGGCAGCTCGGTCGGCAGGCAGGGATTTGATTTCCGATAGCAGCCTTTTCATACATGGAGTGTCTGTTGGCATCCGTTCTCTCAAGTCCCGCTTCCATGGCGCCATTTTCTGCTCCCAAGCAGAAACGGCATCGCTGCCGCGAGTTGAGGGCCAAACTCAGTTCCGAGAATGACCCGTGGTTTGAATCCGCCGTCAGTGCAGCTTCGCTTCGTTTTCAGGAAACTAATAGAGCAGGTAAATTCCTCATCTCTTCATAGATCATTTCAGTTCAATTCCTTTCAGGCAAATCATCGATCAGCTGAGAAGTAACCTAGTAATTCGAGTTTATGCGAGAGTTGGGGAAACCATCTACCAAAGTTCGGTTTGATGTTGTTCTTGCTTTGTTCTGGATAGAGAGAGTGCACGTTTTATGTACAATGTATTCTGACTTTTAGCACTCGCAGTAAGGTTAGGAGATTGTTTGGGCTGGATTGTTTGTTAAGCCATTGGCATCCAGTATGACGCAAAGTTTATCACATCACCTTCGCATGGGGGAATACACAAATCACTTTTCACTTGCTCCTTCTCACTGAATTAATTGTTTTCCTGTGCAAAAGTTAACTACTTTATTTAATCTCTGTTAGGTTTGTGCTATATATGGTCCTTTAGCTGCATTCAATCCTTTAACCGGGAAGGGTTCATCTAAGTGTGGTACTGCTGATTGCATATGCAGAGCCTTTACTGGTTGATCCATTTGCTGGTTGCTTTGTTGACCCTGACATGCATATGGTTTTGAAGAAGCACCCACATCCTTATTGTGTTGCTGCCAAATTCATTGATGATAAGTTGCTCCAAAATGTGCATAGTATCGATGGACTTAAACAGGTATCAATTTTGCTTCTAATTAACTTCACAGCTGTAAAGGTACTTACGTTTTTACTTCCTGCAGGTTGTTCTATTAACAGATGGAATGTGCACTCGACCTTACAGGCTAAACTGGCCTACTTCCACTATGATATTTGACATATCCCCGGAAAGGGTATCTAACATATCATCCCACAAGCTCCGAGGTGTGCAAGACTTTACCGATTCGAATATTTTATGATTCTTTTTCATTGTAATCCTTATCCTTGTGATGATATGAGAAATGATCATTTGAAATTCTCAAGTCTTAGCATGTCAAACATTTTTATTCTCATACTAGTAGTGGGATCCAGTCGCTGCAGATTGGTATTAGATAGATTTTAGGTCCCATCCACAAGTTTGAATCATGCAAAGACAAACACAATTTGACTTCCTCTCATTTATGCTACCACTATGATTTATATATAAAACGCCTATCTTGATGGTATCGTTTGAAGACATTTAGGTGTTGGAGCTAAAACCTCAAGGAGGTGCTTTCATGTTCATGTACCGATGGAGTCTCCTGATTTCGAAAAGGCCCTGCGTGCTAGGGGCTTCAAAGCCAACACACACAGTATATGGGCCTTGCAGGTGATTTGAGTGGCTAAATATAGTTCACCATAAGTTTTCATGTGCTTAAACGAGGGTGAAATGTCTTCACATATAATGCAGGGAATTCCAATTACGACTCTGGCTAGCTTTGAACAAATCTTGTTCACCATCAGTTGTCTGGCCACGAAGGGTACTTTGTTCCTTGGTGAACTGCCAGCATGGTTGGCAGAAACAGATATCGGTTCCCAGGTGTGTGTCTTATCATTTGGCCAAACTTTTCCCCTTTGTTTAATTTCATCTATTGTTTAGCTTTTAAACTTATGCTTGCTTGTACTTACTAGTACGAAATATTCCCCTTGTGCAGCCCAGTGCAGAGAAGTGGATTAACAAGCTTTTCATGGGTAATGGCTTCAAAGTAGACTCGATTAACTATGATGAAGTTGCTAATAGTTTGGGCAAAGAAATAGCTCCAGAAAGCCACAGCAACATTCTGTTCGTTGCAGAACAGTTGAGGTTTTCTGATGATCAGGTGTGGAAGCCCAGTGATGCTTTGGTTTACCTGTCGCAGTTAAATGTTTGAGGACTTTTAATATTTACATACTCTTCCCTTCGAATATATGCTTCGGGAATGCATCTGCTGGCCATGGGGGGTTTTTTTTTTTTGAAGATGGTTGTTCATTTATGTAATCTCTTTCTTATTCTTACCATCTTTTCAACACTTATTGGTTTCCCAGATGGAAACTTGGAGAAGAGAGTTTCAAAGGGTTGAGGAGGGAGCTGATGAAGAAGGATTTGAGGAGCTCTAAGACTGAGTGCTGTCCCTTTCTTTTGTCATTATACTGACTGCTTTCATTTATATCATACAGGTAACAAAGCATTTTCAGTTTCCGGATTGATGGGAATGAATCCCGATCATTTCCAAAGGCCATAGTTACCTATTTCTTATCAAAATATTGATTGTGGATGATCAAGTTAGATGCACAATGTTTATAAAATAAGGTTAGATGCACAATTGGATTTTACTAGTAACCATTCAACCTATATTTGAATTTATCTTTCTCGGTTTCTTACCTTACATTCATGTATATTGATGGTAAAAATTGTTGGAGTTATTAAAGTGTGTCTATAAATACATTCATCATGAGTTTCTCAGATAGCTCATCGTCTCCAAGACGATGAAATTGAAGAGTACGAAATGTTTCACCACCTACATTTGAATTTAATCGGTCGGAGGCTAGCAGAAGGTTTATCTAGACGACGTCAAACAACAACTTGTATTCATATTGATTGTGAAATAGTCGAATGTAACCGATGTCTTATGAGGGTTTACTTCGACCCAAATTGAGTATACAATACTCGCATATTCAGAAAGGCTATCAGATGCAATAGAGGTTATTCCACCGCATTATGGGCAACATTGTGAGATTTGCCCCCCTCATTTGTGCACATGGGTGATGCCAGATGCCCTTGGTCAAGTATCACTATCATCAGAGCAAAAGCTCACTGATGCGATGTGCATGCTATCATATGTTTGTATGAGTGAGCACCAGGATGGTCGTTTTTCAACGACATTATCAACCTTATATGACCGCAAAAATGTGACCATTTTTTTATGACCGTTAAAATGTGTCTGGTACAATGTGATTGATTTTCATTACTAAATCATTTCTTCTTTTAAGCTACAAAACAAACAAAACCCCACAAAAATAGCCCATCAATCTCAATTCCTAAATCCCGAATAACATAATAACACCTATCTCAAACCCATAATTTCGAATACGCAATAACATCCAAAAATCAATTTCAATTCATAAAATATAATTCAATCCATATTATCAAATAGTAATAAATTTGATAAAATATTCGCTATATCCCGATACTTTGCAAACTTCCAGCGTACGTGGAGCCATGGAGATCTCGTTGTGTGTCTCAAAGCTTCCTCAGGACGTTTTTCACCAAAAAAAAAAAAAGAAAAAACTTCCTCTGAACGTTCCAAGTTACTTGCTCGAAACGGCGGCCTCCCGCTCGCGCAACATTCCTGGAGACTGGAGTTCCCACTTTTAAAATCTCTCCACCTCCGCAGCACAAGGCCAAATTCAATTCTCCAAGCGCTCTTCCCACTTCACTCACTCACTCCCACTGATTTCCAACTCGAACGCGGTCATGGCGAACAAGCTTAAAGTCGACGAGCTTCGGGCCGAACTCCTCAAACGCGGCCTCAGTCCCGCCGGCACTAAGCCCTCTCTGGTAAACCTCCTTCCCACAACTCCTTTTTTCTTGTTTCTTCCTGCCACCAGACTTTGGTGAAAATGGCGAGTTTCTTTTGACAGGCGCGGAGGCTTGAATCAGCCTTGGAACAAGAGAGCCAGCCATCAGGGGATTCGGCCTCGGTTCGCGGTGACGGGAAACGAGCGAGGGTATCCGGCGACGAGGATTGCGATGGACCTGCGAAAATCCAAGCCATCGAGAAGTTCCGGCAGATGAATGTCAAGCAATTGCGCGATGAAGCGAAGCTCCGTGGGTTGTCCACGGCGGGTACTAAGAAAGAACTTCTGGAGAGGCTTTCGGAAGGTTTAGCAGACGGGAGCGATCCTGTGGATGCTCTTGAAGGTCGTATCAAATGATCTCATTGTTTTTGCTAGAATCGTTTGGTTGAATGACCGTTAGAACTCGGTTTCTGAAACCTGGAACTCAATTTCAGCTAGTTAATTCTGGTCTGCCATATGCCAGGTAGAGAAGAAGTGATTGGCCCGGAGAAAATTGTGACTGCAACTAAGAAAGGGGCTGCCGTACTCGATGAGTATCTCCCGGATCAGATCAAGTCACACTTTCACGTTCTCCAATTGGTAAGTTTCTCAGTTCTCAGGGATGCTTCAACTCGACAAACTGATCTTATTCCGCACTGAATTACTAACAGATGATAGTATTGATGGGTTTGATCACTTCTTTGGTCCATTGGCTGAGAACTCAGCTGGTAACCCTTCATTTAGTTTGGTTGTCATGTGTAGGGTGATGACGTATATGATGCCACATTGAATCAGACAAATGTTGGGAATAACAACAACAAGTTTTACGTCATCCAACTCTTAGGTATGCTGCCAATTTCACTTGTTTATTGGGATGATCATCATCAAGCTTTTGTGGGAGTTGAACATGGCAGTCAAACGTGATTTTTTTCTGGTGTGCGAAAAGATTTGGATTTGCTTGGTTACATTTAAGAGATATGGATATGGAGTTCATCAGACTCATTTTACATATGCCACGCTGTTTCTCAGTTTCATTTAAAGAAATGTATAACCTATGTGCAGAGTCTGATGATGGTGGAAGATACATGGTATATAATAGATGGGGCAGAGTTGGGATTAAAGGTCAAGATAAAGTATTTGGGCCCTACACTTCACGAGAGTCTGCCATTGATGAGTTTGAACAGAAGTTTTATGCCAAGACAAAGAACTATTGGTCTGACCGAAAAGATTTCCAATGCCATCCGAAGTGCTATACCTGGCTGGAGATGGATTACGGGAAACAAGAGAAAGAAGCAGTAGTAAGTTCCTCTCTGTGAGACAAGCGCTGAATCTAAGCCTGAAAGGACCTCAAATGCTTTGACAATGAGGGATGTCTGTCCAGTTTGTGTAGTACACCAAACTTCTAGATAATTTCAATTGTGTCGTGCTTCTAACTTCTAAGTCTACATTTATTGGTAGGTTATGGCAACTTCTGCTGGAAAACAGCCTCAGGAAACACGGCTTGACCTACGCATTGCTAAGTTTATCTCGCTCATCTGCAACACTAGCATGATGGCACAGCAGATGATGGAAATAGGTTGTCTATATAGTTATTTCCTTTTACATTGCAATATGTTATTTCGTTCCCGGAAATTATCTGTTTCATATCTTGCATTCTTTTATACTGGTGTAGTGGTGTTGGGCCTATGTTATTGGGTTCGTGTTTCAGCAATTGTCCTTTTAATCCTGCTCCTATTATTCGTTACTTTCCAGGATACAATGCTAATAAATTACCTCTTGGTAAGCTCAGCAAGGCAACAATATTGAAGGTATGCCATTAGTGCTTCACGGATATCTGTTATTTCATTTGGCAAGCATCAATCCAATTTAATTCTGGGTTGTTCACAACAGAAAAGTAAAATGGAAATTTATCATTTTCTTTTACTTAAGAATTTATTTCAGAATCCTGTTCCATAGTAATGATTTAAAGGAAAATTAACTTTTATAAGTATGAGCTACTCGGTGGGACATCTCTTTATGTTCGATTAGGACCTTGCTTCGCCTGCTTAGGATGAGATTTTTTAAAGAATATGTGTATTATCTTAGTGACAGTTCAGTTCCCTAAAATACATTTTCTGATTTCCTAGGGAAAGAATGGTTTTAAATATCTAAAGCCGGTCACCTTAGTTTTAGTATATTGTTCTGTTGTATGATCTAAAGCAGAAATAACATAATGCATATGGCTCCCAAAATAACTCATTTAGATATGTCTTTATCAGTGACATTACTACTTGTAATTTGTATAAGTGCCAAAGTTCTAGATGTGATTTCATGACTTAATGGTAATGCACGGACCTTGCAGTTTTCTTCACATTTCTCAGACACCTAACAGTGCTTTGGTGTTTCTAGGGCTATGAAGTCTTAAAAAGAATTGCAGACGTAATTGTTACAGCTGACAGGTCTACACTGGAGCAATTAAGCGGGTAAGAATGTCTTCAAAATTTTCTCATCTGTATCTACTTTCCTGTTGCCTGTTTTCTCCTTCTTAGCTACAGAATATTCCATGGCTAACGTTAGTATCCATAAAATAATTTTTCAGGGAATTTTACACCGTTATTCCTCATGATTTTGGATTCAAAAAAATGCGTGAGCTCTCTCTCTCTTCCACACACATACAAATAGACACAAACAATAGGAGACTTACAACTTCCGAGATAAAGATGTGAATTACACCTTCCTTTTTCCTTTTAAAATTGTGTTCTGATGTGGCAACATAATTATGGCAGGTGAGTTTGTTATTGATAATCCTCAGAAGTTAAAGCGGAAGCTGGAGATGGTAATAGTTTCTAGCTGGACTTGACTCGTGCTAAGTCTTAAATTTTCTGTAACATTTTTTTATTGCCTTCTAGATAATGTCTGTTGGGATATGGACATTTATTGTTTTGTTACCATGACTCGAAACTTGACATGGTTGTCATTCATTTTGAAGGTTGAAGCATTGGGCGAAATTGAGGTTGCAACTAAGTTGTTGCAGGGTCAAACAGGGATGGAGGTATCATGTTCTGGTCTTCGTCCTAAGTTCAATTTTTTTTATGGAAATGTCTGGAAGAAAGTTTTATGCCATATACAATTCCATTTTAATTAGCTATAGATGGACCAGCAAGTCATTACACATACAATCCTGATATGAAATTTAGTGCCATTCAGTCATCTTGATACGTTAGTTATAGCTTCATTTAGGGCTTTATATTTTCAACTTCTGCAACTACAGGTTTAGTACATGGCCAGTTGGGTATGGTACACTGTATGGGTAATATATGTTGCTGTTCTCTTGCAGGAAGATCCCTTGTATTCTTGCTACCAGCGTCTGCACTGTGAATTGACACCTATCGAAGTTGATTCCAAGGAGTACTCTTTGGTACTTTTCTTGATGAGCAGTATAGAATGAATACTCGACATTTATTTATTTATTTTTGTTTCTTGTTGTTTGTCGGTTGGGTAAATGCCTCAAACTGGCCTAGTTACTTGGATTATATCTCCTCTGCCATCTGGAGCAGTCATCAAGACTACTCAGAAACTTGAACTTGCGTACCATGAATATAATATGCTGAAAGACATCTTGGCTTTACAATTTCTGTTGATAGAAGAGCGCATGGACTTCTCTTAACATATTTTTTTCGATTGATAGGTCGCAACTTATATGAGTAATACTCATGCAAAAACACATTCGCAGTACACAGTTGACATTGTTCAGATACTCAAGGTCTCACGAGAGGGTGATGCAGAGCGTTTCAGAAAGGTTAGACATGGTTATTCTTTGTTGGCATAATTTTCAAGTTGTTCAATGTTGTTAAGCATTCTTAAAGTCAGTAGTTAAAAACACATTGTTAATTCCTTTGACCAGTTCTCCAGCATGGAAAACAGGATGCTATTGTGGCATGGTTCCCGCCTTACGAACTGGACTGGCATCCTATCTCAAGGTTGTACATATTGATTTTCTTCCGTTGCCTCATCTGATTGATTGTTGCAGGTACTCTAGCTGTGAACTGTGTAACTGAAATTGTGATTTCTGCAGGCTTGCGTATTGCTCCTCCTGAAGCTCCTGTAACGGGTTATATGTTTGGCAAGGGTGTCTATTTTGCTGATATGTTCTCCAAAAGCGCAAATTATTGCTACGCAAGTCGCGCAGCTTCATCTGGTGTCCTACTCCTATGTGAGGTAAATACAACTAGTTGTTCCTAGAGACACCCTTAAGGATATGGTCAGATGTAGACCACAAGGAAGAAAAAGAGGCGTTGCCGAATAACTTTTGGAGCCTTTTTAATAATTTATATGATAGTTTGTTGCACGAGTCACGGATTTGTGATGAGCATGTTTACGTGTGTTGTTTCCAATTTACATAGTTCAAGTTAAGCATTGCAGCAGAAGGTAATGGACTTATCTGCCGCAGTTGAGATGTTCATGTATATTATTCCTGAACCATGACATAATCAGGTTGCACTGGGTGATATGGTCGAGCTTTCAGGAGCCAAGTATGATGCTGATAAGTTGCCTCCTGGAAAGCTAAGGTATGCCTTGATATATGTACTTTCTGAAACTTCTAAATGGCTCTATTTTAGCTCTTTTTTTTTTATAATCAAAGTAAACATTGTGGAATTGCTCATGGCATGGTTGATCTGCATCACATCGTTCCTGGTTTGCTACAAAAAGTTCAGGAGTTATATTTCATGTGTTGATCTGCATCATAGGGAGAAATGTGATGATCCATGTGTTGATAGTTTTGATACCTGTGTAGGACCCAACTTGTTCAATGTTCTCCATCAAGTTGTAGTTTGTTTACTTGCGACAACAATGTATGAAGTTAAGTATGTATGTACTCATTGCAGCACGAAGGGTGTGGGTGAAACAGCGCCAGATCTTTCAGAAGCAAGGGCACTCGAAGATGGTGTAGTCGTCCCCCTTGGAAAACCGAAACAGCAAGAAGGGCGAAAGGTGCTAGAGATTGTTACCACGCACTCATACATATACGTATACAATGCACATGACTATGACGCTATAATTCTCTTCTGCAGCTGAGGTGTTAACACAAATATGATGATCTGAATAAGCTGCTCAATGATCCATCTGTATCTGGCTACTTGTTTGTTGTTGCAGGGTTCTCTCTTGTACAATGAGTACATAGTCTACAACGTGGATCAGATCAAGATGCGATACGTTGTCCAAGTCGAGTTCAAATACAAGCGCTGAGCAACTTCACTCGTCCCATGAATGTGATCTGTAAAGTTTGTAGGTGAGAGAGATCTCGTCGAGATACACGAATGCTGTGCTACCAACACGGATTTGGACGGCGAATGAATGGAGCATGAGGGGCTTTAAATTTTGTGTCCTAATCCTTGATCTTGTGTATATCATTGGATAGTCGTGTATGTGGTTAAAAGCTGAGATATTTTACCAAGAAAAAAAAATGCAGAAGAAGCTGAGATATCCTTATTGGATGATATATAAGCTATCACTATGTCTGTAAGAAAGTCTGTTAGGATTTCAGAGCCACAGCGCTACGGAGCTCGAGGGATTTCAAATAATTCAAACTGTTTTAAGAAAGAAATATCCAAATTAAATACCTTAATTCATAAATCGTATACATCATAATATTACCACCGGTACTTGTTCACAAATGCAAAATTATTCGATTAATAAAGATTAATCTAACACACCGTTTGGTACCAAATGAATCAATAATTTATTTCATTTTAAAATGAATTACCGTATATAATTTATTGTCAAATAAAATCTTGTGTTTGGTATGTCATATTCAAATCTTTAAAAATATAATGAAATGTCGTGTAGAATTTATTGTCAAATGAATTTCTGTGTTTGGTATGTCATATATGTAAGTAATTTACTGAATAAAGAGGATAATTATGTTATTCTATTATAATTTGTAAATAGTCGTGGAATTCATTTGGAAATTTCATCTCAATTCCTCGGAATTACTATAACTAGTACCAATTCCATAGAATTCAAAATTTAGATTGAAAATGAATTCTTTTAAATACCAAGCACAAAAATGTTTCATTTCAAAATGAATTCTGCAAAACTTTTGGAATTCATTTATACCAAACGGTATGTAAGTCTAATAATTACCAAGTTATAAAATGAAGACGAAGATTCATTATAAATCCAGTTGATTGTACAAGTCTTCAAGCCACTGAAACCAATAGATCGTCCAAGTCCTTGAGTCAAAATTACACACCGAATAACAAGAAATCGTAGTAGGCAATGGACATATTATATAAATTTCTAGCCTTTAAAACAAATTATACTATGCAAATTTGAGAGTTAGCAAATTATACAGATTTTTTGTGATTTTAGGGTTTTATTTTAAATGAAGTTGTAGGTTAGAGAATCACGATTTTGAGGTTAAGAAGTTAGGTAAATCCCGAATCAATTACAGTCCACCCGCACTCACCCAATATTTAGTTGCTTATTTTAGCAGCCACACCCCAATAGAAACAATGGCAGAGCCACTCATGATCAATGTAGTTCATTTGCACCAATTTGCATCCTAAATATACCAAAAACCAAGATAGTCTTTACTTTTTTTTTTATAACTGACTGTCTTTACTTTAGTTGAACTTGAAACCGAGTACAAGACCTCCATTTCATATTTTCTACCTTAATCAACAAACTTATAGGTAAGCAACATCGAGGTTTATTTAATTTTGATTAAAAATTACCGAAATTGGGGTACATCTAGGGATTGAATAAAATTGGATGCAGGTTTTAGGTGTGGGATTTGGGCACAATCCTACATAATGTGGGATTTTATTAAAATGACTCATTTGGAAAGCAATTATATGATAAGAGATTTTAAATATTAGAGATTTCAGAAACCCACAATTGTGGGATTATGAAATAGCTGATGGTGATAAGCTATTTTAAAATCCCACACAAATTCCACAAATTAAAAACCTGGGTTTTTAAACCAGTGATTTGAGCCAAAATCCCACAAATTAAAAACCTGGATCCAAATGACCCCAAAGAGATAAAGAGACAGAAGAACAAAGTTTAGGGTTTTGGCATGAAGAATGTGGGAGGAAAAGAAAGACGTGGTCGACCTAGCTAGAAAGAGAGACAAGAATTATAACTTTGGTGAAAGAGATACTTAGATAGTTAGATTTCACTTATATTTTTTTTTCGTAAAAAGGAAGATTCAAGTAAATATTTATAAGAAAACACACATGTTTGAATTGAAAATTTAACATATATATATTCTCGAAAGCGATATATGAAATCCCTAATATAAATGAGGGGCTGACTTTGAATCGTGATGATTTGGGGGCTAAGGCCTTAGCGATTAGTTTGTTTTCTAAATTTGTACAAATTTGACATCAAATTCACTTATGTTTTAAAGTTGATGGGGCTATAACTCCTCTTGAATATAACCTAGCTCCGCCACTACACCTACACCATATTGAATGAAATGATTGTGATTTGTAGGTGACTTTGTGATTATATGTAGGTTCAACCAACTAACGTTCACTCTTTACCAATTTGAAAATATAAATCAGTTCTTTTTTCTTAAATCAGTTCAATGACATAATTCCTAATCAACAGAAAAAGAACACACCCATTAAATGCAAAGGAAAACCAGGGGGGAAACCCACGAGAAGGAAAAAAGAAAAAAAAAAAAGAAGAGGACTGGAGGCATAGGGGGAAAAATTCGTTTTATCAAACGACATTCATTTTGTGTGGCCAACGCTGGGCTGTGAGCAGCAAACAACTAAACCATCAACAACTATTCTCTCTCTCTAGATTATCTCTTCCACTTCTCCCTCATCTCTCCCTCGTCTCTGTAACTTCGTGATCTTCCCTCGCTTTATCAGCGCCTCCCTTCGTAAACCCTCGAATCTCCGGCGGGAAACTCGAATCACTGAGCTGTTGAACTGGCGCTGTAGCTGGAGTCTATCTGGCGCGTGTCTTAATTTTGCCTCCTGCGACCTGCCGTAATCTACCAATGAGATTGCTCCGCTCCGATGCTCCTGCGTAGTAATGGCCTCCTCTTCTTCCATGTCCGGTAACTCTCTTTAACTCTCTGTTCATTGAGGAGATTCATCAGTATTCGATGGAATCCGTTTCCGTTGTTGTGTTCTAAGCCCTGTTTGGATAGAATGATTGGTTGGCTGGTGAATGAGCTGGTTCCATTTTTGTTATCCATTTTCGTGTGACGAGTACCTTGCTCTTCGTCGTTTGTGCAAGTTGCTTAGCGATTGAAATTAGCTAAGCTGAGTTAGTCTCTTGTCTTGATTTGGTCGATTCGGCAGTATCGGTGGAATGCGTCAACTTGTGTAATTTCCCTAAAGGAGATACAAGTGCTAGATATGACTGTAGCGTGCTGTCTTGTGCCTGGAAAGCTCCAAGAGTATTGACTGGATTTCTTGCTAGCACAGCGCACCCTCCGGTTTGCTCATCATTGATCTGCACCCAGAGCAGAAGGAATCACTTGAAATTTGTAAGTTATTCACTTGCCATGGACCACAATTCATGTGCGGAATTATTTTCTTAGAGTGGCAGTTGAAAGGAAAACTGATAAGGAATTGTTGTCGTATGTTTAAGCAGCTCAGGAAATCTGAATTTTTGTGTGGTCATGTTTCTTTGACAGAGACTGATGCCAACTCCTAGAAACTATGACTATGTGTAGTTAAATTCTTGACATTTAGATTGCAATAAAAGAGATTCTCTTATGATGTACCCTTCACATGCTCCGGACAAGTCTACTTCTGAATACTACCAATTATAAATCTTGTCTCTTACATTCATGTGTAATCCTTCTCTGTCTGATGTCCATGTTATCCTCAGCTTGACAGAATTAAGAGAGTGTGAATCTTGATGGTCATTGAACTAGTTAGGACGGTTGGCTTTGTGGAGTTCCAACTTCCTTCTCTGTATTAATTATCTATCACAAGAGTTTAGTTGGAGAAGCTCTTCTATCTTCTGCTTAGCATCCTTATTATTCGCTGCTGTATGTTTATTACAATTAGAATTGCTTCTGTCTTCCCAAAACTTAATACAGTGCTTGCATTCATGATACCGGTCATCTTCCTTATGCAAGATCATGTTCTAATATAGTACAAGTTTGAAGGTTCACCTAAAAAATTCTTTGGGTAATTTTCTTGTTGCTTTAATTTAGTGTCAGAAACACGAGGCCTTCAAAGTGAACAGAATTTGTGCAAGTGAATCTGGTGAATCCCCCATTTACAAAAGACTCTTACGAGCAAAATTGGTTCATGAATTTGATAGAAGATGGGAATCATGCTGCTCTTCATGTCCTTCCTCAAGCGTCTCGGAAGAAATTTCTCCAGAAAGTCTGTGGGAGGTAAAGTTGAAGATGAGCCTCTACTACAAGCATCCCTTTGAAAACAAGGGAGGCTTTTGCTGTCATGCTCTTTGGATTAAATTATGATTGGTTTGGTTCCTGTAGGATCTCAAGCCCACTGTATCATACCTTTCACCACAAGAATTGGATTTGGTCCACTGTGCTCTTAAGGTGAGTTTTCAGCTTAGAAGAGCCTGAGTCCATCAGTTTCTAACGTATACACTTTCAGCACTTTGAAACTTAGATTTTCTCTGTGAACAGCTTGCTTTTCAGGCTCATGATGGGCAGAAACGTCGCAGTGGCGAGCCCTTCATCATTCATCCTGTTGAAGTTGCTCGGATTTTAGGCGAACTTGTGAGTTCCAATTAGTTCCAATTTATGCTTAAAACTAATACTCTTCTTAATTCAGTTGAATCTAAGACTCTCATGTACAAGTATTTTCTGTAGGGATTGGATTGGGAGTCGATTGCTGCAGGATTGCTGCATGATACCGTCGAGGATACAAATGTTGTAACTTTTGAAAGAATAGAAAAAGAATTTGGGCCTGTTGTCCGCCACATTGTAGAAGGAGAGACTAAGGTGCTTTATACACATTGGTATATTATATTCTTTGGCAGCTCAATTATCATATGGCAGAAATTGCATAATGACTTGAAACATTTATTCTCTCCTACTAGCTCCTTGTATTGTATATTTAGAACCCAGAATTTAGGTAAATAAAAGACCGAGGTGATATTAAAATGATTATTTTATATGGAAAACGATTTTTAGATGCTTTAATCGTCTAACCTCGAAAACCAATTGAAATATTGATTGTGTGCATTTAGAACAAAACTTTAATTATGAAGACTTAAGATTGGACTATTATATCTTTCAATAACACGTTCATTCACAAATTTGTATGGGGCCACTGAGTTCCATTTTAATATATTAATTACAACCTTAGGTCTTTCTCATTCTGATCTCCCACAAAAGTTCATCTTCTTTCCTTCTTCCAGCTATATGATTTTCTTCTAAGTTACCTTATAATTTCTTGCTAGTTTGGTATATTTGTTTATTATAAGTTACTCCCTAGATATATAATTTTATATCTTTGTTTTGATTGTCAACTGTTACATGACATTATAGAACTTATTATAGAAACTTTTCTGAAGTTACCATTTACTTATTACATTGTTAATGAATCAACAAGGGGCGGATTAAACCAGCACTGGACTTTATCCCAGAAGAGTACCTGTTGTATATATTCTATGTAAACTCTTTAAGTTTTGAACTTTTTATAAATGGAATCCTGATTCCAACCACCTTTTGCAGGTCTCCAAACTTGGAAAACTGAAGTGTAAGAATGAGAACAATTCTGTGCAAGATGTAAAGGCTGATGACTTGCGACAGATGTTTCTTGCCATGACTGAAGAGGTGACTATTAGTGTACATTTCTTCATTATAACTTCAAATTCAATGGTTATAGCTGTTCCCTGACTATGCTCGTATCTTTTAAGGTCCGTGTTATCATTGTGAAGTTAGCGGACAGATTGCATAACATGCGAACTCTCTCGCACATGCCACCTCATAAACAGGTTATCTTGTTAATCTTCTTGTAAGGCTCTTCGTGTTTATGAGCATTGCTCTATTCTTAGCATTTATGTTTCTTTGCAGTCGAGCATTGCAACAGAAACGCTTCAGGTTTTTGCTCCTCTTGCAAAGTTATTAGGAATGTATCAGATCAAGGTGTGTCCTCTCTTTTAACCACAGTTCTCAATCTTAGTTTCAGTCGAATGCTCTCGAACTTAGCTTTGTACACCAAATAATAAAACTTTCCAGGTTGTTCCAATATATAAACTTGAGCATACCATTGCAAGAGTTCGCATCAACTGTTATATACTTTGTTTTCTTCTTGAACTGGGCAACCATTCCATACATGAAATTATAAAAATTGAACAATATGCTAATGTCCAAGTTCTATAGAGTTTCTCTGGGCTCGATTGTTACCTCAAATTAGATCCATTTGAATTTGGTGTGGGACATATCATTTCTCTTTTGAACTTTCTTATCAGCCCAAGTGAATGTTTCCTAAAATTTTAAAGTGATTGTTTCCTCATCTTGGTTAGCCATTTTAATGTATTCACTTATACACATTCACTCCATGAACTCTTTATGGATTTTACAGTCTACAAATGCATGATCCTTTCCTTTTTACCCCTTACTTTGGAATGATTAAACTAAGATCAATAAGTTTTGTGTTGCTAACTATGCCCTGACTTAAGTTGCAGTCGGAGCTTGAAAACTTGTCATTCATGTATACAAATCCTGAAGATTATGCCAGAATCAAGAGGAGAGTTGCAGAGCTCTGTAAAGAACACGAGAAAGAAATTTTGGAGGTATCTTGTCTCTAGGAGCTCATTCTATTGTCTTGGTGCTTTGAAGACTGTTCCTGACTCAAAACTGATGGTTGTGAAGGGCAATTAAAGTAATGCCTTACTAATGACTATTGGCATCACTTGGTTATTGTGGACTGAGTTTTCTTGTTTTCTCTAAGGCCAACAAGATTTTGGAGAAGAAGATTGAAGAGGACCAGTTCCTAGACCTGGTGACTGTACACACTGAAGTTCGCTCAGCATGCAAGGAGCCTTACAGGTGGTTGATTAATGCATAATTTTGTTGGACATTCCTTTGAGAACCTTATTTTGATTTCTATTTCAAGTACTGGTTTTTCTGCTTTGTGTATGATTAAACATCTCCTTAGTTATTCCGATTTTCTGATATGTTAGTCCTTTTTTGGTCTCAGTGGTTATAAGGTTTTTCGATTAACTAGTCTGAGCAACGGGATCCAAACTATGAAGTACTCTTCAGTATGATATTCTTGTATTGCTGTAATTACTGAATGCAAGTTTTTTTATCATTTGGGATCTCAGCATTTACAAAGCAGTGCTAAAATCCAAGGGCTCCATCAATGAAGTCAATCAAATAGCACAGGTTTGTGTTGGTGGATGTCTTGATTAACCTTAGGAAATGTTATCTTGAAACTTCTGTATACCACGTTTACTGAAAGATTTTAATGTTCTGTCACTTTGACAGCTTCGGATCATTGTAAGGCCGAAGCCATCAAGTGGAGTTAGGCCTTTGTGCAGCCCTCAACAGGTACTTTCTAAGTTCAGTAAAACCCTCTTGTTCGACAAGTCTTACCAGGTCTACTCTAATATGTGATCTATGTGGTCCTGTGATATGCAGATTTGCTACCATGTGCTTGGCTTGGTCCATGGGATATGGACTCCAATCCCTCGTGCTGTATGTGTTGAAATTAGAATGAGTAATTTTTGAATTTTCTCTGCCAACTAAAAATATTACAAGATCAATAAATTTGGGAAGAATGTCGGACAAAAAAGAGACAGCTTATTAACAGATTCTTTCTTATGGTCTGTTTCAGATGAAGGACTACATTGCTACCCCTAAGCCTAATGGATATCAAAGTTTACAGACAACTGTGATCCCATTTCTGTATGAAAGCATGTTCCGGCTGGAAGTACAGGTGCTACCCTGTGCTCTTTTTCTGCTGAGGCCAACTTTTCTTTTTGTGAAGGAGATATCAGCTGGGTTTTGTTTTCAAAATTTTCTATCGCAGCTGTTAATTCAAGAAATCATTTTTCGTTTTTATGATGCCTGTGTTTGCACAAATACCAATAGCTGTATTGTGAAATGTCAACTATGGCTTATGTACATTTGGTAGACCATTTGCTTGCTTTTTATGTGTCCATGTTGATAAGTATAATATCCGTGGCAGATAAGGACTGAAGAGATGAACCTTATTGCCGAGAGAGGCATTGCTACTCATTATAGTGGGAGAGGGAATATTACTGGGCTAGTTGGACATGCCAAGCCTGGTGGTAGGAGTTCAAGAGGCAAAACTATCTGTCTCAATAATGCAAACATTGCACTAAGGGTAAATTATTTTGGTTTCTTTTACTCGTGATACATTTAGATAAGCTGGAGATAAAATTTTCTGCAACTTTCTTGATATCCTCTGAATTTTCACCCCCCGTCATTTGTTTCCTGCAGGTTGGTTGGCTAAATGCAATTAGAGAATGGCAAGAAGAGTTTGTTGGCAATATGAGCTCTAGAGAGTTTGTGGATACAATTACCAGAGACTTGTTAGGTAGTCGCGTGTTTGTATTCACACCAAGGGGAGAGGCAAGTGTATATTTTACTTCACCTATTAGATATCTTATCCTTCCCCGTGAAATGAAAAGTCACATTGATTTCTTGCAGATTAAAAATTTGCCGAAAGGGGCTACTGTCATTGACTATGCGTACATGATACACACTGAAGTTGGCAACAAGATGGTGGCTGCAAAGGTATATTCTAAATGCTATAATTCCTTTCGTTTATCTCTGAATAACCCTTCTTAATTGAGCTGAATACAAGAAGGATGGTACTCTAAATTCTGCTTCCTTTTAATTATTTATTTTGGTCAGGTCAATGGCAATCTTGTTACTCCAATGCACATCCTTGCTAATGCAGAAGTTGTGGAGATAATTACATATAATGTAAGTATCTTTCTGTGGACCTATGAAGTTGTCCATATACCCAATTTCTTCTAAATTTGAGTATGTAAAGTAGATCTGTATAGTTCATTTATCTTTTCCTCATTTATTTTGAGCTAGAGGTTCAGATTCGACTCTTTTCATTCCTTTTCATTTTAAAGTTTTGAACTTAATGCGACTGTTAAAATTGGTTATTTCTGTGTGGTCTTAAAGTGCATGAGTTCTGTTTAGATGCAGAGCTTAACAACCACTCGATTAACCTGTTATTCTGTCCCCTGCAGGCTCTCTCTAGCAAATCAGCTTTTCAGAGGCATAAACAATGGTTACAATATGCAAGGACCCGCAGTGCCAGGCACAAAATAATGAAAGTATGTTTTATTCTAGCAAATCTGGGCTCTCTTATTGTTAGTTAGCGCTGTGCTCTAGTAGATAACGCTTCGTTGTGTTCAGTTTTTGCGAGAGCAAGCTGCTCTATCTGCCAGTGAAATAACAGCAGATAGTGTGAATGACTTTGTTGCCGACTCAGAAGAGGAGAGTGAGGTAGATGATCTCTCTGACAAAACGAAGCAGAGTAGGCCTTTTTGGGAGAAGATCTTTGTAAGTGTTGTTGACAAGTCATCTGGTGGACAAGGATCTGGTGGCTCATCTGTTACCAATGGAAGTATTTGGTCCCCAAAGGTTAATGGAAAACATAACAAACATTTACGAAATGCGAGTTTACCAGCTGAGGGGCTATCGCAGGGAAATGGTGTTGCTGGTTTGATTCAAGCTAATATTCCAGCGTACAAGGAAGTTTTGCCTGGACTTGAGAACTGGCAAGCAAGCAAGGTTGCTTCCTGGCACAATCTTGAAGGGCACTCAATTCAGTGGTTATGTGTTGTCTGCATAAACAGAAAAGGTACCCTGATGACATCATTTTCTGATTAGTTTCTTGTTATGCAACATCTTGGTTGATTCTTAATGAGCATGGTTTCAGGGATGATGGCTGATATTACATCTGCGCTGGCAGCTGTGGACATCAGCATATGCTCCTGTGTGGTGAGGCATTGAATTTTATGAAGAAATTAAAAATATGGCTGCTCTTTTCAAGTTGTTATAAAGCAGCCTTCTCAGCAAGTGACCATGACTTTTTCTGCTTTCGTTGACTAGGCTGAGATTGACCGAGGGCGTGGAATGGCGGTTTTATTGTTTCATATAGAAGCGAACCTTGATAATTTGGTAACGCTCGTCTCTCAGCCCAGGAGGCCTGGTGTGTTTCTGTTCTGTAATGTGGGTCTGAGTGCTTTCCTTCCTGTTTCAGGTTCAGGCTTGCTCAGGTGTAGATCTTATCCTGGGCGTTTTGGGATGGTCGACAGGCTGTACATGGCCTATCTCAATGGAAAGTCACAAGTATCTTGAATGCTAGCTAATCGGTTTACAGGGTGAGTGACGAAAGCATAGTTGAACCAAGCTGGAACCTTGGTGAGAAAAGTTTTGCATCCGGGAGGAAGAGAGTGTTTGTGTTGTCGTTCGTTTGTTGTACGTTGGATTTGGTAGCTTTCACAGATGTCATCATGTATCACGCATTCGTTGGACAAGGCAGTGAATAAAACAGCGGCAGCCTACTGAGCCAAGTCCGTCTGCTGGAAGGAAGAAATCTCAGCTCTTTTGTACATAGAGGAAGAGGAGTCTTCATTTAAAAGACAAAAACAAATATACACAACCATGTAAAGACTGGACTGGATGAATGGGATATATACAACAAAACACAGAACGCACTTCATTTGGGTTTTAAGATTTCTTGTTTTTCTGGGTCTCGTTGCTGAGCTCTCCACGCAGTAGCAGGTTGAAGCTTTTTGTTGCAGATTCTGCATTCTCTCTACCAGCTTGAAGCTCAACTCAATTCACAAACGGAGCACAAGGTAACAATTTCATTTCTTATGTAAATTATTTTAGGCTTTTATGCTTCAATTTTGTGTGTCCTCGTTTAGAATTTATGTAATGACTATTCAAAATCGTACAAAGCTATTAGTGGTGTTCAATATACATATTGTGTAACTTGTGATTGTAAGCTATTTTCTTTTTATAAATAGGTAACAAATTAATGACAAATTTTAATTTTTGAATCCTATTGAATAGTTATATTTGGAGACTTCGCTTACATATCTCGCATCTTGTACTCTTTCACATGTACATGGCTGACTTACTAATCTATAGTAGCTTTCAACAAAGCATTAACTAAAAATGGACAGTTTTAATAACGAAAAGCTCTTGTTATTTAAATTACTGAAAAGACCTTCCACACTGACTGTGTGATAAAGTCAGGAAGGAAGAGCCTTTGTAGCAAGTTTTATATATTCACATTGTTTTATAATTATTTGTACATAAAAATAAAAGAAATAAATACATAAAGAGTAGAAACTGAAAATTACAGGCAAAACTTCAAGGCTGGGGTGGAGGAGACGTTTTCTCAAACTCCTTTAAGACGATACACAGCCATGTACATTCTTCTATACAAGTACACATGGCTGCTACTTTGTCTAGCATAACTTAGAAGACCGGATCAAAGTTTTTTACTCAGATGGCATTTGATTGGTAGTAGGACGATGGATTCCTGCGAGTGAGCAGGAGGAACAGAACCATGACTAGCAGCAGCATGATCATGGGGAAAATCCAGATCCTCCTGCTAATCAGTTCAGCTATCTGGCCATTCACCATCATCATCGGTTTCTCCAGCAACATACTGTTTTCGCCCGCCTCGTTGTATTCGTAGTCGTTGTCTTCTTGTTCTTCTTTGTTGTCTTCTTGTTCTTCTTCTTCGATGATGATGATTTCGCTTTCGCTTTCCCTGCTGCTGTTGTTCAATCCGTTGTTCATCCCCTCTGTTGCTGTTTTCTTCAGGTGCGTCAGCTGGTCCTCCACTGCCATTGCCAGAGACTCCAGCGTCTCAGCTGGCCATATGATTGCTTCGGAGTCGGAATCCGTCCAGGTTTCCAATCCTTCTTCCAGCATCTCCAGCTCGTCTTTCTCTGTTTCCTCGTTGCTCTCATCTTCCTCCTCCTCGCTCGCCATGTCATCCACGTCGTCATCCTCAACGTAGCCATCTACTTCTTCCATGACGCCGTCCTCTGTTTTCCGAGTGTTCATCCCAGCTCCACCTGTTGCTGCCTCTTCCCCTTCTCCATCCTCATTCTTGATCGACGGCAGCTCGTCTTCAACAGATTCATCTTCCTCCTTTGGATTGGACTCCGTGGCTGCAGGCATTGTCATTGCTCCTCCCGCAAAAAAAGCCTCAATTTCTGGATCAAAAGCTTCTCCTTCTCCTCTGTTTTCGCCTTCGTCTTCCTCCTCGAGCTCTTCATCGTACCCTGCCGAAATCTCTTTATCGGCATTCAGCTTTGTGGCTTCCGCTCCTCCATCCGCCTCCATCGTGGCTTCAACATCATCCTCTTGTGGCAAGGATTCATCGGATGAAGATGCTTCCGTATCATCGCCGTTGCGATGGGTGGGCGTGATGTTGATTTCTTCTGGTGTTTCATGGGCCACAGCCTCAGCCTGATTTCCTTCCTAAAAAGGAAAACACCAACCAACCCAAAAAAGTTTGTTACATCAGGCAAGCAGCTATAAGAAATTTCAGGTGGTGTTTCTCATGGGAAAGTTGTCAAATACCAGAGTATCATCATGAGTGGAGGCTTTATCGGACGTTTTCTGCTTCTTCTGTTGTTCATGTTGGTCTCCGGCGAGGCGGGTGCTTTTCTTGTTATCCTCAGGGTCCTTGGTTTTCCTGAAAATAAAAGTGGCGACGAGGCCTCCGACGGCCAGGGCACCGCCGAACAGAGCCAAGCCACCAAGGTTGACGACGCCACCGCCATGGATACGAATCAGCGACTGTTTGTTTGATCTGCCGCCTTGTCTGCGTTGATGAGGAACTCTCCCAACATCAGCATCCTCCATGTTCGTCATGTTGAAGAAATGACGAAGAGAAGGAGGAGGAGAAGACAGGGGAAAATCGAAATAAACTCAGGGTCGAGAAAATGGGGAAAGGAAGGAAGGGAGAAATGGAGTTTTGGGGAAAGCGGTGGTCAAATTTAGGGGATATATAAAATAGGAGCTCGGCTACTGTTCATAAGGATTTTATCCCATGTTATTTCACAATGAGCTTTTTTTTTCTTTTCTTTTCTACGATGAGTCTTCATTTTCGTCAGGCTATCTTTCTATTTCCCAAAAAAATCTCTCCTATTCTACCTGCTGAAAAGTTGACTTTTTTTTACTCGTAGAAACGATAAAAAAAAAATTTAATATAGAATTCGGGCTGGGGAAAAATTCAAGGATGTTTGGTGAAGGTGGTGAATCTTGTCATATTTCTCTCTTCTTCTCTAGAACAAAAAGAAACCATTCGCATTCCCACTCGATT
Source organism: Linum tenue (assembly GCA_946122785.1). Taxonomy (NCBI): domain Eukaryota; kingdom Viridiplantae; phylum Streptophyta; class Magnoliopsida; order Malpighiales; family Linaceae; genus Linum; species Linum tenue. The sequence goes on from CAMGYJ010000009.1 coordinate 289,421, forward strand.
TCTCTTCATTCACTCACCATTTTCGCTCCTCTTTCAAACAACTCCAGATTTTTAAAAAAAAAAAACAAGAATGGTAAATCAATCAATTACCCTACATGTTCAAAGCATCCTCAAATCTTCAAGCTGTTGTTGCATGTTCAATCATCATGCTAAGGTTTTCAAGTTCAATAACAAGGATGGGGTTTCAAGAATCGTCAAGCTACAACTTATTCTTTCACGCCTTCAAACTTCTTGCATATAACATTACAACAACTAGATTTTTATAGAGATCACATACTTAAAACCATTCTATGGGTAAAAATGGAGTGGACTTGCTACTATACCGGTTGTCACCATACCGGTTTGAATTGGTATTGAAACACATACGATCCTACCGACTTTTTAAACATGTATAATGTACTTAAAAAAACATGTTAATATAATATTATATGGTATACTGTAGTAGGATGTTATATAATTGTTTAAAACAACTATTAGTTACCATGGTGCTACCATATGATATGGTGTAGTAGAATGTCGTGTAAAAAAAATATCCGTGTGTATCGTACAATATGGTGTAATGGGATATTTCAGTATACAATACAAAGTATCATTAATTGCCATGATGGTACTATATGGTATGATCAATGATGTGGCATAAGCGTTGTATAATAGGTCACAATACATTGATTACCATCCTGATAGCATATGATATGGTGTAATGGGATGTTTTACTATACATATAACAAAAACGATACAATGTTGCTAGTTTAATTAGGAGTACACATTTCCACATATTATAATCTCAACTTACAAATACAACTAATTATGATTAATCAACTAATACCCGTCGTTGTAATCATCCGCCGGCGAAGGGGCGGATGCGGGCCCAGCTGCAGTGGTGTAAGCGAAAGGCTTGACCGTGTAGAGCTTCATCCTTTTCTCTTCGAGGACGGTATGCGAGGTGAGCGTGGCGCCGGAGACGCCGCCGTTCTGGTCGGTCGGGTAATCGCAGGTAGTAGCGTCCGGCGGGGTCTCGAGGAAGGCTTTGCACTCTTTGAGCTTCAAGTCGTCGCTCATCATCACCTCCGACAGATACAGCGTGGCGAAATAGTACCCCTGGTCGTCGCTCCGGCTACTCGAGACCGAAAACGGCGCCGTCTCGTACCCGTGCTCCTCTTCCGCCACGCACGTGATCCTCGCCGTTGCCCCTACATACATGATACATACATGTTTTTACTTTGAGTTTTGCTAATGAATTAATTAAAATTGGAGTCATGATACTGTATCTTTATTTTTAATAAATAAATCTCAATCCGTATTTTTTTATCCAAATCATAAAATTCATTTAATCTAAAAATAAATAATCGATGGCTCTGATTCGTCGAAATATACTGAAATATATATATATAATAAGTGCGAACGCGCAGATGCAACAACATTAATTAATGTATCCGTAGCGTAACTAGCTAAGTTATTGATTGAGTGATAATAATTTGACTTGCCTGGCAAGGGGCGATAACCATCATCGGACTTGCAGAGGATGGTTCCCTGAACGCCGATGGGGAGCGGCTTTTCATTCATCCCGTCTGCTGACTGCTGGCTGAGCTGTGGCGGGTGGTTTCCGCCGTACCCAGAAGCAGCGCAGGCCGGAACTAAAAGTGACCACCAAATAACAACGAAACAGCCGACCAGATGGAGAAACGTCGTCGTCGTCGTCCTCGTTGTGTACGCCATCTGGTCGATCGCTGCAAGAGAATCCACACACGCAATACTGGATTTGGTAGTATCGAGGGTTTCACGATGATCACCACCACCGGCACATCATGAATGCATTTATCCGTTTTATAGGTTCAGAAACGATATGAATATGAGGACGATCGGCTTCGTTGTTGTCATTCGGCTGCGGGCGGAAATGCAGGCTTAGTTGGACGCACGACAGGCACGACCGTCTTAGGTTCCAAAGAATTATTAATTTTCTTTAAATACTTGCAAAAGCACTATTGAGGACAAAATCTTTGCATTATAACATGAAGATTACCTTCATTTCACGAATAAAGATTCTAAGACAGAACAATGGTTCTAAACACACGATTCAAACTAGGGGCGGAAAACGATCCAATTCGGGTATTGCCACCACCAGTGGCCAAAAACTATCAAACGGGACCCAATCGTGCAGTCCGATTTTGGTTAAACAAAAAAAGAAAAAAAAAATCGAAAACCAATTTTCACCCCTAGTTTATCTCAACTCGTATGGAGGTTTAGTGAGAGCTAAAAAAAACATAAAAGCTTATACTTTTACTCTCTTCTAGTTTACTAAAACACTTTGCATGTGGATGAAAAACATTGGAACTCATTCTAGGACTCAAATTGAATAAAAAGACTGGCACAAAAATTCATTATGTGCTTGAATCCAGTCCCCGTCATTACATTATGTATGTATTACATTACATACATGCCAGTGACTCAGTGAGTACATCAACAACCTCAAATCCTAAATAGCCACCTTTTTTGCTTACCATCAATCGATCTCTCAAAGGCTTCTCTGGTACCGCTGACCTGAGACATCCATGTCTCTGAAAACTGGCTTATGCTGCTCAATGTGACCTGCACTCGCGTGATTTCTGGATGCTGCGTTCTGCAATGTGGCTAAGTTTGAAGTTCCGTGATGATCAGCATTCCCAAGCTTGACGATGAAGGTAGCCACACATCCTTTATTCAGCCCTTCGCTCTCCAGCCATATGTGGCCTCCCATCAGATTCACAAACCTTGGTGGGGGGTTTCCCATCATTTCAAGCAAGCACATAATAAAAGGAAGAAGAAAAAAACTAGCTTCATCAGGCAACTGAACAGAGGAAGGAAAATGCTGTTTTGGAGCATGCATATGGTTTCAAAACCAAAGGGCTTTATTTACCGTTTACAAATGGCTAGTCCAAGTCCACTGCCACTGTTAGCACGACTGGATCCACTTCTAGGCTGAGCAAATTTCACAAACAGCGATGGTAGGTCCTGTGGAGGAACACCACTTCCAGAATCCGTCACCTGAACCGAAACACAAACCAAACAAATTATTATGACATTCGAATGCGATTTTGGCATGTAGTTTATGTTGATATTATGAGTCGTTCAGTGCATGACTCGAGGGAATAACCTGCACTCGCAGATAGAAGTGGCCATCACTTGAGATAGGGTAAAACTCAGGAGGCCGCCAGTCTCTCAAGGAGTCTGTTTTGGCAACTGATGCTATGAGTGCCACATGACCATCCTTGGTAAACTTGACAGCATTCCCAGCAATGTTGAGAATGATTTGCAGAAGCCGTTTCTCATCCCCAATTGCATAACCAGGCAAGTCTGGTGCCATAAACAAAGTCATAGACAGTTTTTTCACAGCAGCAATAGGCTTTATCAAATGAACAGCCTGCAAATGAGAACGAAACTAAATGAACGGCATCCTAAGAACCATCCCTCATGAGGGAAAATCAACGAGGAAATTGTGAAATCAAAGCCACGATAGAAAGTCACCTCTCTGAAAACGTCATGAAGGTTGAACAAACCACTATCCAACTCCAGGCTACCATCCTCAAGCCTAGACAGGTCTAGGACATCGTTAGTCAGTCTTGCCAATAGGTTACTACTCTTTAGTATAGTCTCTAACATTGCTCTTTGTTCAGGATTTAGCTCCGTCTCCAGAAGAAGTGAAGACAGTGCAATGATTGCATGCATCGGTGTCCGCATTTCGTGGTTCATGACAGCCAGAAAATCATTGCGGGCATGGATTGCCATTTCTGCTTCTTGGCGAGCTGATTTCAGAGCAACGTTTTGCTCCATGAGCTGATCACGTGCCCGCATAGATTCTTCCAGAATTGCAGCATGTGAAAGAGCAACCGCCACCTGAATGAATACCGTCCATGAAGCAATACAATGTAACCACACACAAAAACAAATTCTTTTGATGTTCAAATTCCAGGTGTGGGATTAATTTAAAGGAAAAACTGAAAAACAATAAACAATTAGAGCACCACCTGATCTGCAACAACTTCAACAAGTTCCAACTCATGGTCTCGCCACTGTCTAGCACTGTCTGTAGGGAGAATGAGGACCATGACAGCATAGCTCTTTGCAGACATTTCAGGCCAATCATTGATCTGGAAATTGGAGAGGTGCAGCAAAGGGACACGAACACCAACAACTTCTGGTGGCTGGTACTTACCCACAAGAGGCCTAATCCTTGCCAAAGGACAGTTATGCGGTATCCTCACTACACGAGCACTATTGAACACCTCAGCAACTGTTGGATGGTTAATCTGTACAGTGGATCCAACTTGTATCTTGTAGTTCAGAGTGTGAGAAAGCTGTAGAGTCGATCCAGACCTTGCAGGCATCCACAAGGCACATTCTTCAAGCCCCAATGTTCTTCCCAGCTCAACAAGTGTTGTCTTTAATATCGTATGCCTATCCAATGTGCTTCTAATTTCGTGTGTCAACATCCTAACATGCCTCCCCGTCTCTTCCTGTGTTAGAATCAAACCCATTTCACGATCGAGCTGTTCCGCCTTGTTCTTGAGGAACAACTCTCGAGTCTTGACGCCCAACAAGTCTGGAATGATGTGAACCAGCATCAAAGCAGTCGCGCAGGACACAATGGCACATGACATTTTGGCTATCGTCATCACAATGGCTACTGCTTTGGAATGGACGTAGAAAGTCCAGAGATTAATGAAATGGGTCGCTCCACACAGAACGATGAAAGCCCCAAATTGCATGAGAACCCATCTGTAAGGGAAGAACGCCGACTTTTGCACGAAGTAAATGAGCTCTACTGGGATGGAGAAGTACGCAGCTGCAATCAGTACATCAGAGATGTACTGATATTTCACTAGAAGCTCGTCGTGGGGCCATTGTGTGTCGATGCAATCGCAGGACTCCATTTTGTCAAAAAGAAAACCCACTTCCCAGATCAACTTATCAGGCTCATCTGTAAAATGAAGCGACCCAAAATTTACACTTGCGGCTTTGCATCTATTCCATTACAAGTTAAGAATTCGTAGCGAGGGAGTGTTGTGAATCGATCACTGATGGTGGGTTCAATAAAGCATACTAGAAACGGAGTACTGTTCAAAAAGAAAAACAAAGATCCGGGAGCGAGTTACTTACAGTGATTTTGTCGCCGAACAGACAGCTCAATGCACAGCTGCTTCTTCTGGATCTTACTACTAGAGGAATAAAGCAAAGGCAAAAAAAGAGATGAGGGAAGCGGGGAAGAGAAAGCTAGGGAAAAGGAATGGCAGCTAAAGCTTCAGACCTCAGTCAACCATCGTCGGTACTCAGTATCACGAGCGGGAGTGGGTTCGGGTGCGGGATTCCATAACTCAATTTCTAATATTATATTTGACGATACATAGAATCAGGTCAAGTGAGTAGGAATGTACATAACCAGTTGATCTCACTAATTCGAGTTGTTCGATTCCCGGTAACCTCCATTTGTGAAGTACATGGTATTCTTGTTTTCAGATTTGTGCAAACTTCAAGCTTTGTGAGTGGCTTTCGTTTGAGTGGGTGTGTTAGTGTTGTGGTATATGATCCACGATTGAACCTCTCTCAACAACTCGAGTTATTGGGATCAACTAGTTCTTGACGGTACACACTTTATTTTTTATTGATAATGTACACACTTTTTTATTAGTATGGTGTCACACTAATAACAACATTTTATTTGAAAGGCTTTTTAATTTAAATAAATTAACCACAATAAAAAGGGAGAGAAGACTCTTATTGGGAGCTCGCCAAACATAAACCACAAATTCAAGAAACCACACCAAAAATAAAAATCACAAACCTTAAAGGAGACTACAAAAGCTCAGGAGTCACTAGGAGAGGTCAACACAGCTGTGTCCTCTATATTTCCATTCAAAGAGGATCGACACATTTTCGAGAAATTGATATGGACGATATTTTACGATATGAGGATATTTTACGATACATTGTCATCCAGGTAACGTAAATTCCCGAGAAATAGTCGAAATGAGCAGAAAATTGCTGCAAAATTACACGAAAAAACCAGCTTATTAGGTATCTTAATCGACCATTTTGGATATTTCATCCGATTTGCCCAACTGCCAGACCAAAAGATAAGACCACCGGCGAGATACAGAGGAGGCCGGAGAGATGCTGACGCGCCAGCTAACTACTTGTGGCAAGTAAGAGGCAAGAAGGCGGACTGATAGAGTAAGATAGATGACAGCAACTACACAGCGGTCCGATCATGAAGTAGATGTTTAGGAGTTGTTGACACCTAAAATTAATTCGGCCGGAATTAAATGCCGCATTAATTAGTCTCGGCATTTAATTCGATACCGCGGAGAGTTAAAACGGTACCGCAAGGAGATTCAGCGGTACCGCGATACTAGAAACGGCACCGTTTATCGGGAAACAAGATGTGGGCCGCGCGTTTGGTATTGGTGTTGGAAAAGGAGTTTTATTATCATTATTATTATTTATATTCCTTGTTGGATAGGGATAAGCGGCACCGCGGAGAGCTAAAACGGTGCCGCGGAATTAAAAACGGTACCGCGAGGAAGCCCAACGGTACCGCTATACTAGCAAACGACAGTGTTTAATAATAAACAATGTCGCGGAAGAAAAAAAACAAACGGAGCTGGTTGGGAAAGAAAACGACACCGCAAGGCTGGAAGCGGAGTCGTTTAATATTAAAACAATGTCGCGGGTAGAATCAAGCGGAGCTGTTTGGGAAAGGAAACGACATCGCGGGATCATGAAAACAACGCACGTAAAGTTCACGCGAAGCAGTTTGAGGAGCGAAGCGGTTGAGACACGTGGAATTTCACAACGGAGCAGTTGAGGAAGCGGTTCCACCGAGCGTGAAGACTACGAAGCAGTTTTTCGAATAAAAGCAGTGGAGCAAGGAGAGAGAAAAGGACAACCAAAAATCAACACAGATCAACTCTGTTCAAACTTTACCTTTTCTTTGTAACTCCTTCGCGGAGCTCTCCTTCCAGGAAGGATCTCCATAGATGTAGAAGTAGTCGTAGTCGCGGAGCTCTCCACAGGAATCTCCATAGGAGTAGCGGTAGCGTAGATTCCTAAAAAACTCAAACACCCTCGTTCGAACGTAGTTTGGAGAGGTGCGAACCGAATAACGGTTGTTTGATTAGAAGTCAAGGGTGTATCGATCAAATCAACGACGCCGACACCGGCGGCGGATATTTGACGATCTTCTTTGTTTTCTGTTCGATTGATCAAATCAACATCGCACGGCGGTGGATATTTGACGATCGACATCGTTTTCAGAAGTCAGAGTTGCACCGATCAAATCAACGACGCCGACATTCGGTGGCGGATATTTGACGGTCGTCTCGATTTCAGCTAACAGCGGTGCATCCGATCAAACGGCACCGCCAGAGTTTCCATCGCGAAACATCAAATCAACATCGCCGGGAACGAATTCGGAACCGGCGGTGGCATTTGGATTTCCCGAGGAAACATTTTGGCACACCTGGTGGGACCCGTGTGTTTGACATGGCTCTGCGACGAGGAAAAGAAGATTGTGGTCTTCGACAAGGATCCATGGCGGAGGCTCAAATGATCAACATCGAGATTGACGATGTTGTAGGCGATTCAAGCAACAATGATGGAGCGGAGGTGCAATCAGTGGAGCAAATCGCCGATCAGGGTGAGATGCAGCGCATGCTCCGCCAAGTAGTGGCTAAACTCAGCAGAGATAGCCAACAGGTAAATCTCATTTTAACTTCTCTTGACAAAAAAAAATGGATAATCTTGAAAAAAACATAGATCAATGGTTTGATAAGTTGGACGACTCTGTTTCTGATTTTAATATGTCAAAACTTGGAGTCGCGTATGATTTTGATGTGTTTAAATCTCGAACCATGTCTGTTGTGTGTGAGGATGCGAGGGTTGGTCGAATAGCTAATGTCAACCAAACTCCATCATCGATGGCTACAACATTGTTGCCAGAAGTGAGTGGATCCAATGTGTTCTTTCCTGTGAACAACGTTGTTTTAAAGGACACCCCAATTGGAAGTGGCTTGCAAAAGCCACTACAAAGAAGTCAGTATCGACTTACTTCTATTAAGATTGAAAACAAGAACCGAGGTCGAGAACCTGGTTACAATCGCGTCGAGCATAGCAAACTCACGTATGATGGGTTGTCCAAGCAACATCGCAATGGTGTTCAATCTAAGCCGCTAGGGGGGCATGAGATCCCACCGCATGGTCGGTTGATGGAAAAACAACATCGCAAGTGGCAAATAAGTTTGCCAAATCTGTCCTATTCTAGGAAAATTCAAACAAGGATAACAGCAAAAACTTTGCGGTGTGGGTTGGTAGCCACGTGAAAAAATCCAATGCCACCAAAGTTGGCATGAATCAACAGAATCCTCTATGTAAATTGTCCCCAAAACCTCCACTGAGTAGAGAGGGGGGCAAGTTCGATCAAACCCGACATGGGGTTGCCACACCAGTGCTGGCTGGGAACAAATCCATGAGTGGTGGTCTGGGAGGCAAGGCCAATGCCAAACAAACTCCAAACTCACATGGAATTTTAAAAGGGGCAACGTTGTTGTGTGATAGGTGCGAAAGTCATGTTCGTGATAAGCAAAATACCAACGTACCTGTTGATGAAAAGTCTCGGCGCTCATACTACCAACAACATGGTGAGAGTGCGAAGCTGAGAAAACTAGACCAATCTAGGCAAGCGATGTCGCATGGTCGCATTGGCAAGACAAAGGTGCCAAAAAACGAGAATGTCCTGTCTAGAGCCAAGAATGCTTATGGTTTTCCATTCCGTGAAGCTAAGATTAGGCCAAATCAGGATCGTGGAGCTTCGAACAAAGATGTTCAAGCTAGACGAACTGGGGATTTGCAAGCCAACATTGATTCCAAAACATCAAAACCAACTCGTATGGAGCCAGCTGTGATGAATCATGGACTTTACGGATGGCTTGTTTGGTTTGATCGATGGAGTTGGCAGTGGGTGTGGACTTTTGGCATGATGGTTTATGCCAAAGTCTAGTTTGTTTCTTATTTAACTGTTAATAAATAACGTGGCTAAATTAGGCCACCTAATATGTTATAGAGAAAATATTATATAATATGATCAAGCGGCATTGCTAAGAAGAAGCAACAATAGCGTTGGCAATAGTTCAAAATAATAAGCAGCGTTGTTCTCTTTCTCAACATCGTTGGAAGATAGGGAATACACAATGCTGTAAAAAAAAAAAAAAAAAAAAAATTAGCTCTGCCGTTTTTTCCCAACAGCCCTGGCGGAAATATAAAACAAAAAAAAATTTAATTTTTTCAGCTCTGCCGGCTCTGGTGGAAATATTTAAAAAAAATTTTTTTTTCCAGTTCTGCCGCAACAGCCCTGGCAGAAAATAATAAAAAAAAAAAAAAAATTTTGGCGCTGCCCGCTGTTTCCCCAGCCGTGAAGAAGAAGAAAAAAAAAAAATTAGCAGCTCTGCTGCTGCCGCAACAGCCCTGGCGGAAATAGTAAAAAATAAAATAAAATAATAATAAATGAATAATTCGAGGCAGCGCTGGTGAAAAAAAAAAAAAATTAAAAGGTTCTCAGCGCTGCAGCGCTGATGGAGAGTTTTAATATAAAAAAAAAAACACAAGATCAAGACAATGCTGCCGTGGGTGCAGCCTTGCAGTAGAATTGCATGCCACTTTCACTGGCTTATGCCAAAATCACCTTTGGCAAAACGTGATTTGTGGATTTTCTTGGTAAAGTTGATTTAATTTTAGGTGGTATAAGTTGTGACAACAATTTGGTTCATAATTCTTATAAACCAAATTGTGGGGGGCATTTGTTGACACCTAAAATTAATTCGGCCGGAATTAAATGCCGCATTAATTAGTCTCGGCATTTAATTCGATACCGCGGAGAGTTAAAACGGTACCGCAAGGAGATTCAGCGGTACCGCGATACTAGAAACGGCACCGTTTATCGGGAAACAAGATGTGGGCCGCGCGTTTGGTATTGGTGTTGGAAAAGGAGTTTTATTATCATTATTATTATTTATATTCCTTGTTGGATAGGGATAAGCGGCACCGCGGAGAGCTAAAACGGTGCCGCGGAATTAAAAACGGTACCGCGAGGAAGCCCAACGGTACCGCTATACTAGCAAACGACAGTGTTTAATAATAAACAATGTCGCGGAAGAAAAAAAACAAACGGAGCTGGTTGGGAAAGAAAACGACACCGCAAGGCTGGAAGCGGAGTCGTTTAATATTAAAACAATGTCGCGGGTAGAATCAAGCGGAGCTGTTTGGGAAAGGAAACGACATCGCGGGATCATGAAAACAACGCACGTAAAGTTCACGCGAAGCAGTTTGAGGAGCGAAGCGGTTGAGACACGTGGAATTTCACAACGGAGCAGTTGAGGAAGCGGTTCCACCGAGCGTGAAGACTACGAAGCAGTTTTTCGAATAAAAGCAGTGGAGCAAGGAGAGAGAAAAGGACAACCAAAAATCAACACAGATCAACTCTGTTCAAACTTTACCTTTTCTTTGTAACTCCTTCGCGGAGCTCTCCTTCCAGGAAGGATCTCCATAGATGTAGAAGTAGTCGTAGTCGCGGAGCTCTCCACAGGAATCTCCATAGGAGTAGCGGTAGCGTAGATTCCTAAAAAACTCAAACACCCTCGTTCGAACGTAGTTTGGAGAGGTGCGAACCGAATAACGGTTGTTTGATTAGAAGTCAAGGGTGTATCGATCAAATCAACGACGCCGACACCGGCGGCGGATATTTGACGATCTTCTTTGTTTTCTGTTCGATTGATCAAATCAACATCGCACGGCGGTGGATATTTGACGATCGTCATCGTTTTCAGAAGTCAGAGTTGCACCGATCAAATCAACGACGCCGACATTCGGTGGCGGATATTTGACGGTCGTCTCGATTTCAGCTAACAGCGGTGCATCCGATCAAACGGCACCGCCAGAGTTTCCATCGCGAAACATCAAATCAACATCGCCGGGAACGAATTCGGAACCGGCGGTGGCATTTGGATTTCCCGAGGAAACAGGAGTTTTTCCCAAATTTCACCCCATAGAACCCGCTTCCTCGCCGCTTTTACTGCCGCCGCACTGGATAGGTGCCGCTTCCTCCGGGCAAAGCGCCTGCAACGATTTCTTCTCCGCACGGCAAAAGCGCAGCGTTATTTAGTCTCCCAATTTGATACAGGAATCTTGGCAAAGTTCATTGACCGAATCATTGCTGGCTGCGTTGTTTCCCCATATTTTGATGCGATCGTCCGGTGTATTTCTGGTTTTTCCCTCGGTTTCTTTGGTACTCAGAGGGAAAATCCAGCCCCCGGTCAATATATCGCAAAAAGTCAATAAAACGCGTAAATATCGCGATATTTACTCCATATCGCGAGATCTCGTCAATTTCACTTTCTCGTCAATTTCTCGCGTTTCGATTTAGGTTTTGAGGACGAGAAACGTTTCGCGTTTTGGTCGTTTCTGGCGCCCGTTTTCCCGTTCTCAAAGGTTCACAGTTTTCTCCGGACATTGGCCTACCTTGCTCCCGAAACGCTGCCGCATTTCCGGTTCTTTGGGCCTTTGATTAAATGGAAGATAAGTTTGTTTGGGCCATTGTCAAAAGGAAGCCCACTTTAGCTCAACCTTTACTCTCATCTCTCTTCCAAACCGCTGCCGGTTATATTTCCCTTGGGCCTTCAATTAAATAAAGAAGAAGTTTTTCAGTCCGTTTCGCGTTTCGAATTGAAACCCGTTTCTTCATTTTCGCAAGTATTTCTTATTTTCGCTGGTTGCAGGCCTGCCTCCTTCCATGAACGCAACCGGAATTTCATTAATTTGGGTTTTGATTAAATAGCTTTTTCCGACCCTTTGTCTAATGGAAGCCCAGTTTTCCCTGACCATACGCCTACCTCTCTTCGAAACGCTGTCGTTTATCGTTTCATTTGCGCCTTCAATTGAATAAAGAAGCTTCTTGGGCCTTGGTGAAACTGAAGCCCCTGTTTACCAACGCCAGATTTTTGAATCAGTCATCACTTCTCCCCTGTTATCCCCCCAATCCATGAATTTTTTAGCTTGGAAGCTTTAACGAGGCTGACTTTTCGAACTTCAGAGGATAGAGATGGAGACCAACCAAGCAATCCCGCCTCCAAAACCATTTGGCAATTCCCTTTAGAACTGAAAGTCTCCTGGTCGAGTTAAGTGCCGCAGACTCTGGTCATAAGGCAAAGTTAGTTCTCAGCTACCCCTTTCAGAAAGCTCAACATGCCCAAGATAAAGAGGTTGAGGATGATAATTGATTCCTAGATCATAAATGCAAAAGACCATAGAGGCCCACACCTAATCTTGTGTTATCATAACTTCCTTGTTCTTAATTGATTAGGTGATGGCATGAAACGAAAGCACGCCTTAGATAGTCAAATCTCCATAGCAAAAGATGCATGCATGGGTAGAGAATAACCTTAGAGGAAGGGATATAACATCTTAATAGAAGAAGCATTGAAGTATCTCGTCATTAAGAATGAATGAATGCATGATCATCTAGAATCACTACTTATACATTATTTTTCTTTTTTGCTTTCATTATTTGCGTTGCTTTTCTTTCGTGCATTAGTGGAGCAGTGGTTTGTGTAAAGGACATTCAACCCACTAGTTTTACTTTTTTTTGCATCATCATTCGAATGCATTAGGATATGTTTGAGTAATCACTATCAAAAGAGAAAAGACCTCATGTAATACGACGATGCGATCTCCTATGAATTATCACCCTATACTGCATCAAGCTTGCGGGGCCGCATTAGGTTGGGGTAAGCTTCGGGCCAACTTGGTCCATCACATACAGGCCAACATGGCCATGCATTCCTCATCATCTTTGTGTCCTGTTGTGACATGACTATAAAACCCAGGTCGATATATTGAAGGTATATATATTGGTGTAAGGCTCATTGGCCAAGTAACATTATAAGAGCTACTTCTTTCTTGTGGACCTAGGTTTCACCCACTATGAGGTCAACCATGTCATGTAGACGGCGGAAAGTAAATTGACGAAAATTTGGATTATAACCTAGTGCTTATTTTGAGTACCGATTTCCATCTCACTATTCGATTCGAGAAATTATGTAGACTGCGGAAATTAAATTGACGAAAATATACCAACGGAGATGTCATATGCCCCATAGACGATCTCAACAATAGCACCCACAAACGTACCTTGATCACACATTTCTAGGCCTTTTGGCTTAAGATAAAGCATGTAAACGTCCCGAGATTGGACAACCAGACTGCCCGAGTTAGACCTGCGCAAGCCTCATGCTGTCCTCTCTCAAGAACGCTAACAATTCATTTGTGAATGGTTGGAAGACAGCATTGATGAATATCAAAGGTACTTGCACGGTGTACCAACAGCAAAAACATAGGCAATTATCCATTGGTTTGAAACATACGTTAAGAGCAAATCTATAGCAAGGAAATAAAGATTCTATTTGTAGCAGCTAAAGAAAGCAAGTATGACATCTACTAGATTCGCCATTAACCAAAATTCCCAACAAGTTCTACGACAGCGGCGACAAGGAAGCCTACAGATCAACATAGTAGAGAAACAGCCTTTCAAACAGATTGAACCAAACTAAAAAAACAGCAGATACTGAACTATCAGTCTTCAATCCTCCTCCTCTCCCTCGTTCTCGGCTATGTTGAAGTACCGCAGTTCATACACATTCCTCTCCTTGTTGGAAGCAATCACACGGAGCCAATCTCGCACATTGTGCTTCTTCAGGTACTTCTTGGTCAAGTACTTGAGATACCTGCCACAGAGATCATTGAAACAGAACGATTTAATTCACCACGTAGAGAACACAATATCAGAAGATAGTCAAGCTAGCTCGCAGCCAGGATAAGGAAAAGCATAAAGCCAGAGCGGTCAGACTTTCCTCTGAAATTTGCATTGCATTGGCTCAAGTATCTCAAGGCAAATAGTCTGTACGTATCCCTACTTAAGAACCTAAAATCAAATCAACCTATGCACCACTTAAGAACCTGTAATCAAAAACCATCATTATCAAACCACATTCCAACCGGGCATACCGAAATATGATTCAGCAAACAAGTTTGAACTCACCCAAGCGATACTACGATTCCATAACAATTGAGCCAGTATCAGCATAATGAACATGGAACTCAAGAGATAACTGGGGATTATATAATCCCACTCTGAAGCTGGAATAGTTTTAGAACTATCCACATGCAGCACACTAATACCTAACCGCGAGCAGCATATATGACCAAGCACACAATCTTAACTCACCTTAGAGACCCTTGGAACGAACAGTGCAAAAAAATGTCAACAGTTACTCAGTGGATTACACCACCATTAACAGATCTGGTTCACCTAACTAGAAACGGGTATCTTACTCCTCCCCAAATTCTCACTACGAATCAGGCAAGCTACCCCAGGTTGCTTCACCATTGGATCCCCTAGAAACATTTCCATGACCCTTTAAACACAAGGATACATTCACAAATCTGAAATAAGGGGCATAAACGCGGGAAAGGAAGACGGGGAAGTACCGCTTAGAGAAATTGCTGTCGGATGTGACGGTGATCTTGTTCTTTTCACGGGAGATGGCGACGGCGTCGCCGAGAGCGCCGGCCTTGCCGCCCACCTTGATTCTCTCCTGGAGGAACTTCTCGAGCGAAGCGATGTCCATGATCTTATCCTCCACAGGCTTCCCGCAATCGATCACGAAGGAGACTCCCTTCTTCTTTCCTCCCTTCGCCACCGATGCTGCTCCGCCGCGACTCATCTCTTCGCTCGTTTTCTTTTTCTTCTGATATCGAAGCTCAATTCACGGAGTTATGTGGCCGCCTCAGCTGCCCAACATATTTGTATCGAGAACAGACGAGACGACCTAGGGTTTTCTTTTCTCTTCGTATATCAACACGCCGTCGTTTTGGCCTTTTAACCTTTCGTAAAGAGAAACGTTTTCAGGGATTCTAAATCAAAGTTGTCAAAACGGTTGGAGCTTAATTAAGGGTCGTTTGGAAGTTAGGAGTCTAGATGAGTGATTCTATAAATGTTTGTATTCTTTACAATTCATCGTTCTTTTGACATAAACTTATCCAGAATGCAAGCATTTAAATGAAACTTTAGAATCTCAAATGGTTAGAATCATCCATTTTAGAATCTCTACAAAAAGGTGAGATTCTCTTACTTTACTTTTTTAAATGCTTTTTTGCACACTCATCCTTATTCTTTTTTATATATTTCATATTTGCCCCTCCTTTAATGATTATATAAAGAGAACTTCAAGGCTATATAAGTCATTTTGGTCATTAAAGTGAGAATTCTTACATTCTTCAAAAGTAATAATCACAACTACCAAACAATATATTCTTACAATCATCTATTTCTTACAATCACTACACTTAGAATGCATACATTGCAAGAATACACATATTCGTAGACTCCCAACTTCCAAACGACCTCTAAGTAGTGTGAGATCCAGTGGTCGGATTGGCATGAATATAGTACGTTTAGAAGTTGCATATGTTAAATTGTTATATTGTTATGAATCAGTATGATGTAAATGTATGTATTGGCAGATTATTATTTTTTTTTCGTTGAATATATTGGCAGATTTTTAGGATAGAGTATTGAGCAGTATTTGTCCATTTGAATAGAATATTAGATACCGTAAACAAATATATATAATAATTGTGATTTTCATTACAATGTCAATTATATAAGAAGATCTATTAATTTAGCAAATTCGTCAATAATAGAATCTCCATCCAGGCCAATAGCAGACTCTCTCTAATAAAAATAGTTAAGCAATCAACGAGAAATTAATCGCTCATTTTGTTGCGCAAATAAGTTTTCACATGTTCAATTGATGCGAATGTTCTCTCTTTGGTAGCCGTCGAAACAATAATGTCAACACTAGATGAATTAACTGATAAATCAATTTTTATTGGGTTCGTTCGTCTCCTCGTTCTAGTTTTGTTTTGGGGGGTTGATAAATTTTTTGAGATTTTTATGGAAGGGTGAACTTTAGATTATAGTATTTTTTATTTCAATGAAACACTATACTTTTAGACTATTACATTAAAGACTTTTAGGTTTTAATGTATTTTTTAAAATAAAAATCATTGGGGCTAGAATTTTTAGTCTAAATTTAGAGTAGTGGTTTGGATATGTTCATGGGGATCATTTTCTAGTTACACAAAATCTTATTATTAAATAACATTGACTCGATTTTTAAATAAAACTAGATCGAATAACTAAAATCAAAAATTTTATAAACACTATACTAGCTCTAGATCCATAAGAGGGTTGGGCGATGGCCCGGGGTGGGCTAGCCCTAGATCCGCCGCTGAATGCACGCATTGATTCAAATATGATAGATGTATTTTGACATTACATTGTTTGGTTGGTGAGATTATAGTTTGGATGGATGAGGGAAGGGAACTGCTGCTATAAGTGGATAAATACTATAATATTTTTAATGAATTATGTTAGCATTGTGCTAAATTAGTGGATAGTTACTCTTGGGGGTGTCACCTAACCTTCCATGGAGAGACTAACTAGTGAAACGCCACAATTTTGACGCCTAATCGAGAAGTGGCGCCTAACTGGTGATACATAATCGGTAAGTGATGTTCAACAGATGATGCCTAACCGAGAAGTGATGCTCAACCGGTTACGCCTAATCGAGAAGTGACGTCCACCACGACAATATAATGACTTTCAAGTCCTCTAGAAAGAGGGACTCAACCTCTCCACCCTCACTTTACACTTTTCCTCTCTTTAGACTTTCTTTTCCTCACTTTACACTTGTCGGAGTATAATCGAGGGACATCCCCTGTTTTTTCACAGGTTCCTCCCTTTCATACTAGATCAGACGAGCAGATCGCGATGTCAAGTCTCACACAATCACAAATCATTGTTCTGTGTCGCGAGTTAGATGGTACAAACCATTACTATAACACTTTTAATGAATTTTGTTAATATGGTTGTAAAATCAATGTATGTGACATGCTAATTGCTATCTGGTTCGATCAAAGGGTGTCACTATGCGCTATTCATTTTATACCTTGCCCAAGTAGAACTACTAACTAGTAGTTTATATTTTTTACTTCTGGACTCTTACAGCCTGTTTGGATCGACAAAAAACTCAGGAATTGGAATTCCATTTTCAATTCCAATTCCATATTTTATGTTTGGAAGGATAAGAAGGTTGAGAAATGAATTCCATTTGGGCTAAGTTTTAGGAATTACAATTCCTATCAAAAGTGATAGGAATTGTGTTTATGAAGATGGAATTAGTGGGTCCCATCACTATTTATTATTATTTTATTAACCAACTATCACACTACTCTCTTTCTCTATCATTCATATTTCATTTCCCAAGATAAAATAAATATATTATATTATTAATTATTGTTAAAAGTGCAATTCATTTCTTTAGTTGGAGGAATTATACCAAACACTAAAATTGGAAATGGAATTCTATAAAAATAGGAATTGGAAATAGAATTCCATTTCCATTTCTTCTTGAATTTGAATTGTATCCAAACAGGCTGTTAGAGAGAGACCATAGCACTGTACTTGTTACCTTGTCGCGTTGTTTGGTTGTTGTGGCGGAAGATGGAGGAGGAGCTGATGAAGGTCGCTCCCTGCTCCTCCCTCGCCGTCGACTCTATTCTTCGAGTAGGAACGGTACGTCGCTAATCTCCCAGCTCACTTCTTAATTACTCTTTGCCAACTCAGATTAAGAAACACTCCAAAGGCGAATTTGGGTTTTCCCGTGAATCTAATTCGCGTCTTCAGGCAGGTCTCATCTGGGGTTCTTGCATCGCTCCCTACGATGCCCGTAAACAAGGTCAATCGCCAACCCAATTTCAGTCTTCAATCTTGAATCTCCTCCTTCATTGTTATCCACTTTCCGATCTCTGTATGCAGGCCTGACTGCCGCTGCTCGGGCTTCTTATGTAGTATGTTCTCTCTATCTCTCTCTCTTGTTAACTCGGGTTCCGAATTCGATTTTGGACGTGCTCTCTGTAATATTCGGGTTTCCTAAAATTTTACAGGCTAAGACGATTGGTGGGCATGGTTTGATTTGCGGTAATCAGCTGTCTTCTTGACAGGGAGAAGTGCAGTGCTTGCTTTTCTTAGGTAGAGACTGCGCTGACTTTTCTCCACTTATTGTGCACAGGGCTGGTAGGTGGATGCTTCTCTGGTACACGTTGTGCACTTCAGAGATATAGGCAGAAGAATGATTGGGTTAGTTTACATATGAATATGATTCGTAGGCTGAATCGCTCCTTTGATTTTGATGCTATGAGCCTATGACATTGCTTTACATGATCTTAAGATACTTTGTAGCTATCTCGATTCTGCACCTTGGTCATTTCATCTTCCTATCTTTTCCGGACTGTGACCAATGCTTGAGTTCTGCCTCGATTGCATTGAATTGCAAATATTTATCCTTCCTTTGTAAGGTGTTTTTAGGAGGTTATATAGGCGAAGAATGATTCCCCTTTTCATGGCATTACATGATCTTAACAAGCATTGTTGGTATCTTGATTCCGCACCCTTGTTGAGATTTTTAGTCACCCTTCCTGTATAAGTTGTCCATGGAGGTTGTCAGCATATCAAATTGACATAGAACAAGATACACCAAAAATGTTAGTTTGAACTCGGGAGAGTGAGTGTAGCTTCTCTTTAAATTGTTAGCTTCCCACCAGCTTCACCTATCCATTAAAAGCCTTTGATGTTTGTGACTGTGCTCAATGAACCATTGACCTGATGGCTTTAAATTACCACTAGTGAAGTTCACCAGCTGTCCAACGGTGTGGTCTCCTACTCTTCTTGGCATCCAGTCCATCTTTTGTCGTAACGTTCATCTGGCTGTTATTGCAGGTAAACACTTTAGTAGCTGGAGCTGCAGCAGGGGCTGTTGCTGCTGCGAGAACTCGAAGCTTGCCGACTGTGGTTATGTCAGCAGGTGGGGCTTCTGTCGTCGCTGCTATGGTTGATTACTCCACAAGCCTTTGAAGGAAGCAGCGGCTAATTGTGGGCGACAAAAGCTGGAAGAGAAAGAGATGTAAGATAGATTAGAAGCAAGGTGAAACCCTTTGTTCTTGAAGAACCTGTTTTTAGCCCTCTTCCTAGCTTAGAATTTTACTATGATGTTTCCTTTGGCTAGATACAGAATGTGCCATACCCATCAGTCACTTGAGTGTTGTTCACTGAAAACCAATGTTTAAGAAACACTACCGTGCCGGCAGGTCAGACAGTAAATACCGGATACTGGACACAAATCAGTAGGCGGTTTTAGCCTTTGATCAGGAACGTGGATTCAGTGTAGCAAACCTGTGGAACCGGATGCATGTTAGAAAAGACTCTAGGAACTAGTAATGAATGCCAGCAGTCCTTGGGGGAGAAGAACAACATATCTGGGTTTACAACTTGTTTGCATAGTCATGTGTGGGGCTTTCCCCTGCGGAGTTTTTGGTCTGGGGAGATAAAAATATCATTCACTGGTGCAGGGCTTTCCCCTGCGGAGTTTTTGGTCTGGGGAGATAAAAATATCATTCACTGGTGCAATGTCAAGGTGTTGTGCGTACCAAAATGGGGACACTAAGAATGAGAACGTTGACTGGGGCAATTGGTAAGTTGTTGTGCCTGCCAAAATGTGAAGGTCGGTGTGGGATTTAGAAGCTTCAAGGACTTTAATTTTGTTTAATCGCTTGCCAAAACAACTAACAAGCATGGCGCCTCATGAATTCTGCTGGTTTTGCTTTTGGGGTAGCTTCTTAACAGCCTCTACTTCCACCAAATGAACTTTCTATCAACAAGGATAATCGGGCACATTGGATTTCGGTTTAGATTTCGGGTGGATCAAATAGAGAAGAAGATAAATGGTTGGGTTATGAGTTGGGCTGGCTTTAATGATGTGGCGGGTTTTAATGGCGTGACATGTCGAGTTTCGTTTTTATTGGGTTAAATGGGGCTGACTAAGCGATTATGTTTGCCATGTCATCACTTAATGAACTGCATTAACGGAGTTGGTTAGAGACTAACGGAGAGTGACAAAACATGGTTTGTGTTACTACACTTAGTGATCATTATTGATATTAATTTTTTCCAATGACTAAATACGACACGTTTTAGTAAATTCAGTGACGAAATTTGAAATTTACCAAGGTAAAACACTTTTGCTCTTACCTATCATTTCACTTCTAACTAAAAGCTAGCCTTGATTGCATTGCTTATAACCATATTTTTATTGTTGGGATGAATCAACTCTTCAACATCCTAAATCAATAAAATCGATCTGGTTTCCTTTCCGTCAAAATGTTATCGAGATTTTTCAAAAACGAAATATCGGGTGGGAATTAAAAATGTGTTGAACCAACCTATCTAAATCATATTTTCGTCGATTCATTTCTCCCTTCCCATTTTCTCTTCACTCGTCAGTCTTTTTCCTTTACTTTATTATTATTCGTTAAAGAGAACGTTGAGCGATATTAAAATAATTCTATATATTCCCTGGACACGTTTCCCCTTGACTATAATTATACACTCTGAAACGGGGAAGAAAGAAAAAAAGAAAACCTCAAATATAATCCTCCTCCTCCCAAGTCCCATCTCGAGGCAAGCCATCCTTCTTCTCGATCTGCTCTGAGAGAGTTTCTCTGTTTCTATTTTCATAGGGTGTGGGGGTGTTCTCTCTTCTTCGAATCTACTCTCGTCCGACATCCATGACCGCTTTTACATGGAGAATCCCGAAGGCGCGAAATAATTGAAGCAGAAAGGGAAGATATGATGATAAGGATGGTCAATTAAGTTCGCAATCGCCGTTGCTTCTCCAGCGTCCTAATCAGTGCTCTCCCCTTTCTTCGCCTGGGGTGGGCTTTTCGTCGAACGGTTGGCGTACATACATACGTTCATGGAGTTTCAGTACCGAGAGGTAAGAACCCCCTGCCCGACCGGCCGCGGAAATTTGCAGTTGGATATATCTTTGTAGTTAAGTTTTCGTTGATGGATTCTGTTTCAATTTGTTGTTTTGTGTCTGGGGTTGACAGGAGTATGTAAAGAATTCGAGGGGAGTAGAGCTTTTCACATGTAGATGGTTGCCCAATCCTTCGTCATCCTCGTCGTCGTCGCCAAAAGCTCTGGTTTTCCTCTGTCATGGTTGGCTGCCTGCCCCCCCTTCTTCTCCGTTTTGATGCTTTTCATTCAATTTGTATGTATGTCTGTCTGTATGTATGTATTAACTGAGAGGGAGGTGGGTGTGTGGCATCAATGGCGGGGGTGTTTTGGCAGGTTATGGCATGGAGTGCAGCGGTTTCATGAGAGGTAATCAATTCTTTCTCCTTCCCACCCCACCTCTGCACTTCTAATTTAATGAACTCTGTGGTGCACTCATTTCCCTTTCCCTGTCCTTTCTCCCTCTCCAATCTCTCATCGTCTCCTCCGCCGCTCTTCCATCTCCTTCGTTAGAGATTGTTTCGATTCGGATGCAATTCATCTTGAACGGAATGAATTATCTCACGATACTTTCTATTGATTTAAATAGTGCAAAACAAGATAATTCACGTTATCTCGTTTCAAATGTTGTATCACAATTTTGAATTGTCACAAAACAAAATGTTTTTGTTTGTTTTCTTTTCTTCCCTCCCGCCCATCCAGTCAACATCCAATCAACCACAACCCATCCTGATAAGATTTTCTCTTCTTTTTGCTCAATTATTGCATCGTTCATATATAAATTCATTTTCCACATCCATGCACCAAAGATCGACCTACTCTATTTCAATCATCTCTCGTTTAAATTGGCGGTTAGCATTTATTTCTTTTGATTCATATAAGTTCGATTGACCTACTCTGTTCCAACCATCTCTCGTTGAAATGGGCGGTTAGCATTTATTTCTTTTTCTGGTGGTTTATACGAATTGGATTTACGAAATCTGCCACAAGGATGAAAAGATCTATCTTCATTGAAAAAGTTATTAATACTTGGGGTTGTAAATATTACAACACACAATTATTTGGCTACACTAGTTATAATATCAACTCATAAATTGTTTCTTCAATAACTCTATTTATTGAAAATGGGTTAATTACTAATTATATGCCACTATCTTTTAGACACAATAATATATTGATGATAATATTCGTCTCACTTTAACCTCTAACTTTGTCGGAGTTATTTTCCTTATTATAGTCGTAGAAGTTATGTTATGTCCGTATTAGTATTAGGGTTATTAATTATTATAGAAGTTCTGATATCATGTAAAAAACCAGTTGGTACCAATAACTCGAGTTGTTAGGAGAGGTTCAATCATGGATCATATATCGTTTACTAACAACATGACCCTTATTTATAAATATAATGCACAAAAAATTATTTGTTAAATTAATTTTCTTATTGTCAAAAATTTAACAACCCCTCCCTAATAATCTAAAGCAGTTTACCTAATTATCCTCGAGTCCCGACCATAGCGTCATGTAGAACACGAGATTGAAATTAGTCATTGCTTAACATGCTAATTATTATTCCGTGAGTTGAATGCACATCAATTTGTTAGTCTTCGACACCAAGTTGATTCTCGTCACTCCGTCCAAGAGATAATTTTGCGAGGGTCCTGCACTGAGAATGGATTGAATTCTCGTCGGCCAATCATTGGCAAAGAGAACTCTAGCCATCCCTCCACCTGAACCTAAAAATAGAACGATATAATTCTATCGGGATATGATTGAACCTTTCCGATGAGAGGCTCCAGTTATCTAGATTTGTCTTAGGAAAATGAAAAGATTTAGAATTTTTTTCGATTGAGAGAGAGGGAGTGGTCTAAATAAGAGGTAAACAAATTTGTCATATAAAAATAGACTAACATTTGATTGGATTAAAAGTTACGATTTGGATATTATATTTAAAAATTAATAATATAACCATTAAATTGTTTTTCCCCTTGGTGTCTTGTTTTTTATATTTTCGATCATGTTTTCTCCCAATTGTTGTTTGTTTGCCGGTAAGGCTCCGGGCGAACAAACTCTAGCGAAAAAGCGGCTGCTGACACCCAAGGAGGCAGAAGAAGAAAACCGCCTTCAATCTGATCGCACTTCATCTTCATCTTCATCTTCAACCTCATCCCTTTCCTTCGATTGCTGCGCCATTATGGAGTTCCACAATCTCTAATTGGGTTGTGTCAATCTCACTCAAAATATGTAGGCAAGAAAGCACGAATCTCATTCTATAAAACTTAATAGGTAAATATTTTTTTATAGTAATCTGGATTAATAAATAGATAAATATGATGGTTGTAGTTGGAAAAAGAATAATCTCACGATCCATATTATTAGAGGATAAGAAGAAAATTCTGGAGTTTTGAGGAATGTTGAGCGTGACATAGTATGCATCTTTTAAATTGATTATGAATTTGCAACGGATCATCTCGTTCGTTTTACATCATATCTCAATATATTTGCGTTGAAAATTTATATTTTTGTGCTATATCGATAAAATTTATAATATTTTTTTTTTGTAAAAAAAATTTGTAACGACATCTTATCTGTTAAATATGTTGTGTGTACATTTGAAGATGTACATGTTGTGGCATGTATTGTGAGTACACACTTATTAAGCGAGTGCAACAAGAAACCCAGAACCAGCAAAAGGAACTACACTATGATGATTGGGTTTCCCTTGTGCATTGTAGGGCTTCAAGATTGTTCTCTTCTCCTCCAACTCCAAGTACTATTGCTGCTTTCTTGTCAAACATGCATACCCAAGTTCAAACCAACACCCAATCAGAACCCACCCCACCAACCAACCACTCCTTCCAACTACCCAATTAATTAATAAGCCGCTTCTCATTCATTGCTTTGCTTTCAGACTTCAGAGGGGTTAGCTGACCTGACCTGACCTATCCCCCCAGTCCCAGTCGTTCTGCTTCAGTTGTAACTTAACAGCATTATTATTTGGTCTATTCATGTTCCCTTTTTGACAAATTACATTCTGCCAATTAATTATTACTTCTGCTGTTTTCATCCAAAAAAAAAAAAAAAAAACCAAAAGAAATTGGGATCAGGTTGGCTCAATCGGGTTACGGTGTGTTCGGGATGGACTACGAAGGGCACGGGCGATCCGGTGGGTCGAGGTGCTACATCAAGAAGTTCGAGAACATCGTCAACGACTGCGACGACTTCTTCAGGTCGGTCGCGGCGGAGAAGGACTTGAGGGAGAAAGGAAGGTTCCTCTACGGCGAGTCCATGGGCGGGGCCGTCTCCCTGTTGTTGCACAAGAAGCGCCCGTCCTTCTACAACGGCGCCGTTCTTGTCGCCCCAATGTGTAAGGTACGAACGAACACACATGCATTTTGGCACTCTTTTCTTAGTCGTCGGTCTTAATTAATCATGGTTTTCAATAATAGTTAAAGGAAGGAAAAGAGTCGTGAGATCTCTCAATCGTGCTATCTAGCTCATAAAGTTTCACAACACACATTATCTAAGATTCTAATTAATCAAGTGTTTTTTGTTTTGTTTGTTTGAAGATCTCGGAGAAGCTGAAGCCGCATCCGGTGGTAGTGAACATACTGACCGGCTTCGAAGAGCTGATCCCAAAGTGGAAGATCGTCCCCACCAAGGACGTCATCGACGCCGCCTTCAAGGACCCCGTGAAGCGCGAGGAGATACGGAACAACAAGTTGATATACCAGGACAAGCCCCGGCTGAAGACGGCGCTGGAGATGCTGAGGACGAGCATGAGGCTGGAGGAGTCCCTCCACCACGTCACCTTGCCCTTCCTCGTCCTCCACGGCGACGCCGACACCGTCACCGACCCGGAGATCAGCAAGGCACTCTACCAGCAGGCCGGCAGCAACGACAAGACCATCAAGCTCTACCCGGGGATGTGGCACGGGTTGACCGCCGGGGAGACCGACGACAACGTCCGGATCGTGTTCGCCGACATCGTCTCCTGGCTGGACGGACACAGCGGGGAAGGCAGCGGGATCGTGGTGGAGCCCATTGAAGAAGCTGATCACAAGCTGATGATCAAGTGCAGTAGTTGGACGTTGAGTGGGAAGAGCAATAATAGTAAGAAGAAGAAGAAGGGGCAGTCGAACAATAATGGGATTACGTCGTCGTCGGGGCATGGAGCTGGGAGATACCTTTGCGGGTTTAAGGAGCCACGAGCCCTTCATTCTGCCATGTAGCAGGCCGGCCGGCGGGATTGTTGTGATCATGTTCATGAATGTGGTTCAAGAACTGGAAATTTGCAGAATAATTAATTTCTTGGCTTTATTGCTTTGAATTGATCCAAGGTGGGTTAGTTTAAAAAAATATGGATAGTTTGTTTTTTTTTTTGGCCGAACAATCTCTCATAATTTTTATTGAATGGGAAACTATTCTACAAGTAGCAGATAATTAATTTGGTCACCATCACCCATAATTAATGACGGAGCTAGTGTTTGCTTACCAGGTAGGTTTCGTGCACCAGTTGAAATTTGAAACACATATATGAACAAAGTATGTTACTTATGTTTACTTGGGAGCGATATTCAAATAAAGCACCTCTTTGTAAACTTAAGGCTATCAATTCCACCACGAAGTTACATGCTACTACATGCTTTATGTATGATGATTTTGGATATGTAGTTACATCTTGCAAGTGCTTAAATGCCTCTTCAATGAAATTAATACGAAATTGCTATGTTTTGTGGATTGTTCAAATCTAGACGATTCATTTGTTAATTGTGACAAGAAAAGACTCCTAAAAATTGCTACATTTTATCCTAATGAGTTCTCTAAAGGTGATAATTTACACCTTGACATTCATCAACTAAATGTTTATATATATTCGATATGAGGACAGTTGAGACATTTTCAACGTTATAAGGCTATCAGTTGAGATGATGTGTTTCGTTGTTTATCTTTTAATGTTGAGTTTTGCGTTACCAATTTTCTTAATGGATCTCAGTTGACCCAGTGTCTGGCTGTTGGGCTATGGGCGATGATCCATTAACACAGCGTAAGGCTGAGCCTGCGGAGGCCCAACATCCTTTCCCATTTAAAATATGATTATATAACATAAAATTTCAACGAAGTAAATTTAAAATCCTGCGCGCAGCACTCTTGCCGCCTCCGATCCGGCAAACCTTGCTTCCCCGGTCAAGGTCAAGTTTATCCGCCTCGGCTCGGCGAGCACATAAACCTCCCGCTATCGGTAGCTTTCTTCACTCTTCCTTCGATTGTTCTACTTGGTACCTTACTGTTTCCTTTTGGTCTTCGTTTGCGTTTCTCTGTTCCGATTAATGCTCACATTCCGTGAGCTTAACCCTAATTTGCCTTCCTTCCAGTTTGCAGGTTTCTTTGACGGTTCGAGGGAGAAACTGAACTCGCCACCATGAGGTAAGACTTGGAGCCTCCCCGTTTCCTTCTTCTTAGTATGTGGAGGGGACTTGCCAACTGCTCTCGAATATCTTTCTGTGTGCCAATTCAAAACCCTAGTTTATAATGAGTTCGTTGTTAGGAAACTGATTGTGCAGCCGCACCATTTATGTGGAGGCCAAAGACTGGTGTCTTGATGCGCAAATTTGTTTTGTTGCTCTATCTTGTGATGAACATACTAACAGCTTTCCACGTTGGTTTGTCATTTTTTTTTTTTGCAGTCGGCCCATGGAAGAGGATGCTCCAGTGAGTTCTTGTTGCCTTAATGAATTCTTTATTGTTTCGGATGTTTCATAAATCTATGCTTTTCTGCTGCAGATGCATTTTTGCTTCCTGAGTGATATTTTTCTTATCTTATCCATAGTGCCAATTTGTCAAATAACGTAAGAGAACTAAGACGTGATGTAGTAGGATTTCTTCTTACCTGCTCAAGCAAGTTGAATTAGAGTAACAGCTGTGTTCTAGTGCCAGCAACTCAAGATTGGTTTTATCGACCATTATTTTGGTGAAGATGGATTAGAAGTGCTTGTACAAAGTGTAAGCTTGTTCAACAAATGTGTGCTTAGTTTTTCTGCTGATAAATATTTTACAAACGACTCTCACATGTAAAATCAAATGAGAAGCCTATGGGCGTACCCTGCTCTAGAAACAAGGTGAAGTTGTCCTTTCAGGCCTTTTATGAAAGTTGTAGGCTTTTAGCTGGCCAGTTTTCCACAGCATGCCTCTGGTGCAGCTGGAGAGAATATGAAAGGATCTAAGTGCTGTAAATGCCTGGTGGAAACTAGGATATTATTTTTATAAATACACTAACTCAAGTTATATGATTAACTGTTGAGATATATACAATTAAAGCAATAACAAGTCACAGCACTGTTCTAGGATTCATGATGGTTACTACTTCCATAGCATGTCTCAGGGTGGTGTTCTTTAACCTGAGCACTAAGAGGGAATGTAACTTATCTGGGAGCAAAAACCTTTGTGTGATGATTGGTGTAGCTAGCCTTATTGTACTGTTCTGTTGCATATAGTTTAGGTATTTGCAGTAGTAAATTTCAGATGCTGTTTTGATGCAAGTGTTCACACTCTGATCTGCACTGTGTCTTCTGCATCATCGTGTTGCGCTGCATGATAACCCTTTTAGTGATGCAAAATACAAGTGACTTGGGAGCTTAAATTGATATTATTAGAGTCATGTCACATTGTCTTTGTTCATAGTGTATGCAATTGCTGGAAATTTATATGCTTTCAACTCTGATTTTGATGCTTCTTCATTTGCAGAGCAAGGAGGAAGAATTCAGCACTGGTCCACTTTCAGTTCTGATGATGAGTGTGAAGAATAACACCCAGGTAGATTTTTGTTCATATCCCGATGTCTGTTTTAAGCAACTATCAAGAAACAATGAAGGTTTATCTCAGTAATGGTTGTTAGGACAAGTTTAGTGATTGGTTAGATATAAACATTCAAGTCAGTTTGTTATATTTTGTTCTGTTCTGTTGACTAGCACTCTAATTGGGCGTTGGGTATGCAGGTGCTGATAAATTGCCGCAACAACAAGAAGCTTCTTGGGCGCGTGAGGGCATTCGATCGTCACTGCAACATGGTCTTGGAAAATGTCAGAGAGATGTGGACTGAGGTTGGTTTTGGTTTCTATCCAAGAATGAATGGTTCATATTATTCTCTTTTCTTAAATACATTTTGCCATTCACACTAATTGAACCAATATCTGCATCTTGCTCCATGCTGAAAAATATCAGGTGCCAAAAACTGGGAAAGGCAAGAAGAAGGCGCAACCAGTGAACAAAGATAGGTTCATCAGTAAAATGTTTCTCCGCGGTGATTCAGTAATCATTGTTCTTAGGAATCCAAAGTGAGGTGAGGTAGTAATCATGGATCAAACTCAGGAGCTGCTTCCTATTATGATCCATCTTTGTAAGAACCGTGGAAAGCCAGTAGTACTTGGTCGTTCTGTTGAATTCTGGTGTGCAAGTAGAGGATTAGATGATACTGTAGCTATCTGTTTCTTTTTAATATGAATGAATGATTGATGAACAGGCATGTAGTTTCTTTCCATCGAGTACGGGCGGTATCCTTGACCATTTTGGGTGAAATGTTGAATCAGGGAGTTTGCCATTTCTTACTGTTAATGTATATGGTTCAACTGATGCCATTATTGAGAAAGCAAAAGTGAAAAGAAGTCAAATTAAGCATGGAATTGGATGTCTAGGCAAGTCTTGTAATGCCTGCCTGTGGTCGTAATCATGAATCTGAATCCATCTTTTGTTTGGACTCTTCCTTCAAAGTGGAATGGACGTGATTGAATTTGGAAAGGCTTTTTCGGTCGGTCCGGATGTGGCCTCCTGAACTGAAAGAAAGGTGTGGCCGCATCTCATATATTGCCATTGCAATTCTAGTCGTCGACATCAGCATCAGCTCAAATATCTAACCAAGTAGTGCCGTGCTTGATTGTTGTTCGCGTCTGATCCTACTTCTCTGTCTTGACATGCGACGGATAAATCAATCGGATACAATGCTATGGGTCATTAATATTGTATATATGTCATCTACTTTTCTTTGCCAATTAATTTTAACAAGATGATTTCTCTTTCGTTTTAAGTCGTATTACTAGTCTATATCATGTGATATTGTTTGGTAGTACATAAGATTATATCACGTGGTATCCAAGTGTACTATACTAGTATGAATATATACAAGAGTGTAAAATGGTTATATACGTATGAATATAATAATGATCATTTACCACTTTTCATCAACGTTTACCACCTGCACCCGTTACCACCGTATACTAAGGTGGTATATGGTGGTGTATTTGATCACGAAAATTATCCAATTGATCACGTTGAAGGTGGTAACGAGTGGTACGGGTGGTGTGCAGAAAATTACTCGAAATATATTAAAAGTAAATATCGGTTTATAGATCACAACGAACTCGTTCCATATGTGCATAAAAATTTGAAATCCAAGTTAAAACAATAAAGATAAAAGATAATTTTAAAAAATAAGATAATAAAAGATATTTTAAACTCAGCGACTCGATTATATAAGGGTTACTCACAATATCTTGGACCATCTCTAGAAAGAGAAGTCCTATGGGTTACTACTAACTAAAAGCTAGAAAATAAAAAGTTTTACAAGTACAAAGCACAGAGTAAAAGCAATTGTATTTAATAAACGTTGAGCTATCAATAAGTGTCTTTTTTGCTATGGTATGGATAGTCCTTTAATATTTTGTTGATGAATTAAATATTCATTGTATTTTTCGTTAAAATTGTTGTCTACTCCACCGGTATTTCTTAGATTCGACGTCTTCTCCTCTACCACGATTGCCTTACTATTCGAATCCTCCGAAGAGTCCTCCCTATGACACAATAAGACCTTATGATAGCTCCTCCGCCTCGATCGTTGTTGCTCTTTGGATATTCCGACGATTCCTCCACCACAATCAAAATGGATGTCATCTTGTAGAGCAAAAAATTGATTTTTGGTCAAATTTTTTGAATTCCAAATTAAAATGTATGAGATATTGTCCACTAACAATTTGTGGGCATTGAAAAAGTTTATTAACTACCCGAAATAAAAGTAAAGACGGAATGGAGGAGCTACTAATCATATTACTCAATTATATAGTATACAGAAAGTATGAAGTACAATAGAGAGATACAGCATAATGTCTGGTAATGAAAATGTTGCAAAATACAAGAGAGCTCATCATAATAAATCATAGAGATATTTTTGGGTAAATAGAGCCTCAAACTGAACTCCCATACCCATATAGTATTCTTCTTCTACAAACAAAACAGGGGTATAGCCTGGTGGAGGATGATCTTCTGCCAGCCTAAAACAAGGCTGCTTCGTATTTTTGTTTTCGAATTGGGGGTTAGCGCCAAATCCACTCCCGGCTATGCTATCTGACTCAACAATTATACAACACATCTGCCGCCTTCAGTCTTTTGGCGGTAGAGACATTGCTCAACCAAACTTAGGATGTGGATGCCGCCGTGGTGGTGGTGGCGACGGTGGTGCTGCTGCCTTCTTTGTGGTCGCCGAAGATGCGCTGCTGGAAGTCGGAGACCATGAGGGGGAGACCTTTCCGGAGGGAGATTTTGGGTTCCCAGCCAAGAAGGTCTTTGGCTTTGGTGATGTCTGGCTTCCTCTTGTGTGGGTCGTCTTCAGTGTTTGGCCTGAACTCTATCTTTGCATTGGGGTCGATCGTTTCCTGTACCACCTGTTCATAAAAACAAAAAAGTCTTACTGCTCAGTTTCTGCTTGGAGCTTGAAATTCAAATCATACAGGAGATGAAGAAAGTATTTATATGCATTACCTGTGCAAGCTCAAGCATGGTAAATTCCCCAGGGTTGCCAAGATTGAAAGGTCCGACATGCTCTCCTTCCATCAGCCGCATCAAACCCTCAACCTGAAAATTTATTTTTGGCCAACATTAACCCACATTACATAACAGTCAGAAAGCCACATCAGGAGCTGAGAAAACTAAGTTGTTGTAATGGTAATGTTAGGACTTAGGACCATCCCTATTCCTAAATAATTTAATACACTCTGGTCCCAGAGTAAGGAGAGGAGGAGACCCCATTATAATTGAATGCAAGAGTCCCCACCACCATCTGATGGAAACCTACTTTTTAGGTTTAACCATAATTATCAATATTAATATTATTAGGATTTATCTAGATATGGTTATTAGTCTTTGAGTCATATTAGGATAGTCTATTAGGTTTTTCTAGTATTTCGCTATAAATATGTAATTGGTCATTCATTCATAATCAATAAGAAGAATATTAAGAAAAGCCTTCCTAAACCCTATTCTCCTAATCCTCTCAATTCTCGTTCCCAATCCCTCTAAAGGCCTAGGCCGATTCTCTATCTATCTTTCTCAAGTCCCTAATTCTGTTCTTAATCCCTAAATCCCCAATTCCCGATAGAACCCTAATCTCAGGTTCTATCAATTGGTATCAGAGCCAACATGAGCTCTGCTAGGCTCTCTGATCCCTCTTGGACACGGCTGCTGCAGCGGATTGACGCTTTCTGCGCCAACCGGGAAGTTGAGGCGTGCGAGGAGGACTGGCCCGTGGAGGCAGCTGGCGGGCCGCGCGTGCAGGCGCGGGCGACAACGCCGCGCGGAGGACCGGCGGTCGGGGAGGTGGTGGCAGCGTCCGGCGGGTTGGCCGCGGCGGCTGCGCCGGTGGTGGCGCTAGAGGCGGCGCCGGAGCGGGGAGGCGCAGGGAATCAGGCGGCAGGATGGTCGCCGATCTTCTCGCTGTCGGAGGAAGAAGTTGAGCCGCCGGGGGAGGCGACGGAGATGGACGGGTCGCTGCTGGGGGTCGAGACGAAGGAAGACGGGGGCGGCTACGATTTCCTTCTCCCATACGACGGCGTATGGTCCGGGGCCGGAGACGCGACAGGGGAGCAGCAGCCGCTGGTCCTCACCGCGACGAAGGACGGGAAGACGGCCCTGCCGTCGAGCATCTCGGCCCCAGGTTTGCGCCCCAACTACCAGCTGGGCGGTTCGTCGACGAGTCGTGAAGAAGAGAGAGAGACGACGAGAAGAGTTGGCTGCCTGACGACCTCGTCGTCGGAGAAAGAATTGCCGGGGAAGAGAACGCCAAGGACAGAAGCTCCGACGAGGAAGATGAAGGCGATGGCGAGCTGCTCGCCTTCAGGGAAATCGAGGAAGGAGAAGAACGGCGGCGTCGATGTCTCTTTCTCCTGCCAGATGATGACCGCCGAGGATACAAGGCTAGGGATGAGGACAGAATCAGGCGGAAAGCTTCGTCGCGCGTCGCCGGTGAACGAGAAGAAGAACGAGGACGATGATGACGACGGCGAGACTCTATACTCGCCGAGGAAGAGGAAGAAGAAGAAGAAGTGGAAGCCGGATCTTGGAGTCGGAATCCACCGCCGCCGTGAAGCGCAGGCAGAGAGGAATCCGCCGGACGACGTGACGAAATGGGTCGAGTTGGTCAACCTTGAGGACAAGGTTGGTTTTCAAGGGGAAGGGGATGATGGAAACCTACTTTTTAGGTTTAACCATAATTATCAATATTAATATTATTAGGATTTATCTATATATGGTTATTAGTCTTTGAGTCATATTAGGATAGTCTATTAGGTTTTTCTAGTATTTCGCTATAAATATGTAATTGGTCATTCATTCATAATCAATAAGAAGAATATTAAGAAAAGCCTTCCTAAACCCTATTCTCCTAATCCTCTCAATTCTCGTTCCCAATCCCTCTAAAGGCCTAGGCCGATTCTCTATCTATCTTTCTCAAGTCCCTAATTCTGTTCTTAATCCCTAAATCCCCAATTCCCGATAGAACCCTAATCTCAGGTTCTATCACCATCCCAGCATTGTGGGAACAGCAGATTTCACAAATTTCCAAATGGGGTTTTGAACTCAGTTAGTTCTATATCCTCATATTATCTAGCGTAACCTATTAAACCATGACACTAATATAGGAACGATAACGAAATAAAGTAGCAAACTGAGAAACAGTGGGTATCTATCTATGTGTGGCCTGTAAAAAATTTAGCAGTATTCAATCCAATAGTTGAAAGGAAGAAAAAGTTAAAGGCAGCCTCTGCAAATCACATGTGGCATTTATTTGTTCAGAAATCGTAGGGTAGTGCAGTGGTGTACCCGCCAAAAGGGAGAAACGTCAAATCCCAACAAATAAACAGCAAACAAGCAAAATTCAGTTGCTACATGTGACGATTCTGTACAACCAAAAGCTAGACACTGCCGACAGAGAGGGCGTATGTTGTGTTGTTCTCCTTTAGTTCATCAGCAAAACCAAAGATCATTTCATCCAACTGCTACCACTGTAATGGTACTGTCACCATCCTCCTTTCCTCTAGTCTAATATAATATGTTTGTTTGTTACCTAATAATCTCATGATGCAGAATATGGAGTAGAGCAGAAGCAAAAGACTAGAGAGAGTAAAGAAAGAGAAGGGTGGTGGTAGTGTGGCTCAAACTCACCAAATCAGAGACGTATTGGAAACTCCTGGTCTGCTTGCCGTCGCCATATACGGTCATGGGCTCCTTCCTAAGCGCCTGTTTGTGGTGTCAATTTCCATGTAAACAAATATTATTAGTACGGAAATGTGAACAAGAAGGCTACCCAAGTTATTATTACCATCCGTAGTCAAAGTCAGGTTGGAGCTGGGGGCGGTGATAACACAACATAACAAATAAAAAGGAAGCGATGGATGTGTAAATATATTACCTGAGCAACAAAATTACTAACCACGCGCCCATCATCAATGCACATTCTGGGTCCATACGTGTTGAAAATTCTCGCAATTCTCACCTGCAATACCATGCCAGCATATTTAGGTCCAGATTGAAAATGTAGCTTTGAATTTCGACAACCTTTGAATTTATAATAAATTTGTTTTTATTATGAATTTAAAACGGTGAATTGTTAGTATAGATGATTTTTTATATAAAATATACAACTTTTTGTACCACGTTTTCCTAACCATAAATAGACTCCCAAATAAAAGGTTGGATATGCAAATTTGTAAGCTTCACTTTCAATCTTTTAAGCCAACAACCAGTAAAATTTGTTAAATCTATCGTATTTGAGTTTAGGTGACAAATACATCACTGAAATGGAAAGAGCAAACAACCCCTTAATTTTTTTTATTAGTTATTTTCTGCAAACAGAGTGAAAATAAAAGCAAGATATAAAAGTGGGAGAGGAGAGATCGGGTCCTCACCTCAACACCGGCTCCTCTGTGATAATCCATGGCCAGTGTCTCCGCTGTTCTCTTCCCTTCGTCGTAACAACTCCTGACACCTGTCCACATTTCCCCATCAGAATCCCAAACTCTTTTCAACGCTCGGTACCAAACAACGACACCAACTTAACCAATCAAATATAAAACACAACCCACCACTCCCCATTTTCTTCCCTCTTCCTTCCTCTCACTTTATCATTATTGCCATTCATTGCTTAACTTACAATTATCAATTAAATACATAACTAACATACGCTGGCTACACTAAACTAACCCATTTCTTTTATCACATTTTTATTTTGATATAATACAATAGATACAAAAGAAAGGGAAGAAGAACAATAAAAAAAAGAAGGCTTAGCCTATCAGCAATTTGGGTGATCGAAGTGGATGCAGATCCTGATACAATGATGTGGATCTATCATCCGGAACCTAGGCTAATACATCATCAAATACACAAATATGATTTCACAAGATCTAATTTCATTCAAGAAAAAGGATTCTAACCATATATAATAAACAAGGCATAAGTGAACTCTAAATGATACGTTACCAAAGTGATGTAAAGAAGTACATCTGAACACCACATTTCCACCGTCAAAAACCAATTAGTTCTAATAATTTAAGTAATTTCTAGATAGTTCATAATTAATCTCTCTTTTTTTAATGACAGCAGTAATAAATAAATAAACATGTAAAAAAATAGGGGGCGGCAAACGAAAATATCAACAGACCCGCAAATCGCGGTTCCACAATTTTTAAAAGACTTTTCAAGGTTTAGAGGGGAGGGGCGAACTCCACCAGCCACGTGGCGGTGATGGATGGATCTGAAAGTAAACATCACGACTCTCCCACATTAGTCCCCTTTTGGCTTTTGCAAATGAACTAACCAATCAAATCAAAGCAACTGACTTCTTCCTTCCTACACTACTTCCCATTCCTCCAGGCGCACCTTACCAATTCCAGCTAACATGCACCTCAACATACCAAAAAGAAGAAGAAAAAAAAGTAAAGAAAAAATGGGGCAAAAGGGGCGTGAAGGAAGGAGTTACCGATGGGGTTGACGTTGCCCCAGTAGGTCTCGACCTGCGGGTGCTGGAGCGGGTCGCCGTAGACCTCGCTGGTGCTGGTGAGCAGGAACCGGGCCCCGACCCGCTTCGCCAGCCCCAGCATGTTCAGCGTCCCCACCACGTTCGTCTTGATCGTCTTCACCGGGTTGTGCTTGTAGTGGACGGGCGACGCCGGGCACGCCAGGTGGTAGATCTGGTCCACCTCCAGCAGCAGCGGCTCCACGACGTCGTGCCGGATCATCTCGAACCTCGGGTTCTTGAAGTGGTGCATCACGTTCTCCTTCCTCCCGGTGAAGAAATTGTCCACCACGATCACGCTGTCCCCTCGGGAGATCAGCCGGTCCACCAGATGCGACCCGACGAACCCGGCACCGCCGGTCACCACGATCCGAAGCCCCTTCCGCTTCAGCCCCAGCGGGATCTTGCCTCCCGTGCTCCTCCCCGAGACCATAGCCGGCTCGTAGTACTTGTGCCGCATCGGGTGGGTGAATGCCGAGGAGGAGGAGTCGAACGAAATCGGCTCGGTGTGGCGGTGGCCGCCGGATGGGAGGAGGGCGAAGATGACGGTGGCGATGGCAATGCCGGCGAGGACGCAGAGGAGGCGCTGCTCGCGGAGGATGTAGCGGATGGGACGGAGGGTGAGCAGCCACGGCTTCGGTGGCTTCGGGGAGTAAGAGTCGGCCGCTTGATGCGACTCGTTCTGGCCTCTGAATATCAGCTCCGACGCCATCTCGGGTCAATTCGTTTCCGCCCGCCGGAATTCGAATTTGGTCAGTCGGAAGTGAGAGAGTCGCCGCGCAGGAATCGGCGGGGATGTATGATGGAGGATGGGATTTCGGGTTTGGGGGAAGGGGGTTTTTGGGGACGACTATATAAAGGGGGAAGGAAGGAAGGAAGGAGATTGGTTTAGGTGCGAAGTTACGAGAAGGCCCCTCTTCCCCTTTGCTTCATTTTGCATTTGTTTGAAAAGTAAACGGCTGGCAGGCGTCGAGATTAGGGAAAGTGCCTTTCCTTTCTTTTCCCTCTCTCTGTTTCTTGCAATAACATCAACAGGCGGTAGTACTAGTACATGTACAACTCAACACCGACCGACTGAACCTGAAGCTGTGTGTGGGCTCGGCAGAGTTCGATTGCATTGGAGCTGGGCTTCAGGGCCGGCCTTTCCTGATTTCTCTTGTACAATTTATCTGTCTATTAGTTGGACTTGTAACAAGTTTAATTTCCTTTCAGTAAGGAAACTTATTTGTAATAAAATCGACTGAAGCTGAATCTATTATAATCTAATCGACTAAATAAAATTAGCAGATTTTATTGTTTGCTAGTATAACATTTAGAATGCAAATGAATAGTACGTTTCTTACGGACCCTGATCAAGAAACTGATTATTTGATAAGGTTTCAGAAAGGCTTAAACCCATATTTTGAAGC
Source organism: Linum tenue (assembly GCA_946122785.1). Taxonomy (NCBI): domain Eukaryota; kingdom Viridiplantae; phylum Streptophyta; class Magnoliopsida; order Malpighiales; family Linaceae; genus Linum; species Linum tenue. The sequence goes on from CAMGYJ010000009.1 coordinate 326,154, forward strand.
TGTCAAGCCAAGTTGCTAATGCAAAACCTTTGCTCACTGTCTCTAATGTAGTGGATGATCTATTGCAGCATGAGCAAAAATTGAAGGGTGAGAGAGGTACATATAATCTTTCATGTTTAGTTTTGGTATTCTTGATGATGCATAAAAGTGAAACATGGGAGTCATTTAGAGTTTTTTGTAATCTGGTTCATAATCAATTTGGTAAGAGAATCAAAACCATATGTAGTGACTAGGGACAAGAGTTTAACATGCGTGGGTTTTACATTGAGATTGGCATAGAGCATCAAATGTCTTGTGCAGAGACTCCAGAACAGAATGCAAGGGTTGAGAGAAAACATCAACACATTTTAAATGTAGCTCGTGCTCATAGATTTCATTCTGGTCTCCCACTACAATATTAGAGTGACTGTGTTCATCCTGTATTGTATCTCATAAATAGGATCCCCACTTCAATATTGAACAATAAAGCACCTTATGAACTTCTATATCAAAAGCCAACTTACCTTGGACATCTGAATGTACTTGGAAGTCTTTTCTATGGCAACACCCTTAGTCATGGTAGAACTAAATTTGATGCTCGAGCGAGACAATGTGTCTTCTTAAGAAAACTTACAGGTATCAAAGGATATAAACTCTTAGATCTTCAAGATCATAGAGCCTCTATTTCACGAGATGTTGTGTTCCACGAATTTATTTTGTCATTTACACAACTTGATGATCAGTTGACACAGTCAGCACCTCCCTCTCTAATACCTCCACCAGCACCATCTATTTTCGTTCCTCGATCTTTATCAAAGGATATTTCTCCTTCTTCTCATTATTTTTCTCTATCTAAGCCTCATCACTCCTCTAATGAGGGGTGAGATATTTGGTGCATTTATGAACTTAATGACTCGAGGTGAATATCTAACCCTTATCAGCCCTCCTAGAACTAGAATTAGAGACTCGAGCTGAATATGAGGCTAAGAGGCTCTACCACGAAGACCTATCAGACATCATCAATTGTCCACAAGATTAACGATATTTGGTGCATTTATGAACTTAATGACTTGCTATCCTATATTTCTTAGTATTGATCAGCTTAATATTGATGATAGATTGTATGCATTGAGTGTTCGTGCACAGATGGAACCTACTTCATATCATGAAGCAATCAAGCCTCTTGAGTGGAATATGTCAAGAACCAGTTGGTCCCAATAACTCGAGTTGTTGGAAGAGGTTCAATCGTGGATCATATACCACAACACTAACACGCCCCCTCAAACGAAAGCCACTCACAAGGGCTTGAAGTTTGTATAGGTCTGAAGACAAGAATACCATGTGCTTAACAAATGAGGGTCACCGGGAATCGAACACAAGACCTCTCGGTCACAAAAGGCTCTGATACCATGTCAAGAACCAGTTGGTCCCAATAACTCGAGTTGTTGGGAGAGGTTCAATCGTGGATCATATACCACAACACTAACAAAATAGAGCTATGATGGAGTAGCTGTGAGCCTTAGTGGAAAACCAAACTTGAGAGATAATGCCAGTTCCTGATTGGCAAGACTAGTGGCAAAGCGTTTACACAAACCTATGGGATAAACTTTTTGGATACATTATCACCACTAGCTAAGCTAAACATAGTTAAGGTTCTGTTACTATAGCTGTAGTGGAGAATTGAAGCTTAGAGCAGATGGATATATCAAATGCATTCTTACATGGAGATTTGTGAGAAAGAAGTTTACATGCATATACCTTTGGGAGTTGAGCTCCCACCATCAAGCTATGGTAGAATAGCATGCATGCTTAAGAATACTAGATTCCCTGCCTCCACTCCGAACCTATAGGAGATGCGAAAGAATCCATTAACCCATCTCTATGTTCTTGAATGGTTTCTCCGTTGATTGTGAGTTTTCCATATACAGCCGTTGAATGGTTTCTCTATGTTCTCGAACATCAGTTTTAAATTAATTGATATTGTTCGGAGATGTGACAGATACAACAGATGAACCTTCTCTGTTCAAAATTTGGCTGACACCAGATTTATGTGTACAAGAGCACAGTACATAGATACCACGACCAATAATCTCGAAACAATTAGTAGATACTATTAATTAACAATGTATAAAGCTCCCTATCTCAGAGTGATGAAGCAACAATATTTACAATAACAAGCAGAAAAAGCAGGTGTCAATGCCACCCAAAATTCAGCTACTTGACACCAAAGAAAATTGGTTTGCGCACCCTGACCCAGTCATAAGTCCATTGTTTACCTCTCCTTTCCTGCAATGCAGGGAGAAGCTGCTCTGTGTAATCATCTAAGTGAATCAACCATCCGGCAATCGTGTTTCTTCCTACGGCACCTGTAATGGGTCTTTTGGTCGGTGAACAATGTGTTCTCCCCAACCATCTCCATTTTAGTATCTTCTGCACCCTCTGCAAAGAGAAAACAAACAGAATCCAAGGAACGATCTTAGATCTCGCTCTCCCTCATACACAAAAGCATGCCTTGAAAGCCACACACTTGGTGAAATGCAGGTGAATGACTGACTGAGGCAACCCATGGTTTTAGACTGAGCTTCTCTCATCCTTTTTTCTATAAGCAAATAGTTTAAATCACTTCCAGATTTCACCCAGTTGCAGCAGCAAGCAACAATGACGAAGGAACCACAAGAATAGGAGATGAAGTTGCTATGCTAAAATCTTGCATTGTATTTTAAACAAATCTTTGATCTTTTCTTTTGGGTAAACCCTTTCCCTCATTACAGACACAAGCTTGATCTCTCCCTGTCTACCCTATCTTACAAAACCAAAGCATAGACTGAAAGAACGGAAGGAAAGGAAGAAGAAAAAAGGGACTGAAATGGAAGTATGGCTGGTTACCTTCAGAGCGATGGCCCCAAAACAGTGGCCGGGCATCTTCCTCCTCTTCGTCGAATTCGTCGCCATAACCCAACTCTGCATCTCCTCTATACCCAGGCTCGCTCCCATACCCTGAATCAGCTCCCACATGTGCATCCAAATTCCCAAATTGCGCCCCACAACCACTCACCAAACACTCCTTCTCCTCCTTGGACGAGTTCCTGGCCGCCTCACTGACATCCGATGCCCAATTCGGATCCCCTCCATTCCCGAACAGCTCGCCGCTGGAGTCCGTCCCGATGGCGACGGGGAAATCGGAGCAGGTGCCGTGCGCCGCCGAGGCTCCGATCGAACAGCACCGTCGATTGGCGCTGCGATCGGAGCTGCGGCCGGAGACGGAGCGAGAGGCGCCGCGCCTGCGCCGGCGCTTCCGCGGGCCGAGGAGACCGAGCGGCCCGGTGCGGCGGTACGGGCTGACGGTGTCGTCGAGTAAGGAGAGGCGGGAGAGGTCGATGGAATCGAGGGAGAAGGAGGTGGCGCGATCGGAGAGGCAGGGACGCTTGGCGAGGGAAGAGCAAGGATCGGGATCTGGAGGAGTAGGTGATGGAAGGAAGGGACGCCATGAGTGGAGGTGGAAGGCACAGGAGTCGACCGAATTGCGGGGATCCAAAACAGCCAGGGGCTTGTGCGGCGCCGGCGGGACCATGAGCCGAGGACAGGGGAGCTTCCTTCCCGCTGCCGCTGCAAGTAGAGCTATGGAGAAAGCGGGAAGAGAAGATGGAGAGAAGCCAGCTGAAAAGAAGCAAAATCGGAGAGGAGAGGAGAGGAGGGGCAGAAGCAGAAAGACAAATGACACCTCAGCTGGAGTGGTGGTCTCAAATGCTTCTGGGAGATACTCCAACTCCACCCACATTGGCCCAATGGGGCCCGCCACAGGCCACAGCTTTTGGCCCAAATCTGAAATAACATAACATTCCCCTATTTTTGTTTTATAATATCACACTATCTTATATTCATATTTGCTTGATAGCTGCAGTGTGGAGATCTCGTGGTAAAAGAAAGATTAATTCCCACCAATCCATCAAATTTAGCCATCAATATTATATACACAAATTTAGCCTCATTTATTTCATTTTTTACTTCTAGTTCACCACTCTCAAATTTAACACCCATATTATTTTTAATTTCTTTTGAATAAATCATATTTATGTGCATTCTAATATATTTTTTCACATTATTCTTTTATAGTTTGTCGTTATTTTTCAAAATATTAATTACTAATGATTTACGATATCATTATTTCTTAACATAAACCATAAAATGTAAACAACATGTGTAGTGCCAAATATAAGGTAATAAACCTTCCGGAACGCGTTTTGGGTCGTCATTCATGTCATGTGGTTATCAAATGCAACGCAAGTCCCTTGCCATTGGATCTGCGCAACACAAGTAATACCATTCAAGTCCTTAGCACGAAGACCGGAAAAGATGTAACTTTTAACCCCGCAAGCTTCAGGCTTGGCAAAGTTGGTAAGTAGAACGCCGAACCAGTAAGAAACTACGGTTCAACCCAAGATCATGCAGGCATCTGCGGGCGCAATATATCTCTCTAAGAAGCCAAAATCTCTGTGCAAAACAACTGGTTTGGTTGGCAAGTGTGTACCATCCAGGCTCTGCAGCTGCTAGTCTTCATAGTCAAGGCAGCTACAGCCTCAAACCCCTCACGACGCCATTGAGGCCGCGCAAATCCAATGTGGAAGAGCTTCTGCTGCGGCTATCGTCTATGCCCCATAAACCCTTCCTGATTGCAGCTCTGTAATCGCCCAATTCAACATGGCTGGGCGGGCACATCTCAAACACGTACGCCACCGTCTTGTAGACCACCATCGCCTTCTGGCTCGCAACCGATCCAGGGATCTTCCCAAACGTTCCTTCGTCGAAAGGGAATGACTCCCTCAGGAAGAAGAAGCATTCTCTGCCCAGCTTTTCCACCTACGTACGTAGTAGTGTAACAAAGTAGATAGATAACCTGTCAGATCAGATATACATGGCTTCGTTTCTATCGTCATGATAATACCAACTAGATATGAAAGAGTGTCGTTACGCATCACAAAGGACTCGAACGCAGAAAAAGTATGATGAGATAATAATAATTAAACGTCAAATCACGGGGAAGTATACTCGCCTGCAGCTGAGAGAATTTGATATTGTTGATGATGAGGATCAGTCGTGCTTCGCACAAGTCATCGGCTAAAATTCGGACGGCTAGACGCTCAAACAACTCCTGCACGACAACTTGCTGCTTCTCCCAGCTCTCGTCGTATGTTTCCAAGTTGGGGGACCACAGAATGCACTCGACTGCGCTCCATGGGACCTCATCATCCCACCTGCCATCAGAAAGGAACGTCTCATGGGGGTTGCTGAGTCCCCAGAGGATTCGAACGCCTCGCAACGCTGGGTCGTAGACGGAGGTGTTTGACATGCTTGTCGTGGAAATTATTCTCGACGGATCATAGTGAGAAGTCAAATTCGAAGTTAGGCGCAAATCAGGGTCGTCTAATAGTAGAACGAATCCATCGCAGGAAAACGTTGGAAACAGTCGTAAAAGGGATCCAGCATCGGCTCCATCGTCCTCAGGGGGGCATCGGGTTGAAATGAATGATGAGATTGGTTGTCCAGAATCATGAGAATAGCGACATGTCTCCCCATTGCGACAACCCTGAAAATCGTTTTTCTCCACACAGTTAAAAGTGATGATCACAGAGTTGCAACTTAAAAACGTTGAACAGATCTTCCAACCATATGCCTCATAAATCATCATGTAAGGGATTGTGAATGGAGAGTCAAATTGATAGTGAAAACTGGAAAGGCCTCCTGGCATTCACATGCTCAAAAGAATCTAGTTACCTGCAGAGAGAAGAAGAAGTTGCATGGAGCTCTCCTTGCTTGCGATGAATGAGAAAACAAGCACTGATCGCCCCTGTGGCAGTATCCATTTGCAAAATATGCACATTGAAGAGCCATCCCATTGGTATAAGAAGAATCACCATTAGCATGATTAGAAAGATTTGTAGGCATCTCCTCCGTGCTCTGGACTCGCACCTGTTGTTACACAAGACAATATACGTGTGCCCGCATTTAGTAACCCATCATTTCGTCCTGTTCCGGAAGAGAGAATTATGCAGCATGCCAATACCGAATTCAAGTTGAACCAATAGGTTAATGGCGTAATGCGTACCTCTTTGACAATATTTGAGAAATTTCTGGCTACTTCAATGGTTTTGAACTGATCAGAAGCAACATATGGTGCCCCAGTGCACTTTTCCATTTCACAAAATTCTTCTTGGTGCTCATCTTCTGCAGTAGCGAACACTGCATCCCTGCGTGGCTCACATTGTGGATGACAGGTATGAACATATTGATGAGGCTCATAATAAACTGGTAGGCCATCGCATTGGCTGAGAAATTTTGGCCGAAATCGATGCAGCGAAGTCATTATATCCTCATCTGCAAGTGACCAAACAAAATACAAAAAGGGTTCACGCTCAGCTCATCCCAGATGAGGATAGATATGCATAACGATGAAATCGTAACTAAATTGTAAGAAAAGAGAAGGTCAAAAGTGCACTTAATCCATACATCTCTCTGATACATGATGTAATGATTCCTTTACAAGGTTATGGAATGAGCACCACTCTTCTTCCATCGCTGGAAACAGGGAAATCAAGCCTTCCGTCCCCTTTGATTTCGAGATGTGCTTCAATCGTTCCATCCGGTGCTTATCCTGCATAAAAGAGCCAACACTTCAAATCACTTGTTGCAAATATCGACACTACTGCATCTACGAACCAGATACAAGTGTTTACCCTGAAAACACGTTGCCAGAACTGATATGCATTTAAGTTCCCAAGCAATTCCATCTCCTTTGGACCCATTTTGACTTTACTGCTGCAATCACCACCATAATCGCCACCAGTATATTGCTTATACTGAAGAAAGATAGGAACTCATTAGTAGGGTAAAGTAATTCGGACTTCTGCTATTGCAACAACCACCACATCGGCACAAGCATATTCCATACTCTCAAGAAAGCTAGGAAACCATCAGTATGATAAAAGAACGGAAAAAAGATCCATAAAAGAGGAGCAGCTAGGTAGTACCAGATGTTCCTCTCCAAAAGGTCGAAGAATTGGTACAGGCACAGTGTCCATCAAAATAGCCAAAAGCACACCCTCCCGCAGCATTCCAATGCTCCCAAACTTAACAATAAGAACTGAAGCATCAAATGTCAGGGAGAAGCTGGCAAGTAAGTGCCCATAAAACGTTGGCACGCATCGACCACTTGGATTAGTTCTATCAAGAGCCTTCACTCTAACAAGCATAGTTAAAGCATCTTCAACAACTTCGGGACTGGGAGGATCCAAGGCCTTGCGTAGTAAGCCTGTAAAAACAAAAGAGTATTACAAAACCTCATCAGTCTTTCAATTCTGATTTCCAACTATGATTAAAAAAAGCACACCTACTAACACCTTAGGCATTATGACACTGCGCATGCATCAAGCACTTCAACCATAATCCTGGCAGCATTCTTACACTAAATAGGGCATTGGCTCAACTAAGTATATCAACTAGCAAAAAAGATGCAGCTAATCCGAAATCCATGGATGGAAGATTTACATTAAACTTAAGATCATGAAACCTACCCTTGGGATCATTTATAGTCCTTGCTGCAGCACAGCTAATCAGAAGCACGTGCAAACGCAATGATAGCTTCTGTATAGTTGGACACTCGTAATCCTCTAGTTGACCGAAAAAAGATCCTGGGACCAACCGATATATCTGACCATCACAAGTTCGACCAGTTCTCCCCTTGCGTTGATCAGCCTGAAATACATCCATGAATTTGATTGTCAATGACACAATGATAATGAATGTTCAAAATAGCTTTTGAGATTCAACAAATACCTGAGACTTAGAAACCCAAACAAGCTTTGTACAGTCTCTTTTCAATGTAGGGCTCCAGAAAACTTGTAGAGATCGACATGAATCGATGACATGAGCAACATTGGGTATTGTCACGGATGACTCGGCAATGTTAGTGGCCAATATAACCTGTGCATAAACGAAACACCACAAACAGCGATTAGTCACACCCATGTCCAAACATTCATAGGAAACCAAAGTAACATAACAAAACATAAATATTAATGACGAAGGTAACATGCCAGCAAAATTGTAATGCTTTTATGAGCCCCATATCATCAAACTAGTCATCTAGCAAATGTGATTATATCTTGCTGCCCACAAGTGCACTCCATGTAGCCATCCAAAAAATACAATACAAATTCATGTAACAAGCCAAGGACATCACTGCACTTTGGTCATTAACCAGCATCCATCCCGGCAATCAGTCAATCACTCAATGAGGCAAATCCAGTTCAAGGCATACCTTTCGATGGGACTTGCAGATTCTCATAGCCAGAAGAGCTTCACTAGTTTCAATACTACTATGTAGAACATGAACTTTGAAAAGGTGAGTGAATGGCTTCAAGAGATACCACTGCTGCTCCAAGTCACGGTAAGTTGGAAGGAAAACCAAAATCCCCTTTTCAATATCTGGATCAATTTGATGAATGTTCTGAATAAGATCGTGGATGATTTTATGTACATCAGGCTTCATATCAGCACCAGCCACTGAAGGACTGGGTCCGGAACAATATCTGGAAGCTAGGGATTCTGAACTGAATCCAAGAAACCTTGTAATCTGTTTGAAAACAGAATGCTCTCATCAATTATGTAGTGGATTGATCAGGTACCATAATTGATAGAAACCTAACAGTGTTAGTGGCCTAACTTCATTCATCATAGCAATAGAAAGGATCACATAAGCATTACAGGAAGAGATCAGTCATCAAGTCAAATAAACTTGGGAAGGAATTTCTGACATGAATTTGCTTAAGGGTGAAAGCTTTGTCAACAAAAATGGTTCCAGACATTAAGATCTTCGCACAACCTGATTGTGACAGCTATCATGGACTCTTTCCAAACACCTAGGTCACCAACTAGACCATGCACTTTGACCTCAGACCAGAACAATTAACCTTAGGTTGCATAGCTCTTTCTAAAGAATCTAGGTTTGTGAAACAACACAAGGGGGGGGGGGGGGGGGGGGGGGTACAGTTCCACCGAAACTGAAGGTTAAGCACAAGTCCTTGCCTGTTCGAGATATAACACCTTTTTCTGGAAAACAAATTGTTCATCAGGGCTAGGAATGGCAAGCACTTCAACTCTTTCTCCCCTGCCAAGATCTCTAAAATAATCTCTATACCTTCCAATATCAGCAGTTGCAGACATCAAAACAACCCTGGGTAAAGGTCACATATGGAACATCAGAACAAAATGCTGTATGTTGTCTAGTAAGAAACTGTCACATAAAGAAACCACGCATACACACATAAATGAACAGTCAAATTTAAGTTTAATCAGGTGGGAGCGCAGAGTATATTCGTCTGACCAAGTCACTGAACCAAAGAACAAGGGTACTGAGCAAAACAGGAAATAGATATAACACTATATGTTCACAACAATAATTGCTTAGGAGTCTAGCAAGCACCTCAGATCATTGTTCCTTTGAAGAAACTGCTTCACACAGACAAGGACAAGATCAGACTCAACAGATCTTTCGTGCACTTCGTCAAGAATGATGACCTTGTACTTGAGTGCATTAAACCCTTTATCCCGCATTTCATCAAGCAAGACTCCAGCAGTCTTGAACACAATCTTTGACCTACAAAAGAAAATGTGTGAACAAGGAAATGGTCGCATACTATGGACGTCACCTTAATTACAAATAACATCACTATAGAAGTAGAAGAGTGTCCCAAACTGTGCAGAGCATTGAAGGAACATTACTTGTACATGAAACAAAGTAATGCATGTGAGAGATTACAACTTAAATGCATATCTGACAAAATTGTTGAAAGCTCTGTGGCGTATTATTTTCTTTCACTTGCAGACATAAAAGCTAACTTCATGAAACCAAGATGCATTTTCCTAGTGCTAAGGTATGGAGGATCACGCGGGCAAAAACAGGGCAAACAGAGAGAAACGAGCATCCAAACTCAGCAGCCATCATTTATTCTTACGTGGTTGATAAGACCTTTGAATGGCCTATGTGATATCCAACCTCTCCTCCCAGCTCACAGTTACGAGCTTGCGCAACCATTTTTGCCACAGCAACAACAGCAAATCTCCTCGGCTGTGTGCATAGAACAGGAGCCATGTCTTGCTCCAGGAGAAACTGCGGAACCTGAGAGCTCTTCCCTAGTAAGACAAAAGGTAACACAGAGCAGTATCAGTTCTCTAAGTGGAACAAGAAACTTACGCAGCCATTGCCCAAGGCATTGTGTGTTTAGCTTCGCAGCCGAGGGTTAGCAAACTCATAGAAGACACTAACAGGTAAAACTTCCGTTAATTCCTAGAAATGAGAACTTCAGTATATACGGCAGGTGATGTAAACTGATAACTGATCAGCCTATAGCCTACCAATTTTCTCAGCATTGTTACTTTCTGTCAATGTAGTCGATAAACAATTAGCGGCAACGTTGAAAATGAAAGACGGAAGAAAATTATCGGATTCTCTTCTCCACTTTCAACCAGAAATGAACAAACAAGCAGAACAAGATGCGTTCGATGCGATAACTCTACTACGACTAAGCGACGACGTTTCCGCTGTTAAAATTTTCTCAGCAACCAAACACTTTGCTCGGTATTACATGTAACCAAGACCGAGAACAGACTGAGCTACGCAAAATGCAATGACGTTTTCGGTTTTCCCTTCCAGCTTATTTCTAGATAACCAAACAAACACATATCGCTAAGCAAAGAAGATAGTTCAGAAACAGTGAAGCGACGTTGAGAGCGGGAAAATCAGAGCAGAAAGCCGAATAGACAGAAACGGAAGAGAAGAGAATACCGCAGCCAGTCTCGCCGACTATGAGAGTAACGCGATTTTCCCTGATTTTCTCGACGATTCTGTTCTTGAGCGACGCTACAGGGAGGACGGCGAACGGAGACGGTGAAACCGGACAAGATTGTGCGGAGCCACACGGAGAAGTTGGCGACGAAACCTCCTCCATTGCAGACAATCTGGAAAGCTCTCACTCTCTTCACTCCTCCTGGAATGGGTTTTCTGTTTTTCTTTTTTCTTTCTTGTTAGGATGCCTTCTTTTTTTCTTCCTTCTTTCTTCTTCGCCTTCTCGGCGAAGTAAACGCAGTAGGAATTCAGAATTCTGCAGTTTTAATGGGACAAGGAGAGCGGGCAGGCGAGTGTCTCGCACCCACTCTGTCTATCAGTCTCCCTCTCCCCCGAGTCAGGCATTTATTTCTTGCGCACGCGCCACGATCAGGGAACACGACAGAATTGCGTGGGCTTAGGCCTTCGAGCCTTGGACTGGCAAAAAGTCGAGCACTATGGCCCATAATATTTCACAATCAAATTTCACCTTCTGATTAATTTAATAGATCAGCAATTGGGTCGGGTTGGGTAATTTCAGGTTGAGAATTTTGGTTACGGGTCAGGTCATGTTTGATTGGCTTATTTCGGGTCAGATATTGATCCAACCCATTCGGTTTCGGGTCGGGTTACAGGTCATTTCGGGTTATGAGCGATCTCAAAAACAATATCAAACATGCTTCATATTTTCTCAAAGAACACAAATTTTCACATATGCATGACAATAGTTTACCTAACATATGTTAATTAACAAATTCTCAAATCCTCCCACGCTAACGAAATGAAATGTAAATTGCGCAAATCATCAAAAAACAATCACAAGATTAATACTACTACAAGAAACACATGATATTTGATTATCATTAAACTCCAAACATGTCATTCAAATCCTTGTGATTTTTTTTAAACATCTCACCAATTTATGAGTGATTTTATCATATTTTGGGAGTAATATATTAAATGAAACGAGTCTAACGGGTCGACCCGCTAACCTACCCAACCCGACCCAAAAAATCACGGGTTATCGGGTTCGAGTCATTCGGATTTCGGGTTAGAAAAAATTCTAGTTTTCGGGCGGTTTCGGGTCGGGTTGGAATTTGCCAGGTCTAATAGCTAATAAAAAAAAAAGCTACAAAGTGACAACCTTCTGCTACAATGATTTTTGGCTAAATACATTTGCATAACCATAATTATTCACCTTGTGACAAATATTAGGCATGTTATTTAATCGAACCGCATCATTGGTTATCAGAGGTCTAAAATGACCCAACATCGCTGATCGAGGCCGACACCGACAGACCCTTCGGTTAACCTATATGCATTCCAAAGTTTAATTTATTGGATTTCGCTTGCTTGGACTTAAATTTCAGCAAGCCCAGTTGGTGTACCCACGCTAAGATTGATTCTGTGAACTTCTAACTTGAACAAATTGACGAGGTGTACTCTCAATCTTCTCGCTATCAAAGATGAAATATTTAAGTCGTCGCCACTCAAACATCTTCAGTCCATGCTTCTACCAATATTATTACTTCTATTTTAAGGCAGAATAACATTCTAATCACCACAAAATAGTTGATTCTTTAAATTTCACAATTTGATATGTAGTTGAAGTTTATGTGTGTGCAATACAGGCTTGCAGACCATCGTTTGTTGTGAATTGTATTTGTGCATATTCCCCTCAAAGTCAATTTTCAAGTTAAATTGACATTGAAATTGAAAATGAAAATAAACTGTCGAATTGGATTTGCGAGAGCATAATGATCCATGATTTATGTTTTATCTTTCCTTTTCTTTTCATTTACTTCAAGAAACAGCGAGTAAGAAAAAAATCAATTAGCAAAAGTTTGTTTTCATGTTACTCTTGGTTTGTTCTAGAAACAATACACATTTATCTACGGGCATACATTTTTTTAAGATTTGACTTTAATTTTAAGTCTGTTTTTAGAGAATTCTTTACTATCATTAAGTACATATATATTAGGTATACATGTATTTAACATGTTTTCTATACTTTGTTTGATATTTTCTAACTCCATCAATAAAGTATTCCAAATATTTTCCTTAATTATTCATGGACAACTTCCCAAATAAATAAATAAACTTAAAGGGTCCAAACTAAGTTTTTGGAAATGATAACACATATACTTCAAAGTTGAATATATTCATGTAAAAATATCAAACTCTTTCAGAAAAATATCAAACTCTTTCGGCCAACGGACGAGCCCTATGCCAGTAGATGAAGGAGAAGAACGTGGGGAAGAGTCGATAAAAATGAAACAAGAGGTTTGCTTTGGATTTTGGAAGGATATAAGAAAATTACTTTTGTTATTATTTCTAACCTAATATCATTTCCTTTATAATACTAACTAGTTAGGTGCCCGGCCTTTGGCCGGGTCTAATGTGTCACGATTTGTTGAGTTGTGCTTTTTTTTTTTTTTTTGTTGAACCGAAGTGTTTGCATGTTCTTTATTACTCTTATGAGGAAACGATTGGTATTAGATGTATGTAAGTTATTTATAAGCTAATGTGTTAAACATATAAGCAGTTGTAGTTATTGACATGAAATTCTACGTAAAGCAATGTATGTAAATATATAAAGGTTGCATTGGTTGGAGATGTTTGGTAGCCGGTGGCATCATAGCACACTATGGCAAGTGATTATGGTACTGTCACCCTATTATATTAGAATCAAAGTACGCTTGGGCTTCTTGTAACTCAATGCATCAAGTCTTGACCATTTTCAAGGCTCTAGTGGTAGAGTTCTGGTTAGTTTTTTAGGTTAGTTTTCTTTTTCTATGTTGTGGCAGTGTCGGTGTTTTTTGGACTTTGGAGGTTTGGGGCTCGTGGACATAATCTTGATGTTGTCTTCATGATCGTTGATGCTCTGCAAAATAGATTCAAGTCACTTAAGTTCCAAAATTTCATGTACAAACTGGAAATAAAGATATACATGCAAATGTTCCCTTGCTTTCTCTTGCAGTTGTGGTCTTGTGGATATCCCTGGCTTTCTCCTCAGAGTACTTGTGTTTATATATTGCTACTGGGAAGAGTGTATAGCCAGTCTATGAAAGTTATAATTCATAGCAGAAACAACAAAACATCTCATCGAGCAGTCTACAAAGATGGAAATAAAGGTTTACCTGTGAAATCCCTTGCTTTCCCTTCTCAACTCAAGTAGTGCAGTTGTGGATTATCCCTAGCTTTCTCCTCCTCGAGTACTTGAGTTTATTGCTAGTGGAAAGAGGGTAGCCACTCTATGCAAGTTATATATAACTCATAGCAGAACAACAATCTCATCGAACAGTATCCCCTAGAAACTCAAAGTGGTACTGATTTTGTGCGCGTCCTATGCATTTGTGGATCAACTTGTTGTGTGTAAGTCTGTCCATTTGTCTCAAAATGCAATGGGGATCAGTCAATATTGTCTTGTCATATCTGGGAAAGTGAGCAAGGAATTAAAGCAGCAATAAATATGTAATAGGAGCAGCGAAGCCATGCAAGTAAGAGAAGCAACAAAAAAAACCAAAAAGGAACCCTCAATTTTCAAGTGATTACAAAACTTAACGGCAAGAAGAAAGTCCATCCCACAAATTTGACAACATCGAAATCAAGCAGTACCAGATTGGAACTATCAAAAGCCAAACAATGTACTCAAACATCCCGCCTTCCTCTCATCAAATCAGACCCAAAATCTAAGATTCAAGGCCTAGAAACACCCAAGCAAAAGAACAGGAAACCCATCTCAATTGAAAATTGAAGTCGAAAGAAACATAAGAAGACACCTCCTTCTTGACGAAGATCATGAGGGCAGTTTGACGGGCTACCGTGGCGCCTTGCCTTGCAGGAGGAAGAGGGACTTGGAGGGAGATTGTAGAATCGATGGAGCGGGCAAATTAAACGACTATAGGGTGTGTCGGAAGAGCGCAAGGCGGGGATATGAGAACTGGTGGTGGGACAGGAGCATGCGGTGGCAGGAGGCAGAATTCACTCTCCATAGGTATGGGGCAGGCGGGTGGCAGGAGGCTTTTACGGTGACGAATTCTGGCGGATGGAGGACACAAAGCGGCGGAAGAAACGACGGTTTCTCTGCGCGAAACAGTTTCTTTATAGTCTGACGTGGATAGCCTCAAATTACAGGGAGGAGTACGTGGCAGTGGCTTAAATCTAAAAGCCCTTTAATATATTTTAAGAAATACCTTCTACAACTTCCACCGGGAAAAAAACCCTTCTACAACTACTCGAATTTACCTCATTATTATTCCTCTACAGTCTACATCCAACTACTTTGAGGTAATCAAATCCCCAAAGAATCCTAATATATCATAATACGAAATAAACTAAATAATTCTTAGAACGATAAATAATGAAAAGAAATCTTGCAGCAATCTCCACCACTTCATAGCAACTTTGTCCTTGAGATTGTGCGCCTCCACTTGTCTTGCATGCCTCAGCCTCTCCTGCCTCGCTCTCAAAGGGTACAAACAAGCAGCATCAATGTAGACATGCAGATTGTTGACTTGACCTGCATTTGCCCCAGACCACGCCCCCAAAATTTTATTCAAGTACGCTCCAGCCTACCACAGAAAGCAGGCAAGGAAGGACAGTAACCAATTCTAGTAACATGACACATCCAACCATTTTCATGGACGTAGATGGGCGGGTTTCCACAAATCTGCTTCTAAGCCTCCAAGGTTTCCTGCAGAGCCCAATGTCTAACAGGGAACTGAATAATCAAAGCCAGTCGACGCTGTGCATCATTGCTTACTATCGAAGGACAAATCAAAGAAGCTATGGGCGGGGGTTTCGTAATAACAAGAGTTGTAAGTTCTTACCCCCAATGAAGTAACTGTCAGGGTCTTTCAAGATGGAACGAAGCAAAGCAACGAAGAAGAGCAAGCAAAAACCATTTAGTCTTTGTCACAGACCCCCAATAAATTCATTAACAGAAGGAAGAAATAATCCAGGATTTTGATGGGTAAAGTGAGCGAGTCAAGAATATACTATACCTGTAACCTGTCATTATTTGTGCCCCGCATAAAGTCCCCGAGCTCCAACGTGAGGCTATTGGAGCTGTCTTTCACACTCACCTGCATCTTCAGTAGAAGGAAGTGAGGCTATGTATGAGTCCAAGGAAATCGAAAGCTCCCTTCAAAAGTTCTGATTCTTTCAGTCGTGAATCTTGGTAGTCTGGCCCCTATATTCCTTTTCCTGATCTGTGCGTAGTCTCTATATACCAGCGGATCTGCAGCCCTGCACACAACAATTACACAGTTTGGAATTCAGTTTTCCTGAATTTGTGCTAAGATTGCACAGACTGACTTCAATCATACGATTCACCGACCCAGTAGAATGCTTTGGCTCACTGTGCCGCCTCTACATTTCTGTCAAGTTAGTGTAAGGATTCTAAGGAACAAAACTAAAAGCATTGAGTGCAACCCCGATCAGCCCATGTTGCTTACCCTGCAAATACGGCTGAGTAATATTGTTCTCAAGTACCAAGAAATTCTAGCCCAGAGAATTTACAGTTCTTCTTGAGCATCACTAAATAATACACGAGTACATGAGATGAAGATGGAAAGCCGGTAGAAAATTGAAGGTTGACCAACCTGATAATTTTTTCTATACAACGCAACGGTTGAGACGTGTGCCAGGAGGATATTGTGGAGAACCAGGTAAGGTTCTGTAGTGGAATTGTCACAATCACATGTTGCAGTCCCAAATGGGGGCGAGCAGTGATGTGGTGGGTTTATTCCTTGATCGTAGCTACTCTGCGCTAATATGTTTGGCTCATTTATGGTTGTCCAATGAGAAACCCTGAACCCAAACACCTTGAAGCACACCTCTGTTTAAGCTTGCAATCTTCCATGCAAAGAGCCCCCAATCGAAGGGAATTATTCCATACATTTGAAGCCTCATTTTGCAAAAGAAAGGAAACTACCAAATAATGCAACAACGTTGGACAGTGAAGAATCCATAACTGTCAAGGCTATTGGAACTCAGAAGGCTAGTTTCTTTCAGAAACATAGAAAGACCAACGGACAAATGAAGTATGGGAACATTAAAGAACATAAACATACCATAATTTGTTTGACGGAAGTGACCAATACTTACTTGATGATACCTTTCCCTGTCAGAGCATGCCATCCTACCTTGCCTTGTCTTCGTCTCTGGTAGTAGAGAATTCAAATAAAATAACTTTTTATTGAAACATACAACATATACTAGTAAGAAGAAATGTCTTGTTTACTCTTTTTAATCAACTTAAGTAGAAAGAGAAGGAGAAGAAGGAAGGGTAACCGTAATGGAAGAGAGCATCAGGCACCTGGAGATACAAGCACGGAAGAGGGCATTTGGCAAACTGGCATTTTCTTCTTTTCCAGTTTATAGATGATCCTCATGTCGCAACCACAAATACATCATATGCATTATAGCTGGATGGATGATTTGGATGCAGGCAACAAAAGCATCCGCAGCAGTAACTAAAAGTTACACTCTGACAAACCTTCTTTCAACAATCAGCACTAGTATACCTAGGATGGTCGGTTACAGAATCAAGTAATAGAAACCATTTTGCATCATAATCTTCCAGTCAACAAGGTCCCATAAATATTACGCTAGCCTTGGACACTGGTAACAATCGCCCCGATTGAAGCAAAACTAAACAAACAAGCACAATAAGTTCACGACTTTCTGATTGATTGCAAGGCTCTATTCAAATAAGAAAACCATTTATTACAGAATCACAATGAATTGCAGCATACAAGCAGGCAGCATAGGCAAATGAAAAAGGCAGAGTTCGTATGTTGTCATACGGAAGCCACATTCAACACTACAGAGTCATTTACAACAACAACCTGAATCAATGTCAAGCAACAAGACTAAACCGCAGCAGCGAACCAGAATATCAAGCACCTGAATGAATTTGTTCATTCCACTAAGACTGCTGCAATGGATTATGAAATGATACAAAAAAAACTAAACAACCGCTGAGGGATGCTACCAATCATCCTCAGTCAAGTATACAACGGCAAGTCGGTCCAGGCGCCAGAAACATGGCCATTCTCACAGACATAAGCTCGAACAACAGGCTCGCCGTCGTCATGGAACCCATAAACCCTCCTCAAGCAGAACGCAGAATGGAGATCCCAGGTCTGCCTACACTCGCAGAAGGCGCAATCAAGATCGATCTTCCTCCTGTTGCCATCGTTTATCGTCCTCCACACCCTAGATCGCTTGAAGTCCTTGAAGATACCTCTGAACAGCATGTAGTTCCTCTTCTCCTCGATGTGAACACAGCCTGGCCAATCGCAGATGTAGAGACAATCCCCTCGGAATCTGCTGGCGAGCAGCTTATTCCCTTGCTCGCGGCTTAGGTTCCAGACGCCCGAGGCCAAATGAGACCTCATAGATCTGCAGATTTTCCGCCGCTTGCGAACGGGGGCATCTGTTCCCACCTTAACAGTGGCGCCGCCGCCGCCGCCGACCTCCGGGGTCGCATCCGAAGGACCTTCAGATGATTCATCTACGCTGTACACCGCATCGTGATACAGATCGTCGAATAACGACCAAGAGCAATCGGCGACGTCCAAATTGGCATCGGAAGAGGATTGGGAAGGCGGAGGCGGAGGTGGCCGGCCCTTGGGTAGCGATAAATATGAGGAAGGCCTGGGGAAATTCTCATCCGGGCCGAGTTCCAGATCGAGGCCGAAATCGGAGTGTTCAAGGAGCACGCCGGAGTGCAGGAGGCCGGGACAGCAGACGGCGAGCTTGTGGAGCGCAGACCAGCCGCCGGGGACAGCGGAATCGGGAGAGGGTAAGAGATCGGCGACGACGGCGGGGATGGTGGCTTTGCATTTGGATTTCCAGCAGGCATTGCGGAGAAGAGAGGAGAACTTGGAGCAGACGCAGGCGAGGCGGGCCCAGTTGCGAGGGTCGTCTTGAAGCTTGAACAAGATTTTGAGGAGTAGGTCGTCGGAAAGCAGGAAGAACTCAGCCGGGGCGGTCATTTTCCAGGCGCGTTTCTGTGTTCGCCGTCCTGTGATATTCTTTTCCTTTGCTTATTAGTTATTCGAGTACTGGAGGAAGAGAAGAGGAGGTGGTAATTATTGACTAAGTGCGCCTCCGAGGATAGGTGGTTGTGACTTGTGGTGGTGATTGGCGCCTGGCAAAGCTGACTGCTGAGTGACGACTGACGATGATGATTTTGGATTTTAGTTTTAAGAAGTTAGGAAACCGCTACCATGGAAAGAGGTAATATGAGATCTAGAATATGGATCTAATACACATGGAGAGCATTTTGAGTCTCAGTTTGAATCTTAGCAATTTAATTTATTTTTTTTAAAATCCCAAAACAGAACATCTAGATACGAATTAGAAATATTTTCAAGCAATCTTAATAATTTATGTAAGAGAAAAGACACGATCGACAATTAGCTGAATCATCAATAAGAGAGCATTTTTTTTACCACAAAACGAAGAGCTCTTGGAGACCTACACGACATGGGCAATATCCATGACTTCTGCCCTATGTAGGTAATAATCACGGAACCAACCATACTTGAAAGTGAGGCAAAGAAGCAAATCTTGCACCAATAATGTAGGGTGATACGCGGCCTATAGAAACACTCCACCATGCACCTGCAGAACAAACAAACGAAGGAGCCACATGCAAACAGGCTCATGAAAGAAGCTCAACCTATGCAGGAGGAGATAGACGCGTCAACGCAAAGGATGCAAGCTTTCTCACACTTCCAAAGCCGTAGAATCCACTTCATCTGCAATATGAATAAACACATGGCCACTACTATGCATGTCCACGACTTCAGGGACGTAGCTAGGATTCTTGGTTAGGGGGGCGACTACGGTGGCAGGGCCAAGGGTTCAGTTGGTTTCGGGGGAGGATGCACGTATGGTTTGCAGGTGGGATGGGGCAACCAGGAGGGGATCGCACTCTGCTGGTGGGATGGTTCTTCTCGTTCAGGATAACATACTTCTGGCACAGGGGGTGCAGTTTCCTAGGATGGATGAGCCTGCACTGGTAGAGTTGCTGGTGCTGAGAGAGGCAGTGACCTGGTGTTTGGAGTATGGTTTCACGGAGGTCCGGTTTGAGGGTGATGCCAAGGTGCTTATTGATAAAATTAATCAGGGTGACAGGAGGAACAACCGTTTGGGGGCGATCCTGGAGGAAATTGGGCAATATTTGTGTGATCACCCGGGGTTTAGTGTGCGATTTATAGGTCGGGAAAACAATAGGGTAGCTCATTCGGTAGCTAGAAAAGCCCTCTCTTTGTATCCGACTATGAGTCGTTTGTTTGATTTCAGGGCCTGGCTGGTTTCCAGGATGTAACTATCTTTTATCAATATATGATATCTTTTGACAAAAAAAAAAAAAAAAATATATGAGGAATTTTTAAACACATACAAAGAGTTCACAGATTTTTTAATACATAACCCACTTAAAAAATTTTCAAAATCACAAAAATAATAATTTATCTCTTCTAAACTCATGATAAAACCATGTTTTTTATACATAATATATTTACCAATTCCAAAATTCATAAATTCAAATATTGCTTAATATGATAAAATAAAATGGACGAATTTAACCAATTATAGATACAAAAGTGAATTTTTTGAAGAAATACGAAACAACTTGTAAACAAATCGGAAAAATATAGAAAATTTTAATATAAACTAAAATAAACTTTGATGTGGCTGCTGACTTGTCGAAATCCAATGAAGTGGCGCTCAAGGCCATTAACCCACATCCTCTGATGCTGGAAGTGAAAGATTTGTTCTCTAACATGAAGGAGATGAAAGCACTAGGGAAGGATGCCTACCATGCCCTATTCTACCAAAGATGTTGGGAGTTGATTGCAGCTAACTTCTATAAGTTTGTATCTTCATGATTTTTGAACCCAGACCTTGCCAGAAGTATTAATGGGACCCTCATGTCATTGATTCCCAAATTTGAAGCACAACAATGAGCCAATTTCGACCAATTAGCCTTTGTAGCGTCAATTATAAGGTCTTAGGTAAGTGTCTTATAGAGAGACCTAAACCCTTGATGAACTCCCTAGCCGGACCCACCAATCAAGCTTAGTGCCGAATAGAAATATCAATGAGAATATCCCAATTCTTTAAGAAATTGTCCACTATTGTAATGGAAGTCAAGAAAGAAGGGAGATATTTTGGTCAAGATTGACATTGTCAAGGCATACGGTCGACTTGACTGTGATTTTTAGAAAGAAACTCTGTAAGCTGTGGGAATCCCTACTGATGGAGTTCGCTTAATCATGACTTGTGTCACCACAATAGAGCTTCAAGACCTCTGGAATGAAGGTGATACAAAGAACTTCAAATCAGGAAGAGGTCTCGGATAGGGATGTCCCATTTCTCCATATCTCTTTTACTTTGTGCAGTGAACTCTTTGACCATTGTATTTTTAGAGAAGTCAGGGAAGGTATATGAAAGCCTATTAGACTTTCTAAAGGAGGACTTAAACTTTCTTACACCTCTTCTTTGCTGATGACTTCGTTGTTTTTGCTGAGGCTAATCCGAGGCAAGAAGAAATTGTAATGGAATGGATTGAGAAGTTCTGCCTTGACTCAGGAGAGCTTATTAGCAAGGAGAATTCTCTGGTCTTTTACTCTACGAATGTAAGAAACCTAGAAAAAACTTTTATATGTAATCCCCTTGGCATCCAAAACACTTCTGACTTAGAAAAATACCTAAACGCCCTTGTTTTGCATGGAAGGGTTACTAGGGATATACATAAACATATACTATAGAGAATGGATAGTACGATAGATGCTTGGAAAGCTAGAAACCTTTCCCTTGATGGTAGAGCCACTCTAGCTACTGTAGTGCTGAACTTCATCCCTAACTATGTTATGCAATCCTCTGTCTTACCTATGTCAGTGTGTGATGAAATTCATAGAAAGATCATAGGCTTTGTGTGGAGAGCTAAGGATGGCAAACGGAAAGTGCACTTAATTGATTGGATATTATTTGTAAACCCAAAGATTAGGGGGGTCTTGGACTTAGGAGTATCCGTAGTTGAATATGGCTTACCTTGTAAGGTTGGCTTGGCAAATCCTTAACAATGAAAAGGCCCTTTGGGTGTAGGTATTTCAAAGCAAATACTTTAGGCATAGGGATGGTGCTTTAAACTCTATAAAAACCAGTAGACACTTACCATTATGGAGAGGAATCCTCAAGGCAATGCCCATCATAGGAGCAGAGCACATAGAGCACATAGACCGATTTCAAGATTTAACATCCAAAGATGTAAAAAATGTTCCATAATCTTATGCAACAGTCATTCGCACTATGTCACCCCAACAACCTTATTTACCATTATCGTGGAATGTAGGCTTGTTTTTTTGTCTGAATTCTCTTATATGTTTTATGACACTTGTGGTCCACAAGCGTGTTCTCCCTATAATTTTTTAAAATGACAAGTGTAACCCACTTTTAAACATAAAAGTCAACGAAGGGGATTTTTTCAATAGTTAGGGTTCATGTTATCACAATGATAACAAATTACATTTAACACACTAACTTTTGTTGTAGAGGTGGACTCTGCGTCTCCTCCAATAACCTATTTCTGATAAGAATTTAAGAGTAGGGGTGGACATCCGTTTTGATAAAGATAAACTCACCCGAAATCAAATCATATTGAACTAGCACTTGATCGACTAAGGCCCTGTTCACTTCCATTTTCGTTTCCTGTTTCCTGTTTTCATGTTATAAATTTGGCAAACGAAACGAGAAAATATGTTTACTTTTCATTCTGTTTTCTATTCGTTTCCAACTCTGAAAACAGAAAGTGACAGCTTCCTGCTGTTTTCGAAAGCGAAAAAATGTCGTTTTCACCTGTTTTCAACATCTGTTTTCTCAAAAACAGAAAACAGAAATGAAAGTAAACAGGGCCTAAGTTTTCATTTTGCGGCACAACTTACTTTGCCCATCAGCTCTAAATTGACCGAAACTGAACTTCAATTTTTGACAAAAACCTCCGAACCAACAAAAAGCCCAGCCAACCAAATGCATGACTCAGACCCTCTGTAACACACTCACGCTCCTGTGCCCAACCTTCAAACCCAAACCTCATGATCCAACTCCTGTCTCTCAATTATTGTACTAAGGCTTCCAAACGACCGCTAGCTCTACCTCCGACGCCAAGCACCCCCGACCCCCCGCTTCTTCAAATCATCCAATCCATTCCTTTATGTCAGTCTCTTGTATTGATAATTACCAACAGTCATCCTCTGAATATACTCGCCCCACAAAGGTCCAACAGGGCTTCTCTCAACGTGTTGTTGCGTAAATTACCCTATGAAGGCATCCAAAAACTTGAACGCCGTCTTAAGCTCGTCGTCCCACCATCGAGATACACTATTCTAAAAGAAAATAGTGCACGAGAGCAATAGATTAGGGAGGAGACTAATGATTCACAAAAAGCAGTGAGGGAGAGAAAGAAAAATGGATAGAGGCATTAGGGGTAGAGAAGGTTCTCATTTTAGTATTATGTATTGGTGTATGCTTCAGTTTGTCCGGTCAATTTCGATCCAAATTCGACTTTTTTCGGTCGGAACATACCAAACAAATTAATGCTTGACTTGAAATCGATTACCAAATTGAGGGTATTTTGATTCCATTTTGATCGGGTTCTATTTGGTTTTGATCGAGCCGACTAAATTTGCACCTTTAGGAATGTACATAGATAGTTTGTGTTCGTTTCGAGCATTTTAACCACCAAACCAATGAGTTACAAATTTAATTACGATAATCCAAACACACCCATTAAGTTCAAAATCCTATGTGTTTCTTGAGTCACAATTGGGTCGGTTGGATGAAAAATCAATTCAATATAAGTATATAAAATTTAATATGTGCATTCATACTAGACAAATAAAATAATTAAAATAATATTTCACTTAACTGAACATTTTAATAAATTATTGAATTTATAATTTATCAATTATAACTATGGAAACAAATGATATAGGTAAGAAGTAACTATATATAGGTAAGAAGTAACTATAGGGTGAAATATTTAAATAGGATTAATTGCATGGTTGGTCACTGAGATAACAAAAAAGTTCAAGTTTGGTCACTCGAAATATTTAAATCCATTGGTGGTACTTCACTTTACTGAAACCGTTCACGTTTGGTCACTCTCCGTCCAACTCCGTTAATTTTTGCTTACGTGGCGGTCAACTCTAAAAGTTGACCGTTAAATGTGTGATGTGACAATTTAAAAATAATAAAAATAAAATTTTCAAAATTGCCATATCATTTCCACCTCATTATCACTTTTATTTAAATTAAATAAAAAAACCCTAATTTCTTCTAATCCCCAATACCAATACCCCCACCCTTTGGCCACCACCTGGTTGATGAGCAGCCTCGCGTAGGAGTGGATCCTGCTCGTCACGAGCTTTACCGACTTCCTTGGCTCCGACTACCACCCCCCCGACTGCCAAAACTGCAAATGAGAGTCCGCGAGACGCGGCGGATATCTCCAATTCTGGATACAAAACCGCCATCTTCACCGCCGCCACGACGTCCTCCATCGTTAGCATCGGGTAACCCGACTCGGAACTGATCTCGTGAGTCTCCACTAGGCCCGAGTCGAAGTCAATCGTGAGCAGATGAGACTGATTGTCCAGCAGCGCGATGAAGAGGCCACGAAGGCCATCTTGGGCGGTATTTGCTCGCCCGATTTCCACCCCAGAACCCGCGATTTGTCCGGTTCATTGAGGGACATGGATTGAATCGAAGGGAAGTGAGGGAGAAAGGGTTGGTAGGAGGAGAGAATTGATCGAACCCGGTGAATTTCGCCGATAGTGAGCTGGTCGTGCGGGTGACGGGCAGTGGCGAAGTTGTGGTCGCAGGGCAGCGATTGGGTTTGGGGCGGCGGGTGAGATGTCGAGGAAAGGGACTTGGGAGGGAACTGGGTCCGGCGGCCGGCAGAGTCCCCCTTACAAATGATCATCACTTACAAATTATCCCCCTATCTATGTCTGGTCAATAGGGGTGGGCATCCGGTTCGGTAAACCCGAACTGACCCGACCCGAAACCGAAGTCGACCGAACCAAAATCGATATATTGTTGTTCGGTTCGGAATTCGGAAGAGGAAACTGGTTACTTCGAAAACCAGGATGCTCTCAACCGAAACTGGAATTCCGAATTCTGAACCGAAAACCGAAATATAACCCACACCCCTAACTAAAACCCACCCACAACCACTCTCCAGCCCACTGAAACCCAACCCACTGAAACTCTCTAGCCCACAGCCAACCCCATCCTCTCCAAACCCTAGCCTCACATCACAGCGATCGCCACCCATCCTCTAAAAATAGCGGCCGCCACCGCCTAGCCGTCCGCCATCGCTCCACCATCAGATCGACCTTCGCTCCACTATGCAGAGACCACGACGGAAGATGAGAAGAGCTCCCTGACATGCAAAGTCTATTCCACACCTGATTGATTCGACCTGGACGCGGAGCAAAGAGCGGTTAGTAGAGGCGGAGAGGAAGGTCGGAAATCGAGGGATAGAGCGGAGAGGCAAGAGGCGGAGAGAGGGATTGGTGGCGAAGTGGCGAACGTCTTCTGTGGATTCTTCAGAGAGAGCGAGAGGCTGAGATGAGGGAGATAGTGTCGGTGGCGGGAGACAGGTGGAGAGAGGGGTAGAGGCGGAGAGGGAAGTCGGAAATTGAGGTGTGGTCGGAGAGAGTTTCCTCCGAGAGAGCGAGAGACAGAGAGGAGAGAGAGAGTTTATGAAGAAGAAGTTGTTTGAGGAAGAGAGAGGGTGGAAGTGGGGACGGCAGAGAGTATATGGTGAAGTTTTCGGTTTATGGCAATAAAAGCAAGTCGAACCGGGATATATTTCGGTTCGATCAAATCGAACCGAAATATATTTTGGTTCGAATTCGGTTGGGGTGTGGGAAGATTCGAAAAGTCGGTACATACTATCTTGGTTCGGTTCAAACTGAACCGACCGAATGCCCACTCCTACTGGTCAATGAGCTCTTTGGCAGGAGGAAGGAGAGCCACCCTTCCACGTCCTGCTTCTTTAAACTTGTTTTGGCAAGCCTGCAAACTGCTTACAATTTGTAATTATAATTTTTTTGTTTTATTTATTTTACTTTATTGGAAAAATGAGTTGGAAATGATAGAATATTAAAATTTATTTTATTTATTATTTTTAATTTCCACGTTACTAAATTAATGGTCAACTTTGAGAGTTGACTGCCACATCAGACAAATTTAATGGAGTTAGACGGAGAGTGATCAAACTTGAACCATTTAACTAATTTGAGTGACCAAAATTGGATTTAAATATTTCGAGTGACCAAACTTGAATGTTTGTGTAATCTTGACCAACCATGCAATTAACACATATAAAATATATAAAAAATTTATGAATAATATTGTATCACACATAGGTTTAGGTAATATCGAGTTGTAACCATCAATATTTCCCCTGTAATAACCATCAAAATCTGCACCCAATCACAATGCCACAGTTTTCAAAATTTCAAGTCGACACCTACACACAAAATGACAAAATTGAATTTTCTTGATTAAGTGGGTCGGTTTGGGCTAGACGGTTCGGTCGGTTTTCCATTTTGTTTGTTGACCCACTCAGTACTCACCCCTATTTACGATGCGGAGTCTCCCGTCTTCTCCATTCTAAAACCCTAATTCTAATTCTTCCTTTCGGCACTCATCTACAGTATCGTCGAAAGGTAACTCTCTCCCTCTCAGTCCCTGCATCCGTCTCGTTCTCTCTATCCTCTAATCGCTGCCAGTACTTGAGATCAATTTCGTCAATCTTTCTTCTTTCTCGTTACGGTGCTGGACGCCTGCATCCGTTATTTTACCTTATCTCACCAACATTATTGCTCGTTACTTAATACTCAATAGTCCCCATTATACATGTACGACGTCCCACGAATTGGTTCCTCCCTGGTTGAAATTATCTGTCTTCTTCTTTTCTGTCTTATGAGTCGTGGAACTTCTTGACAGAATTTCGGTTTGGATTGTTACTTATAAGTTGCATAGATTGTGAAAGCCCTTGTCTTTAATTTTAGGGATAAAATGAGTAGCCGTGCCAGCAGGACTGTCTATGTGGGCAATCTGCCTGGAGATATCCGGGAGAGGGAAGTGGAGGATTTGTTCTACAAGGTATTGCTATTTTTGCCTGTTCGAGTTTTTAGAATTTAATTTATTGTTGCTTAACCCATAATTTACCGTATATCTTGCCCACTACCCATATATGTAAGACATCATGTCTGTACAGTAGTGGAAACTGTTCAGACTTTAGCTAGGTATGAAGGGTAGCTGAACTATTAGTTTATGATGATTACTTTAGATGAGGAAGAACGAAGCTGTTAGACGAAACAACAAAGATGCGATTGCATTTGCTCTTCTATCAGGAAATAACCTATTCTGGGAAATCTGATTGTGGTACTTTGTTTCAGTTTGGACATATTGCTCACATTGATTTGAAGGTTCCACCCAGGCCTCCGGGCTATGCTTTTGTGGAGGTGAGTTTTCTTACCTGATCTTGTTTGCATCATTACTGCCCTAGTTGATCATTTTCCCCCTCAGTTTGAAGATGCTCGTGATGCTGAAGATGCTATTCGTGGTCGCGATGGGTACGACTTTGACGGGCATCGCTTGAGGGTTTGTTACTTTCTTCATTGATATATAAATACTTTTCTTTTCTGTGAGGTGGTATGTAAACTGCCCATTGGTGAGTTAATTACTTGTGTCTTGTAGGTAGAACTTGCACATGGGGGTCGTGGGAATTCCTCATCAGACCGTCACAGCAGTCACGGTGGTGGTCGGGGGCGTGGTGTATCTAGACGATCTGAATTTCGTGGTGTGTATTGCATAGCATGCAATTTTGTTTCATTATGCTACTAACTGGGAAAATTAGCTGGGGCTAGATCTTTATCTTTAACTTGGGGTTAATTGTGATGCAGTATTGATCTCTGGCTTACCATCTTCCGCTTCATGGCAAGACCTCAAGGTGACTACTGGAAGTCCCTTTTTTCTCATAATGTATTTGGGCTATAACGTCCGTGAGTGTCATTCGTGAATATATTTGCATATGTTTCGAGAGTCAAGCATAATGTATGCAAATGTCTGTTATTTCTATGCAATTGTGACCTTTTTGGTTCTCAGTTTGGCTGATTAGTTATAAATATTTTCTTTTCCAGGATCACATGAGGCGAGCTGGCGATGTCTGTTTTTCCCAGGTGTTCCGTGATGACAATGGTAAGACTTTTGCTTTTATTCTGAATGCTAGTCTCTGACTTGTCCTTTAGTTTCCTTTGGGGTTGTTTGCTTGAAAATTTTCCATGGTGCTATTTGGACAATTAATATCATGTTTTTTCCGCCCAGACTTTTGCATATTTAACGGAAAAGTCTTGGGATTCAATTTATTTAGATTCGATAATTGGTTAGCTTGATCATGGTTCTTTCTCTTCCTCAACCCAACAAGTTTCAGTATAATGACGTGCTTACTGTCCATTGTCTAGTAACATTATACTAACTGATTGCTGAGCCTAGACTTTAGAAGCTTGTTGATCAACTCTGTCTCAAACGTGTTTATTTTTACTTTAATGGCTGTCTTCAGGCACTACAGGTATTGTGGATTATACGAATTATGAAGACATGAAGTATGCAGTAAGTTTTTCTTGGCTGTTGACACTTGAAAGACACATTGCCAACTTGTTTCCATAGTCTTTGTGGTGTTCTGATGCACAATACTTGTTGCTCCTGTAGATCAAGAAACTCGATGACTCGGAGTTTCGAAATGCCTTTTCCCGTTCGTATGTTCGGGTATGAGTAATGTTTTTTCTGTCCTTTTTTCCCTTCGTTTGTGGGTATGTGTAGCTTGACCATTATCTTCCTTTGAGATTCATTAAGGTTACTTTTTCTGTATTGGTTTCAGGTAAGGGAGTACGACTCCAAGAGAGACTTCTCTAGGAGTCCTAGTCGTGGTAGATCTCGTTCACGAGGTCCTAGCAGAAGCAGAAGCCGCAGCCGTGCTCGCAGTTTGAGTCGGAGTCTGAGGTCTCTCTCTTTCTCTCTCACTCTCTTTGTGTGTGTTGAACATGGCATATAAGCTTTATCAGGGGCTATCTTCTGTTGTTTCTGAGCTTGGGTGTACAGATTTTTTATATTCGCAATTTGTTGGCTGAATCCTGTTTCCCCACATTTTTTATTATGTTCTGTTTACTGATTTGCTTGTCTTGTGCTTCAGCAAGTCGCCTAAGAATAAATCCTCTCGTCATTCTCCAGCCAGATCCAAGTCAAGGTCACGCTCTTTGTCCAGGTATCAGTTGTGGTTGCTACTAATCTTTATTAAGATGGAGTATGTATAATCTTTATATTCTAGTTTGTATATTAAGCTTAAATTTCTATTTTATCTCTGCCAAGTTGGTGCGTCATAATTTTGCGGATGAAAATGATTAGATTGAATAATTTTTGCTATTTATTTTCTCCAAGGCAACTTACTACTTATTGGTTTCCTTCCAGTTCGGACTGGATTTGGTTGGAATTGTATTATGACTGGAACTGATTAATTACCCGCAGTTTAGCTAAGATAGCTTGTGGTGTCTAACTATCTACGCTCTTGAATTTTGATGTGTATTCTTGTTTTCTACCAAGTTCTACATAGGGTTCTGGTCGGGGTAAAACGTATTTAGGCCTTCAATGAGAAACTTCTATAAACAGCCTATTAAAACTTCGTATCTCTGTAGCTGTTCCGTTCTTTGACTTCAGTGTTCTTCTTTTTAGTAAGTGGTGGAGTGCAGAGATTAGTTCTGCACTACAAAATCACCGTGATATGCACTTTGCGGTATGAAAGTTGTCTTGTTTGATATGCAGCCATCTGGGAATTGGATCTTAGGATCTTGATGGATATGGTTCAGTTCCCTCGTCATTTTTGGGGTTTTAGAGGTATGCTGTTTTTAAGATGGACAGCTTTGGAAACCTTGCAGTCTCTATGTTCTAATGTATTTAGCATGACAACTGTCCATGGGTGCTAGATTGGGACAAAAGGAGATAATGGATTGCAATAGTAGAGCTGGAACTAACTGCCAGTGGATCTGGAAGTCACCAGCAATGGGCAGTGGAAACAAAATTGATTATGCTTTTCTACTTCAACATTTGCCAGGCTAATAGGATTTGCTAGTTGGACTACTAGTGGATTTTTGGTACAGTTGGATGCATATGCTTTTGGCATGTCCAACAAACTAAAAAAGGCCACGTTGCTGACGGGTTGGGTTTGTTTTCTGCTTGGCATTATTATTATGATAATTGAGCCTTCAATTATTATTCATCATTTTTCTTAATGGCTAAAGTTTTGTGGGTTTTCTGTTTATTTTCGGTTTGAATGTGGTATCTCTGACGTGGAAGTGGCATCAAGGCTCTTGGATCACAGTAGTTAACAGGAACGTGTGGAATTTAAATTTTGGATTGTTTGTGGGACTTTTTGCAGATCAAGGTCCAGATCCAGATCTCCAGTTCCACCTGTAAGTAGTTCTCATTTGGAGGCCAATGTGCAGTTGCTAAGAATATGTTTTTTGAATTCTACTCTTTTGGTTTCTGTCTGTCTAATGTACTTGGGTCTGAAAACTGAATTCAGTATTGGCAGTGATAAGCTGTGTAGTTGACCTCAGGAGATCAACTGTGTCAAATCCTTTTGTCAATGTGAATAGTTGTAGGTTACAATTAGTGAGACAATTTTTTCCGCTCTCAGCTCTTCTAGTGACTAACATATTCATTGTCTGCATAATAAGAAGCACGTGAGTAAAAGCCCGAAGAAGCGGAGTGTTAGCAGGAGTCCTAGTGGCAGCAGGAGCCGTAGCAGAAGCAAGAGTTTGTCCCGGTACACTGACCTTATTCCAGGAATCTCTCTTAATTGGCTTTAGCTAGTCACTTATCCTTGCAGCTCTCTTAGCTTTGTTGGTTTATTTCTCAGGTAAAAGGGTTGGTGCTTTGCACTTCATCTGTCGTTCTGTTCGGTGCCATATTCTGGAGACTATCAAGTGGATCTTGTAACAGACATGGATGGGTATCAAGAGATTGGTCTAAATGTTCCATTTTGTGCAACCTTTGAAGCTTTATGTCGGACTGGAACCTTTTTGTAAGCCAGACATAAGTTCATTTATTGCTTGCCGATTCCCAGTAGCTACTCGAAGTGGAAATCTATGTAAGGGGAATGATGAGTATCCCTTATTTTTCTGTGGTTTGTGCAATCTAACTGAAAAATAGCGGCAACTATGGCATGGTAATCATTTTGTTTTCTGAAGTAAACCTATATGTAATGATGGCAATATGAACTCATTTCGCGGGTATTATCTGACTAGCTATAGGGCAGGTATTACCCCATTCCCTGTAGAATCGAGCGAGGTACTCTGCCCAGACAATGGACCATTCTATCACAATTAGTTCAATTACTTATAGAGTTCGTGGAGAATATGAAGAATATGAGTTAAATTTAACCCAAATTGGGCCTTAATGGACTTAATCATCGTTGAAGAATAGCCTCAGACCGAATTCGTGATCTGTAGCCTTCAAAATCCAAAGAAAATGGCCTTTCGTCGCCAAAAACATCCGAAAATTAATTTGCCCAAATTGGTGCTTAGTGGACTTATCATCCGTGGAGAAAAGTATCAATAGACTTCATTATCGGTGGATATAGGCTCGGCCTGATTCCGTGATCTGCAGCCTCCAGAATCGAAAGAAAATAGCATTTCGGAAAAATTGCCCGAAATCTGTGTTGGTACCCCTTTGGAATCTGCCTAAAATGGGGCCGGAATAATTTCACCCAAATTGGCACTTAATGGACTTAATCATCGTTGAAGAATAGCCTCAGACCGAATCCGTGATCTGTAGCCTTCAAAATCCAAAGAAAATGGTCTTTCGTCGCCAAAAACATCCGAAAATTAATTTGCCCAAATTGGTGCTTAGTGGACTTATCATCCGTGAAGAATAGTATCAATAGACTTCATTATCGTTGGATATAGGCTCGGCCTGATTCCGTGATCTGCAGCCTCCAGAATCGAAAGAAAATAGCATTTCGAAAAAATTGCCCGAAATCTGTGATAGTACCCCTTTGGAATCTGCCTAAAATGGGCCCGGAATAGTTTCACCCAAATAGGCACTTAATGGACTTAATCATCGTTGAAGAATAGCCTCAGACCGAATCCGTGATCTGTAGCCTTCAAAATCCAAAGAAAATGGCTTTTTGTCGCCAAAAAAATTACGAAAATGTTATCCGAAAATAAATTGGCCCAAATCGGTGCTTAATTGACTTATCATCTGTCGAGAATAGTATGAATAGACTTCATTTTCGGTGGATATAGGCTCGGCCTGATTCCGTGATCTGCAGCCTCCAGAAACAAAAGAAAATAGAATTTCGGAAAAATTGCTCGAAATCTGTGATGGTACCCCTTTGGAATCTGCCTAAAATGGGGCCGGAATAATTTCACCCAAATTGGCACTTAATGGACTTAATCATCGTTGAAGAATAGCCTCAGACCGAATCCGTGATCTGTAGCCTTCAAAATACAAAGAAAATGGCCGTTCGTCGCCAAAAAAATTACGAAAATGCAATCCGAAAATAAATTGGCCCAAATCGGTGCTTAATGGACTTATCATCCGTGGAGAATAGTATCAATAGACTTCATTATCGGTGGATATAGGCTCGGCCTGATTCCTTGATCTGCAGCCTCCAGAATCCAAAGAAAATAACATTTCGGAAAAATTGCCCGAAATCTGTGATGGCACCCCTTTGGAATCTGCCAAAAATGGGCCCGGAATAAATTCGCCCAAATCGGCACTTAATGGACTTAATCATCGTTGAATATTAGCCTCAGACCGAATCCGTGATCTGTAGCCTTCAAAATCCAAAGAAAATGGCCTTTCGTCGCCAAAGAAATTATGAAAATGCCATCCGAAAATAAATTGGCCCAAATCGGTGCTTAATAGACTTATCATCTGTCGAGAATAGTATGAATAGACTTCATTTTCGGTGGATATAGGCTCGGCCTGATTCCGAGATCTGCAGCCTCCAGAATCGAAAGAAAATGGCATTTCGGAAAAATTGCACGAAATCTGTAATGGTACCCCTTTGGAATCTGCTAAAAATGGGCCAGGAAAAAATTCGCCCAAATCGGCAAGTAATGGACTTAATCAACGTAGAAGAATAGCCTCAGGCCGAATCCGTGATCTGTAGCCTTCAAAATCCAACGAAAATGGCCTTTCGTCGCAAAAAAAATTACGAAAATGCCATCCGAAAATAAATTGGCCCAAATCGGTGCTTAATGGACTTATCATCCGTGGAGAATAGTATCAATAGACTTCATTATCGGTGGATATAGGCTCGGCCGGATTTCGTGATCTGCAGCCTCCAGAATCGAAAGAAAATGGCATTTCGGAAAAATTGCCCGAAATCTGTGATGGTACCCCTTTGGAATCTGCCAAAAATGGGCCCGGAATAAATTCGTTCAAATCGGCACTTAATAGACTTAATCATCGTTGAAGAATAGCCTCAGGTCGAATCCGTGATCTATAGCCTTCAAAATAAAACGAAAATGGCCTTTCGTCGCAAAAAAAATTACGAAAATGCCATCC
Organism: Linum tenue; assembly: GCA_946122785.1. NCBI lineage: Eukaryota > Viridiplantae > Streptophyta > Magnoliopsida > Malpighiales > Linaceae > Linum > Linum tenue. The sequence continues at coordinate 359,677 of CAMGYJ010000009.1, forward strand.
GAAAATAAATTGGCTTAAATCGGTGCTTTATGGACTTATCATCCGTGGAGAATAGTATCAATAGACTTCATTAACGGTGGATATAGGCTCGGCCTGATTCCGTGATCTGCAGCCTCCACAATAGAAAGAAAATGGCATTTCGGAAAAATTGCCCGAAATCTGTGATTGTACCCCTTTGGAATATGCCAAAAATGGGTCCGGAATAAATTCGCTCAAATCGGCACTTAATGTACTTAATCATCGTTGAAAAATAGCCTTAGGCCGAATCCGTGATCTGTAGTCTTCAAAATCCAACGAAAATGGCCTTTCGTCGCAAAAAAAATTACGAAAATGCCATCCGAAAATAAATTGGCCCAAATCGGTGCTTAATGGACTTATCATCCGTGGAGAATAGTTTCAATAGACTTTATTATCGGTGGATATAGGCTCGGCCTGATTTCGTGATCTGCAGCCTCCAGAATCGAAAGAAAATGGCATTTCGGAAAAATTGCCCGAAATCTGTGATGGTACCCCTTTGGAATCTGCCAAAAATGGGCCCGGAATAAATTCTCTCAAATCGGGACTTAATGTACTTAATCATCGTTGAAGAATAGCCTTAGGCCGAATCCGTGATCTGTAGCCTTCAAAATCCAACGAAAATGGCCTTTCGTCGCAAAAAAAATTACGAAAATGCCATCCGAAAATAAATTGGCCCAAATCGGTGCTTAATGGACTTATCATCCGTGGAGAATAGTATCAATAGACTTCATTATCGGTGGATATAGGCTCGGCCGGATTTCGTGATCTGCAGCCTCCAGAATCGAAAGAAAATGGCATTTCGGAAAAATTGCCCGAAATCTGTGATGGTACCCCTTTGGAATCTGCCAAAAATGGGCCCGGAATAAATTCGCCCAAATCGGCACTTAATGGACTTAATCATCGTTGAAGAATAGCCTCAGGCCGAATCCGTGATCTGTAGCCGTCAAAATCCAAAGAAAATTGTCTTTCGATCTAAAAAATTTACGAAAATGCCATCTGAAAATAAATTGGCCCAAATCGATGCTTAATGGACTTATCATCCGTGGAGAATAGTATCAATAGACTTCATGATCGGTGGATATAGGCTCTGCCTGATTTCGTGATCTGCAGCCTCCAGAATCGAAAGAAAATGGCATTTCGGAAAAATTGCCCGAAATCTGTGATGGTACCCCTTTGGAATCTGCCAAAAATGGGCCCGGAATAAATTCGCCCAAATCTGCACTTAATGGACTTAATCATCGTTGAAGAATAGCCTCAGGTCGAATCCGTGATCTGTAGCCTTCAAAATAAAACGAAAATGGCCTGTCGTCGCAAAAAAAATTACGAAAATGCCATCCGAAAATAAATTGGCTTAAATCGGTGCTTTATGGACTTATCATCCGTGGAGAATAGTAACAATAGACTTCATTAACGGTGGATATAGGCTCGGCCTGATTCCGTGATTTGCAGCCTCCAGAATCGAAAGAAAATGGCATTTCGGAAAAATTGCCCGAAATCTGTGATGGTACCCCTTTGGAATATGCCAAAAATGGGCCCGGAATAAATTCGCCCAAATCGGCACTTAATGGACTTAATCATCGTTGAAGAATAGTCTCAGGCCGAATCTGTGTTCTGTAGCCTTCAAAATCCAAAGAAAATTGTCTTTCGATCTAAAAAAATTACGAAAATGTCATCTGAAAATAAATTGGCCCAATTCGGTGCTTAATGGACTTATCATCCGTGGAGAATAGTATCAACAGACTTCATTATCGGTGGATATAGGCTCGGCCTGATTTCGTGATCTGCAGCCTCCAGAATCGAAAGAAAATGGCATTTCGGAAAAATTGCCCGAAATCTGTGATGGTACCCCTTTGGAATCTGCCAAAAATGGGCGCGGAATAAATTCGTTCAAATCGGCACTTAATGGACTTAATCATCGTTGAAGAATAGCCTCAGGTCGAATCCGTGATCTGTAGCCTTCAAAATAAAACGAAAATGGCCTTTCGTCGCAAAAAAAATTACAAAAATGCCATCCGAAAATAAATTGGCTTAAATGGGTGCTTTATGGACTTATCATCCGTGGAGAATAGTATCAATAGACTTCATTAACGGTGGATATAGGCTCGGCCTGATTCCGTGATCTGCAGCCTCCAGAATCGAAAGAAAATGGCATTTCGGAAAAATTGCCCGAAATCTGTGATGGTACCCCTTTGGAATATGCCAAAAATGAGCCCGGAATAAATTCGCTCAAATCGGCACTTAATGTACTTAATCATCGTTGAAGAATAGCCTTAGGCCGAATCCGTGATCTGTAGCCTTCAAAATCCAACGAAAATGGCCTTTCGTCGCAAAAAAATTTACGAAAATGCCATCCGAAAATAAATTGGCTCAAATCGGTGCTTAATGGACTTATCATCCGTGGAGAATAGTATCAATAGACTTAATTATCGGTGGATATAGGCTCGGCCGGATTTCGTGATCTGCAGCCTCCAGAATCGAAAGAAAATGGCATTTCGGAAAAATTGCCCGAAATATGTGATGGTACCCCTTTGGAATCTGCCAAAAATGGGCCCGGAATAAATTCGCTCAAATCAGCACTTAATGTACTTAATCATCGTTGAAGAATAGCCTCAGGCCGAATCCGTGATCTGTAGCCTTCAAAATAAAACAAAAATGGCCTTTCGTCGCAAAAAAATTACGAAAATGCCATCCGAAAATAAATTGGCTTAAATCGGTGCTTTATGGACTTATCATCCGTGGAGAATAGTATCAATAGACTTCATTAACGGTGGATATAGGCTCGGCCTGATTCCGTGATCTGCAGCCTCCAGAATCGAAAGAAAATGGCATTTCGGAAAAATTGCCCGAAATCTGTGATGGTACCCCTTTGGAATATGCCAAAAATGGGCCCGGAATAAATTCGCCCAAATCGGCACTTAATGGACTTAATCATCGTTGAAGAATAGCCTCAGGCCGAATCTGTGTTCTGTAGCCTTCAAAATCCAAAGAAAATTGTCTTTCGATCTAAAAAAATTACGAAAATGTCATCCGAAAATAAATTGGCCCCATTCGGTGCTTAATGGACTTATCATCCGTGGAGAATAGTATCAACAGACTTCATTATCGGTGAATATAGGCTCGGCCTGATTTCGTGATCTGCAGCCTCCAGAATCGAAAGAAAATGGCATTTCGGAAAAATTGCCCGAAATCTGTGATGGTACCCCTTTGGAATCTGCCAAAAATGGGCGCGGAATAAATTCGTTCAAATCGGCACTTAATGGACTTAATCATCGTTGAAGAATAGCCTCAGGTCGAATCCGTGATCTGTAGCCTTCAAAATAAAACGAAAATGGCCTTTCGTCGCAAAAAAAATTACAAAAATGCCATCCGAAAATAAATTTGCTTAAATCGGTGCTTTATGGACTTATCATCCGTGGAGAATAGTATCAATAGACTTCATTAACGGTGGATATAGGCTCGGCCTGATTCCGGGATCTGCAGTCTCCAGAATCGAAAGAAAATGGCATTTCGGAAAAATTGCCCGAAATCTGTGATGGTACCCCTTTGTAATCTGCCAAAAATGGGCCCGGAATAAATTCGCCCAAATCGGCACTTAATGGACTTAATCATCGTTGAAGAATGACCTCAGGCCGAATCCGTGATCTGTAGCCTTCAAAATCCAAAGAAAATTGCTTTTCGATCTAAAAAATTACGAAAATGCCATCAGAAAATAAATTGGCCCAAATTGGTGCTAAATGGACTTATCATCCTTGGAGAATAGTATCAATAGACTTCATTAATGGTGGATATAGGCTCGGCCTGATTCCGTGATCTGCAGCCTCCAGAATCGAAAGAAAATGGCATTTCGGAAAAATTGCCCAAAATCTGTGATGGTACCCCTTTGGAATCTGCCAAAAATGGGCCCGGAATAAATTCGCCCAAATCGGCACTTAATGGACTTAATCATCGTTGAAGAATAGCCTCAGGCCGAATCCGTGATCTGTAGCCTTCAAAATCCAAAGAAAATTGTCTTTCGATCTAAAAAAATTACGAAAAATGTCATCCGAAAATAAATTGGCCCAAATCGGTGCTTAATGGATTTATCATCCGTGGAGAATAGTATCAATAGACTTCATTATCGGTGGATATAGGCTCGGCCTGATTTCGTGATCTGCAGCCTCCAGAATCGAAAGAAAATGGCATTTCGGAAAAATTGCCCGAAATCTGTGATGGTACCCCTTTGGAATCTGCCAAAAATGGGCCCGGAATAAATTCGTTCAAATCGGCACTTAATGGACTTTTCATCGTTGAAGAATAGCCTCAGGTCGAATCCGTGATCTGTAGCCTTCAAAATAAAACGAAAAATGGCCTTTCGTCGCAAAAAAAATTACAAAAATGCCATCCGAAAATAAATTTGCTTAAATCGGTGCTTTATGGACTTATCATCCGTGGAGAATAGTATCAATAGACTTCATTAACGGTGGATATAGGCTCGGCCTGATTCCGGGATCTGCAGTCTCCAGAATCGAAAGAAAATGGCATTTCGGAAAAATTGCCCGAAATCTGTGATGGTACCCCTTTGTAATCTGCCAAAAATGGGCCCGGAATAAATTCGCCCAAATCGGCACTTAATGGACTTAATCATCGTTGAAGAATGACCTCAGGCCGAATCCGTGATCTGTAGCCTTCAAAATCCAAAGAAAATTGCTTTTCGATCTAAAAAATTACGAAAATGCCATCAGAAAATAAATTGGCCCAAATTGGTGCTAAATGGACTTATCATCCTTGGAGAATAGTATCAATAGACTTCATTAATGGTGGATATAGGCTCGGCCTGATTCCGTGATCTGCAGCCTCCAGAATCGAAAGAAAATGGCATTTCGGAAAAATTGCCCAAAATCTGTGATGGTACCCCTTTGGAATCTGCCAAAAATGGGCCCGGAATAAATTCGCCCAAATCGGCACTTAATGAACTTAATCATCGTTGAAGAATAGCCTCAGGCCGAATCCGTGATCTGTAGCCTTCAAAATCCAAAGAAAATTGTCTTTCGATCTAAAAAAATTACGAAAAATGACATCCGAAAATAAATTGGCCCAAATCGGTGCTTAATGGATTTATCATCCGTGGAGAATAGTATCAATAGACTTCATTATCGGTGGATATAGGCTCGGCCTGATTTCGTGATCTGCAGCCTCCAGAATCGAAAGAAATTGGCATTTCGGAAAAATTGCCCGAAATCTGTGATGGTACCCCTTTGGAATCTGCCAAAAATGGGCCCGGAATAAATTCGTTCAAATCGGCACTTAATGGACTTAATCATCGTTGAAGAATAGCCTCAGGCCGAATCCGTGATCTGTAGCCTTCAAAATCCAAAGAAAATTGCTTTTCGATCTAAAAAAATTATGAAAATGCCATCAGAAAATAAATTGGCCCAAATCGGTGCTTAATGGACTTATCATCCTTGGAGAATAGTATCAATAGACTTCATTATCGGTGGATATAGGCTCGGCCTGATTTCGTGATCTGCAGCCTCCAGAATCGAAAGAAAATGGCATTTCGGAAAAATTGCCCGAAATTTGTGATGGTACCCCTTTGGAATCTGCCAAAAATGGGCCCAGAATAAATTCGCCCAAATCGGCACTTAATGGACTTAATCATCGTTGAAGAATAGCCTCAGGTCGAATCCGTGATCTGTAGCCTTCAAAATAAAACGAAAATAGCCTGTCGTCGCAAAAAAAATTACGAAAATGCCATCCGAAAATAAATTGGCTTAAATCGGTGCTTTATGGACTTATCATCCGTGGAGAATAGTATAAATAGACTTCATTAACGGTGGATATAGGCTCGGCCTGATTCCGTGATCTGCAGCCTCCAGAATCGAAAGAAAATGGCATTTCGGAAAAATTGCCCGAAATCTGTGATGGTACCCCTTTGGAATATGCCAAAAATGGGCCCGGAATAAATTCGCCCAAATCGGCACTTAATGGACTTAATCATCGTTGAAGAATAGCCTCAGGCCGAATCCGTGATCTGTAGCCTTCAAAATCCAAAGAAAATTGTCTTTCGATCTAAAAAAATTACGAAAAATGTCATCCGAAAATAAATTGGCCCAAATCGGTGCTTAATGGATTTATCATCCGTGGAGAATAGTATCAATAGACTTCATTATCGGTGGATATAGGCTCGGCCTGATTTCGTGATCTGCAGCCTCCAGAATCGAAAGAAAATGGCATTTCGGAAAAATTGCCCGAAATCTGTGATGGTACCCCTTTGGAATCTGCCAAAAATGGGCCCGGAATAAATTCGTTCAAATCGGCACTTAATGGACTTAATCATCGTTGAAGAATAGCCTCAGGCCGAATCCGTGATCTGTAGCCTTCAAAATCCAAAGAAAATTGCTTTTCGATCTAAAAAAATTATGAAAATGCCATCAGAAAATAAATTGGCCCAAATCGGTGCTTAATGGACTTATCATCCTTGGAGAATAGTATCAATAGACTTCATTATCGGTGGATATAGGCTCGGCCTGATTTCGTGATCTGCAGCCTCCAGAATCGAAAGAAAATGGCATTTCGGAAAAATTGCCCGAAATTTGTGATGGTACCCCTTTGGAATATGCCAAAAATGGGCCGGGAATAAATTCGCCCAAATCGGCACTTAATGGACTTAATCATCGTTGAAGAATAGCCTCAGGTCGAATCCGTGATCTGTAGCCTTCAAAATAATACGAAAATAGCCTGTCGTCGCAAAAAAAATTACGAAAATGCCATCCGAAAATAAATTGGCTTAAATCGGTGCTTTATGGACTTATCATCCGTGGAGAATAGTATCAATAGACTTCATTAACGGTGGATATAGGCTCGGCCTGATTCCGTGATCTGCAGCCTCCAGAATCGAAAGAAAATGCTATTTCGGAAAAATTGCCCGAAATCTGTGATGGTACCCCTTTGGAATATGCCAAAAATGGGCCCGGAAGAAATTCGCCCAAATCGGCACTTAATGGACTTAATCATCGTTGAAGAATAGCCTCAGGCCGAATCTGTGTTCTGTAGCCTTCAAAATCCAAAGAAAATTGTCTTTCGATCTAAAAAAATTACGAAAATGTCATCCGAAAATAAATTGGCCCATTTCGGTGCTTAATGGACTTATCATCCGTGGAGAATAGTATCAACAGACTTCATTATCGGTGGATATAGGCTCGGCCTGATTTCGTGATCTGCAGCCTCCAGAATCGAAAGAAAATGGCATTTCGGAAAAATTGCCCGAAATCTGTGATGGTACCCCTTTGGAATCTGCCAAAAATGGGCGCGGAATAAATTCGTTCAAATCGGCACTTAATGGACTTAATCATCGTTGAAGAATAGCCTCAGGTCGAATCCGTGATCTGTAGCCTTCAAAATAAAACGAAAATGGCCTTTCGTCGCAAAAAAATTACAAAAATGCCATCCGAAAATAAATTGGCTTAAATCGGTGCTTTATGGACTTATCATCCGTGGAGAATAGTATCAATAGACTTCATTAACGGTGGATATAGGCTCGGCCTGATTCCGTGATCTGCAGCCTCCACAATAGAAAGAAAATGGCATTTCGGAAAAATTGCCCGAAATCTGTGATGGTACCCCTTTGGAATATGCCAAAAATGGGTCCGGCATAAATTCGCTCAAATCGGCACTTAATGTACTTAATCATCGTTGAAAAATAGCCTTAGGCCGAATCCGTGATCAATAGCCTTCAAAATCCAACGAAAATGGCCTTTCGTCGCAATAAAAAATTACGAAAATGCCATCCGAAAATAAATTGGCCCAAATCGGTGCTTAATGGACTTATCATCTGTGGAGAATAGTTTCAATAGACTTTATTATCGGTGGATATAGGCTCGGCCTGATTTCGTGATCTGCAGCCTCCAGAATCGAAAGAAAATGGCATTTCGGAAAAATTGCCCGAAATCTGTGATGGTACCCCTTTGGAATCTGCCAAAAATGGGCCCGGAATAAATTCTCTCAAATCGGGACTTAATGTACTTAATCATCGTTGAAGAATAGCCTTAGGCCGAATCCGTGATATGTAGCCTTCAAAATCCAACGAAAATGGCCTTTCGTCGCAAAAAAAATTACGAAAATGCCATCCGAAAATAAATTGGCCCAAATCGGTGCTTAATGGACTTATCATCCGTGGAGAATAGTATCAATAGACTTCATTATCGGTGGATATAGGCTCGTCCGGATTTCGTGATCTGCAGCCTCCAGAATCGAAAGAAAATGGCATTTCGGAAAAATTGCCCGAAATCTATGATGGTACCCCTTTGGAATCTGCCAAAAATGGGCCCGGAATAAATTCGCCCAAATCGGCACTTAATGGACTTAATCATCGTTGAAGAATAGCCTCAGGCCGAATCCGTGATCTGTAGCCGTCAAAATCAAAAGAAAATTGTCTTTCGATCTAAAAAATTTACGAAAATGCCATCTGAAAATAAATTGGGCCAAATCGATGCTTAATGGACTTATCATCCGTGGAGAATAGTATCAATAGACTTCATGATCGGTGGATATAGGCTCTGCCTGATTTCGTGATCTGCAGCCTCCAGAATCGAAAGAAAATGGCATTTCGGAAAAATTGCCCGAAATCTGTGATGGTACCCCTTTGGAATCTGCCAAAAATGGGCCCGGAATAAATTCGGCCAAATCGGCACTTAATGGACTTAATCATCGTTGAAGAATAGCCTCAGGCCGAATCCGTGATCTGTAGCTGTCAAAATCCAAAGAAAATTGTCTTTCGATCAAAAAAAATTACGAAAATGCCATCTGAAAATAAATTGGCCCAAATCGATGCTTAATGGACTTATCATCCGTGGAGAATAGTATCAATAGACTTCATTAACTGTGGATATAGGCTCGGCCTGATTCCGTGATCTGCAGCCTCCAGAATCGAAAGAAAATGACATTTCGGAAAAATTGCCTGAAATCTGTGATGGTACCCCTTTGGAATATGCCAAAAATGGGTCCGGAATAAATTCGCTCAAATCGGCACTTAATGTACTTAATCATCGTTGAAGAATAGCCTTAGGCCGAATCCGTGATCTGTAGCCTTCAAAATCAAAGGAAAATGGCCTTTCGTCGCAAAAAAAAATTACGAAAATGCCATCTGAAAATAAATTGGCCCAAATCGGTGCTTAATGGACTTATCATCCGTGGAGAATAGTATCAATAGACTTCATTATCGGTGGATATAGGCTCGGCCGGATTTCGTGATCTGCAGCCTCCAGAATCGAAAGAAAATGGCATTTCGGAAAAATTGCCCGAAATCTGTGATGGTACCCCTTTGGAATCTGCCAAAAATGGGCCCGGAATAAATTCGCCCAAATCGGCACTTAATGGACTTAATCATCGTTGAAGAATAGCCTCAGGCCGAATCCGTGATCTGTAGCCGTCAAAATGAAAAGAAAATTGTCTTTCGATCTAAAAAATTTACGAAAATGCCATCTGAAAATAAATTGGCCCAAATCGATGCTTAATGGACTTATCATCCGTGGAGAATAGTATCAATAGACTTCATGATCGGTGGATATAGGCTCTGCCTGATTTCGTGATCTGCAGCCTCCAGAATCGAAAGAAAATGGCATTTCGGAAAAATTGTCCGAAATCTGTGATGGTACCCCTTTGGAATCTGCCAAAAATGGGCCCGGAATAAATTCGCCCAAATCGGCACTTAATGGACTTAATCATCGTTGAAGAATAGCCTCAGGCCGAATCCGTGATCTGTAGCCTTCAAAATCCAAAGAAAATTGTCTTTCGATCTAAAACAATTACGAAAAATGTCATCCGAAAATAAATTGGCCCAAATCGGTGCTTAATGGACTTATCATCCGTGGAGAATAGTATCAATAGACTTCATTATCGGTGGATATAGGCTCGGCCTGATTTCGTGATCTGCAGCCTCCATAATAGAAAGAAAATGGCATTTCGGAAAAATTGCCCGAAATCTGTGATGGTACCCCTTTGGAATCTGCCAAAAATGGGCCCGGAATAAATTCGTTCAAATCGGCACTTAATGGACTTAATCATCGTTGAAGAATAGCCTCAGGCCGAATCCGTGATCTGTAGCCTTCAAAATCCAAAGAAAATTGCTTCTCGATCTAAAAAAATTATGAAAATGCCATCAGAAAATAAATTGGCCCAAATCGGTGCTTAATGGACTTATCATTCTTGGAGAATAGTATCAATAGACTTCATTATCGGTGGATATAGGCTCGCCCTGATTTCGTGATCTGCAGCCTCCAGAATCGAAAGAAAATGGCATTTCGGAAAAATTGCCCGAAATTTGTGATGGTACCCCTTTGGAATATGCCAAAAATGGGCCCGGAATAAATTCACCCAAATCGGCACTTAATGGACTTAATCATCGTTGAAGAATAGCCTCAGGTCGAATCCGTGATCTGTAGCCTTCAAAATAATACGAAAATAGCCTGTCGTCGCAAAAAAAATTACGAAAATTCCATCCGAAAATAAATTGGCTTAAATCGGTGCTTTATGGACTTATCATCCGTGGAGAATAGTATCAATAGACTTCATTAACGGTGGATATAGGCTCGGCCTGATTCCGTGATCTGCAGCCTCCAGAATCGAAAGAAAATGCTATTTCGGAAAAATTGCCCGAAATCTGTGATGGTACCCCTTTGGAATATGCCAAAAATGGGCCCGGAAGAAATTCGCCCAAATCGGCACTTAATGGACTTAATCATCGTTGAAGAATAGCCTCAGGCCGAATCTGTGTTCTATAGCCTTCAAAATCCAAAGAAAATTGTCTTTCGATCTAAAAAAATTACGAAAATGTCATCCGAAAATAAATTGGGGTACCATCACAAATTTTGGGAAATTTTTTCGAAATGCTCTTTTCTTTTGATTTTGCAGGCTACATATCACTGATTCCGCCCGAGGCTATTCTCCACCGATAATGAAGTCTATTGATCCTATTCTCCACCAATGATTAAGTCCATTAGGCATAGAATTCGGCCAATTTATTTTGGGAGGGCATTTTCGTAATTCCTTGAGGATTTTTGTTTGAAATGCCATTCATCATGGATTTTGATGGCTACAGATCACGGATTCAGCCTGAGGCTATTCTTCAACGACGAGTAAGTCCATTAAGGACGGATTCGGGCGGATTTATTTTGGGCCCATTTTTGGCATATTCCAAAGGGGTACCATCACAGATTTCGGGCGATTTTTCAGAAATGCTATTTTCTTTCGATATTGGAGGCTACAGATCACGGATTCAGCCCGAGGTTATTCTCCACCGATAATGAAGTCTATTGATCCTATTCTCCGTCAATGATTAAGTCCATTAGGCATAGAATTCGGCCAATCTATTTAGGGATGACATTTTCGTAATTCTTTGGGCGATTTTTTTTCGAAATGCCATTTTCTATGGATTTTGAAAGCCACAGATCACGGATTCAGCCTGAGGCTATTATTCAACGACGAGTGAGTCCACTAAGGACGGAATCAGGCAGATTTATTCCGGGCCCATTTTTGGCAGATTCCAAAGGGGTACCATCACAGATTTTGAGCGATTTTGCCGAAATGCAATTTTCTTTCGATTTTGGAGGCTACAAATCACGGATTCAGCCCGAGGTTATTCTCTATCGATAATGAAGTCTACTGATCCTATTCTCCACCAATGATCAATTCCATTAGGCATAGAATTGGGCCAATTTATTTTCTGATGACATTTTCGTAATTCTTTGGGCGATTTTTTTTTCGAAATGCCATTTTCCATGGATTTTGAAGGGTACAAATCACGGATTCGGCCTGAGGCTATTCTTCAACGACGAGTAGGTCCATTTAGGACAGATTCGGGCGAATTTATTCTGGGCTCATTTTTGGAATATTCCAATGGGGTACCATCACAGATTTTGGGAGATTTTTCCGAAATGCTAATTTCTTTTGATTTTGCTGGCTACATATTACGGATTCCGCCCGAGGCTATTCTCCACCGATAATGAAGTCTATTGATCCTATTCTCCACCAATGATTAAGTCCATTAGGCATAGAAATCGGCCAATCTATTTTGGGAGGACATTTTCGTAATTCCTTGGGGATTTTTTTTCGAAATTCCATTCATCATGGATTTTGAAGGCTACAGATCATGGATTCAGCCTGAGGTTATTCTTCAAGGACGAGTAAGTCCATTAAGGACGGATTCGGGCGGATTTATTTCGGGCCATTTCTTGCATATTCCAAAGGGGTACCATCACAAATTTCGGGCGATTTTTCAGAAATGCTATTTCCTTTCGATTTTGGAGGCTACATATCACGGATTTTGCCCGAGGCTATTCTCCAACGATAATGAAGTCTATTGATCTTATTCTCCACCAATGATTAAGTCCATTAGGCATAGAATTCGGCCAATCTATTTTGTGATGGCATTTTCGTAATTCCTTGGTGATTTTTTCCCGAAATGCCATTCATCATGGATTTTGAAGGCTACCGATCACGGATTCGGGCTGAGGCTATTCTTCAACGACCAGTAAGTCCACTAACGACGGATTCAGACCGATTTATTCTGGGCCCATTTTTGGCAGATTCCATAGGGGTACCCCTTTGGAATCTGCCAAAAATGGGCCCGGAATAAATTCGCCCAAATCGGCACTTAATGGACTAAATCATCGTTGAAGAATAGCCTCAAGCCGAATCCGTGATCTATAGCCTTCAAAATCAAAAGAAAATGGCCTTTCGTCGCAAAAAAAAAAAATTACGAAAATGCAATCCGAAAATAAATTGGCCCAAATTGGTGCTTAATGGACTTATCATCCGTGGAGAATAGTATCAAAAGACTTCATTATCGGTGGATATAGGCTCTGCCAGATTCCGTGATCTGCAACCTCCAGAATCGAAAGAAAATGGCATTTCGGAAAAATTGCCCGAAATCTGTGATGGTACCCCTTATGAATCTGCCAAGAATGGGCCCGGAATAAATTCGCCCAAATCGGCACTTAATAGACTTAATCATCGTTGAAGAATAGCTTTAGGCCGAATCCGTGATCTGTAGCCTTCAAAATCCAAAGAAAATGGTCTTTCGCCGCCAAAAAATTACGAAAATGCCATCAGAAAATAAATTGGCCCAAATCGGTGCTTAATGGACTTATCATCCGTGGAGAATAGTATCAATAGACTTCATTATCGGTGGATATAGGCTCGGCCTGATTCCGTGATCTGCAGCATCCAGAATCGAAAGAAAATGGCATTTTGGAAAAATTGCCCGAAATCTGTGATGGTACCCCTTTGGAATCTGCCAAAAATGGGCCCGGAATAAATTGGCCCAAATCGGCACTTAATGGACATAATCATCGTTGAAGAATAGCCTCATGCCGAATCCGTGATCTGTAGCCTTCAAAATCCAAAGAAAATGGCCTTTCGTCGCCAAAAAAATTACTAAAATGCCATCCGAAAATAAATTGGCCCAAAACGGTGCTTAATGGACTTATCATCCGTGGAGAATAGTATCAATAGACTTCATTATCGGTGGATATAGGCTCGGCCTGATTCCGTGATCTGCAGCCTCCAGAATAGAACGAAAATGGCATTTCGGAAAAATTGTCCGAAATATGTGATGGTACCCCTTTGGAATCTGCCAATAATGGGCCAGGAATAAATTCGCCCAAATCGGCACTTAATGGACTTAATCATCGTTGAAGAATAGACTCATTCCGAATCCGTGATTTGTAGGCTTCAAAATCCAAAGAAAATGGCCTTTCGTCGCCAAAAAAAATACGAAAATGCCATCAGAAAATAAATTGGCCCAAATCGGTGCTTAATGGACTTATCATCCGAGGAGAATAGTATCAATATACTTCATTATCGGTGGATATAAGCTAGGCCTGATTCCGTGATCTGCAGCCTCCAGAATCGAAAGAAAATGGCATTTCGGAAAAATTGTCCGAAATCTGTGATGGTACCCCTTTGGAATCTGCCAAAAATGGGCCCGGAATAAATTCGCCCAAATCTGCACTTAATGGACATAATCATCATTGAAAAATAGCCTCATGCCGAATCCATGATCTGTAGCCTTCAAAATCAAAAGAAAATGGCCCTTCGTCGCAAAAAATTACGAAAATGCCATACGAAAATAAATTGGCCCAAATCGGTGCTTAATGGACTTATCATCCGTGGAGAATAGTATCAATAGACTTCATTATCAGTGGATATAGGCTCGGCCTGATTCCGTGATTTGCAGCCTCCAGAATCGGAAGAAAATGGCATTTCTGAAAAATTGCCCGAAATTTGTGATGGTACCCCTTGGAATCTGCCAAAAATGGGCCCGGAATAAATTCGCCCAAATCGGCACTTAATGGACTTAATCATCGTTGAAGAATAGCCTCAGCCCAAATCTGTGATCTGTAGCCTTCAAAATCCAAAGAAAATGTCCTTTCGTCGCCAAAAAAATTACGAAAATGACATCCGAAAATAAATTGGCCCAAATCGGTGCTTAATGGACTTATTATCAATGAGGAATAGTATCAATAGACTTCATTATCGGTGGATATAGGCTCGGCCTGATTCCGTGATCTGCATCGTCCAAAATCGAAAAGAAATGGCCTTTCAGAAAAATTGCCCGAAATCTGTGATGGTACCCCTTTGGAATGTGCCAAAAATGGCCCCGGAATAAATTCGCCCAAATCGGCACTTAATGGACATAATCATCGTTGAAGAATAGCCTCATGCCGAATCCGTGATCTGTAGCCTTCAAAATCCAAAGAAATAGGCCTTTCGTCGCCAAAAATAAATTGGCCAAAATCGGTGCTTAATGGACTTGTCATCCGTGGAAAATAGTATCAATAGACTTCATTATCGGTGGATATAGGCACGACCTAATTTCGTGATCTGCGACCTCCAGAATCGATAGAAAATGGCATTTCGGAAAAATTGCTCGAAATCTGTGATTGTACCCCTTTGGAATCTGCCAAAAATGGCCCCGGAATAAATTCGCCCAAATCGGCACTTAATGGACTTAATCATCGTTGAAGGATAGCCTCAGGCCGAATCCGTGATCTGTAGCTTTCAAAATCTAAAGAAATTGGCCTTTCGTCGCCAAAAAAATTACTAAAATGCCATCCGAAAATAAATTGGCCCAAATCGGTGGTTAATGGACTTATCATCCGTGGAGAATAGTATCAATAGACTTCATTATCGGTGGATATAGGCTTGGCCTGATTCCGTGATCTGCAGCATCCAGAATCGAAAGAAAATGGCATTTCGGAAAAATTGCCCGAAATCTGTGATGGTACCACTTTGGAATCTGCCAAAAATGGGCCCGGAATAAATTTGCCCAAATCGGCACTTAATAGACTTAATCATCGTTGAAGAATAGCCTCAAGCCGAATCCGTGATCTGTAGCCTTCAAAATCCAAAGAAAATGGCCTTTCGTCGCCAAAAAAATTACGAAAATGCCATCCGAAAAAAATTGGCTCAAATCTGTGCTTAATGGACTTATCATCCGTGGAGAATAGCATCAATAGACTTCATTATCGGTGGATATAGGCTCGGCCTGATTCCGTGATCTGCAGCCTACAGAATCGAAAGAAAATGGCATTTCGGAAAAATTGCCCGAAATCTGTGATGGTACCCCTTTCGAATCTTCCAAAAATGGGCTCAGAATAAATTAGCCCAAATCGGCATTTAATGGACTAAATCATCGTTGAAGAATAGCCTCAAGCCGAATCCGTGATCTGTAGCCTTCTAAATCCAAAGAAAATTGTCTTGTGATCTAAAAAAATTACGAAAATGCCATGCAAAAATAAATTGGCCCAACTTGGTGCTTAATGGACTTATCATCCGTGGAGAATAGTATCAATAGACTTCATTATCAGTGCATATAGGCTCGGCCTGATTCCGTGATCTGCAGCCTCCAGAATCGAAAGAAAATGGTATTTTGGAAAAATTGCCCGAAATCTGTGATGGTACCCCTTTGGAATCTGCAAAAAATGGGCCCGAAATAAATTCTCCCAAATCGGCACTTAATGGACTTAATCATCGTTGAAGAATAGCCTCAGGCCGAATCCGTGATCTGTAGCCATCAAAATCCAAAGAAAATGGGCTTTCGTCGCCAAAAAAATTACGAAAATACCATCCGAAAATAAATTGGCTCAAATCGGTGCTTAATGGACTTATCATCCGTGGAGAATAGTATCAATAGACTTCATTATTGGTGGATATAGGCTCGGCCTGATTCCGTGATCTGCAACCTCCAGAATCGAAAGAAAATGGAATTTGGAAAAATTGCCCGATATCTGTGATGGTACACCTTTGGAATTTGCAAAAAATGGTCCCGGAATAAATTAGCCCAAATCAGCACTTAACGGACTTAATCATCATTGAAGAATAGCCACAGGCCGAATCCGTGATCTGTAGCCTTCAAAATCCAAAGAAAATGGCCTTTCGTCGTCAAAAAAATTACGAAAATGACATCCGAAAATAAATTGGCCCAAATCGGTGCTTAATGGACTTATTATCAGTGGAGAATAGTATCAATAGACTTCATTATCGGTGGATATAGGCTCGGCCGGATTCGGTGATCTGCATCGTCCAAAATCGAAAAGAAATGGCCTTTCAGAAAAATTGCCCGAAATCTGTGATGGTACCCCTTTGGAATCTGCCAAAAATGGCCCCGGAATAAATTCGCCCAAATCGGCTCTTAATGGACATAATCATCGTTGAAGAATAGCCTCATGCCGAATCCGTGATCTGTAGCCTTCAAAATCCAAAGAAATAGGCCTTTCGTCGCCAAAAATAAATTGGCCAAAATCGGTGCTTAATGGACTTGTCATCCGTGGAAAATAGTATCAATAGACTTCATTATCGGTGGATATAGGCACGACCTAATTCCGTGATCTGCGACCTCCAGAATCGATAGAAAATGGCATTTCGGAAAAATTGCCCGAAATCTGTGATTGTACCCCTTTGGAATCTGCCAAAAATGGCCCCGGAATAAATTCGCCCAAATCGGCACTTAATGGACTTAATCATCGTTGAAGGATAGCCTCAGGCCGAATCCGTGATCTGTAGCTTTCAAAATCTAAAGAAATTGGCCTTTCGTCGCCAAAAAAATTACTAAAATGACATCCGAAAATAAATTGGCCCAAATTGGTGGTTAATGGACTTATCATCCGTGGAGAATAGTATCAATAGACTTCATTATCGGTGGATATAGGCTCGGCCTGATTCCGTGATCTGCAGCATCCAGAATCGAAAGAAAATGGCATTTCGGAAAAATTGCCCGAAATCTGTGATGGTACCACTTTGGAATCTGCCAAAAATGGGCCCGGAATAAATTTGCACAAATCGGCACTTAATAGACTTAATCATCGTTGAAGAATAGTCTCAAGCCGAATCCGTGATCTGTAGCCTTCAAAATCCAAAGAAAATGGCCTTTCGTCGCCAAAAAAATTACGAAAATGCCATCCGAAAAAAATTGGCTCAAATCTGTGCTTAATGGACTTATCATCCGTGGAGAATAGCATCAATAGACTTCATTATCGGTGGATATAGGCTCGGCCTGATTCCGTGATCTGCAGCCTACGGAATCGAAAGAAAATGGCATTTCGGAAAAATTGCCCGAAATCTGTGATGGTACCCCTTTCGAATCTTCCAAAAATGGGCCCAGAATAAATTAGCCCAAATCGGCATTTAATGGACTAAATCATCGTTGAAGAATAGCCTCAAGCCGAATCCGTGATCTGTAGCCTTCTAAATCCAAAGAAAATTGTCTTGTGATCTAAAAAAATTACGAAAATGC
Organism: Linum tenue; assembly: GCA_946122785.1. Lineage (NCBI taxonomy): Eukaryota > Viridiplantae > Streptophyta > Magnoliopsida > Malpighiales > Linaceae > Linum > Linum tenue. The sequence goes on from CAMGYJ010000009.1 coordinate 377,465, forward strand.
CATGCAAAAATAAATTGGCCCAACTTGGTGCTTAATGGACTTATCATCCGTGGAGAATAGTATCAATAGACTTCATTATAAGTGCATATAGGCTCGGCCTGATTCCGTGATCTGCAGCCTCCATAATCGAAAGAAAATGGTATTTTGGAAAAATTGCCCGAAATCTGTGATGGTACCCCCTTTGGAATCTGCAAAAAATGGGCCCGAAATAAATTCTCCCAAATCGGCACTTAATGGACTTAATCATCGTTGAAGAATAGCCTCAGGCCGAATCCGTGATCTGTAGCCATCAAAATCCAAAGAAAATGGGCTTTCGTCGCCAAAAAAATTACGAAAATACCATCCGAAAATAAATTGGCTCAAATCGGTGCTTAATGGACTTATCATCCGTGGAGAATAGTATCAATAGACTTCATTATTGGTGGATATAGGCTCGGCCTGATTCCGTGATCTGCAACCTCCAGAATCGAAAGAAAATGGAATTTGGAAAAATTGCCCGATATCTGTGATGGTACACCTTTGGAATTTGCCAAAAATGGTCCCAGAATAAATTAGCCCAAATCAGCACTTAACGGACTTAATCGTCATTGAAGAATAGCCTCAGGCCGAATCCGTGATCTGTAGCCTTCAAAATCCAAAGAAAATGGCCTTTCGTCGTAAAAAAAACTACGAAAATGCCATCCGAAAATAAATTGGCCCAAATCGCTGCTTAATGGACTTATCATCCGTGGAATATAGTATCAATAGACTTCATTATATGTGGATATAGGCTCGGCCTGATTCCGTGATCTGCATCCTCCAGAATCGAAAGAAAATAGCATTTCGGAAAAATTGCCCGAAATCTGTGATGGTACCCCTTTGGAATCTGCCAAAAATGGACCCGGAATAAATTCGCACAAATCGGCACTTAATGGACTTAATCATCGTTGAAGAATAGCCTCAGGCCGAATCCGTGATTTGTAGCCTTCAAAATCCAAAGAAAATTGTCTTTCGATCTAAAAAAATTACGAAAATGCCATCCGAAAAAAATTGGCTCAAATCGGTGCTTAATGGACTTATCATCCGTGGAGAACAGCATCAATAGACTTCATTATCGGTGGATATAGGCTCGACCTGATTCCGTGATCTGCAGCCTAAAGAATCGAAAGAAAATGGCATTTCGGAAAAATTTCCCAAAATCTGTGATGGTACCCCGTTGGAATCTGCCCAAAATGGGCCCGGAATAAATTCGCCCAAATCGGCACTTAATGGACTTAATCATCGTTGTAGAATAGCCTCCGGACCAATCCGTGATCTGTAGCCTTCAAAATTCAAAGAAAATAGCCTTTCGTCGCCAAAAAATTACGAAAATGCCATCCGAAAATAAATTTGCCCAAATCGGTGCTTAATGGACTTATCATCCGTGGAGAATAGTATCAATAGACTTCATTATCGGTGGATATAGGCTCGGCCTGATTCTGTGATCTGCAGCCTCTCAAATCGAAAGAAAATGGGATTTCGGAAAAATTGCCCGAATTCTGTGATGGTACCCATTTGGAATCTGCCAAAAATGGGCACGGAATAAATTCACCCAAATTGGCACTTAATGGACTTATTCATCTTTGAAGAATTGCCTCAGGCCGAATCCATGATCTGTAGCCTTCAAAATCCAAACAAATTGGCCTTTCGTCGCCAAAAAAATTACGAAAATCTTATACGAAAATAAATTGGCCTAAATCGGTGCTTAATGGACTTATCATCTGTAGAGAATAGTATCAATAGACTTCATTATCGGTGGATATATGCTCGGCCTGATTCCATGATCTGCAGACTCCAGAATCGAAAGAAAATGGCATTTCGGAAAAATTGCCCGAAATCTGTGATGGTACCCCTTTGAAATCTGCCAAAAATGGCCCCGGAATAAATTCGCCCAAATCGGCTCTTAATGGACATAATCATCGTTGAAGAATAGCCTCATGCCGAATCCGTGATCTGTAGCCTTCAAAATCCAAAGAAATAGGCCTTTCGTCGCCAAAAATAAATTGGCCAAAATCGGTGCTTAATGGACTTGTCATCCGTGGAAAATAGTATCAATAGACTTCATTATCGGTGGATATAGGCACGACCTAATTCCGTGATCTGCGACCTCCAGAATCGATAGAAAATGGCATTTCGGAAAAATTGCCCGAAATCTGTGATTGTACCCCTTTGGAATCTGCCAAAAATGGCCCCGGAATAAATTCGCCCAAATCGGCACTTAATGGACTTAATCATCGTTGAAGGATAGCCTCAGGCCGAATCCGTGATCTGTAGCTTTCAAAATCTAAAGAAATTGGCCTTTCGTCGCCAAAAAAATTACTAAAATGACATCCGAAAATAAATTGGCCCAAATTGGTGGTTAATGGACTTATCATCCGTGGAGAATAGTATCAATAGACTTCATTATCGGTGGATATAGGCTCGGCCTGATTCCGTGATCTGCAGCATCCAGAATCGAAAGAAAATGGCATTTCGGAAAAATTGCCCGAAATCTGTGATGGTACCACTTTGGAATCTGCCAAAAATGGGCCCGGAATAAATTTGCACAAATCGGCACTTAATAGACTTAATCATCGTTGAAGAATAGTCTCAAGCCGAATCCGTGATCTGTAGCCTCAAAATCCAAAGAAAATGGCCTTTCGTCGCCAAAAAAATTACGAAAATGCCATCCGAAAAAAATTGGCTCAAATCTGTGCTTAATGGACTTATCATCCGTGGAGAATAGCATCAATAGACTTCATTATCGGTGGATATAGGCTCGGCCTGATTCCGTGATCTGCAGCCTACGGAATCGAAAGAAAATGGCATTTCGGAAAAATTGCCCGAAATCTGTGATGGTACCCCTTTCGAATCTTCCAAAAATGGGCCCAGAATAAATTAGCCCAAATCGGCATTTAATGGACTAAATCATCGTTGAAGAATAGCCTCAAGCCGAATCCGTGATCTGTAGCCTTCTAAATCCAAAGAAAATTGTCTTGTGATCTAAAAAAATTACGAAAATGCCATGCAAAAATAAATTGGCCCAACTTGGTGCTTAATGGACTTATCATCCGTGGAGAATAGTATCAATAGACTTCATTATAAGTGCATATAGGCTCGGCCTGATTCCGTGATCTGCAGCCTCCATAATCGAAAGAAAATGGTATTTTGGAAAAATTGCCCGAAATCTGTGATGGTACCCCCTTTGGAATCTGCAAAAAATGGGCCCGAAATAAATTCTCCCAAATCGGCACTTAATGGACTTAATCATCGTTGAAGAATAGCCTCAGGCCGAATCCGTGATCTGTAGCCATCAAAATCCAAAGAAAATGGGCTTTCGTCGCCAAAAAAATTACGAAAATACCATCCGATAATAAATTGGCCCAAATCGGTGCTTAATGGACTTATCATCCGTGGAGAATAGTATCAATAGACTTCATTATTGGTGGATATAGGCTCGGCCTGATTCCGTGATCTGCAACCTCCAGAATCGAAAGAAAATGGCATTTCGGAAAAATTGCCCGATATCTGTGATGATACACCTTTGGAATTTGCAAAAAATGGTCCCGGAATAAATTCGCCCAAATCAGCACTTAATGGACTTAATCATTGTTGAAGAATAGCCTCAGGCCGAATCCATGATCTGTAGCCTTCAAAATCCAAAGAATATGGACTTTCGTCGCCAAATGAATTATAAAAATGCCATCCGAAAATAAATTGGCCCAAATCATTGAAGAATAGCCTCAGGCCGAATCCGTGATCTGCAGCCTCCAGAATCGAAAGAAAATGGCATTTCGGAAAAATTGCCCTAAATCTATGTTGGTACCCCTTTGGAATCTGCCAAAAATGGGCCCGGAATAAATTCGCCCAAATCGGCACTTAATGGACTTAATCATTGTTGAAGAATAACCTCAGGCCGAATCCATTATCTGTAGCCTTCAAAATCCAAAGAAAATGGACTTTCGGCGCCAAAAAAATTATGAAAATGCCATCCGAAAATAAATTGGCCCAAATCGGTGCTTAATGAAATTATTATCCGTAGAGAATAGTATCAATAGACTTCATTATCGGTGGATATAGGCTCGGCCTGATTCTGTGATCTGCAGCCTCTCAAATCGAAAGAAAATGGGATTTCGGAAAAATTGCCCGAATTCTGTGATGGTACCCATTTGGAATCTGCCAAAAATGGGCACGGAATAAATTCACCCAAATTGGCACTTAATGGACTTATTCATCTTTGAAGAATTGCCTCAGGCCGAATCCATGATCTGTAGCCTTCAAAATCCAAACAAATTGGCCTTTCGTCGCCAAAAAAATTACGAAAATCTTATACGAAAATAAATTGGCCTAAATCGGTGCTTAATGGACTTATCATCTGTAGAGAATAGTATCAATAGACTTCATTATCGGTGGATATATGCTCGGCCTGATTCCATGATCTGCAGACTCCAGAATCGAAAGAAAATGGCATTTCGGAAAAATTGCCCGAAATCTGTGATGGTACCCCTTTGGAATCTGCCAAAAATGGCCCCGGAATAAATTCGCCCAAATCGGCTCTTAATGGACATAATCATCGTTGAAGAATAGCCTCATGCCGAATCCGTGATCTGTAGCCTTCAAAATCCAAAGAAATAGGCCTTTCGTCGCCAAAAATAAATTGGCCAAAATCGGTGCTTAATGGACTTGTCATCCGTGGAAAATAGTATCAATAGACTTCATTATCGGTGGATATAGGCACGACCTAATTCCGTGATCTGCGACCTCCAGAATCGATAGAAAATGGCATTTCGGAAAAATTGCCCGAAATCTGTGATTGTACCCCTTTGGAATCTGCCAAAAATGGCCCCGGAATAAATTCGCCCAAATCGGCACTTAATGGACTTAATCATCGTTGAAGGATAGCCTCAGGCCGAATCCGTGATCTGTAGCTTTCAAAATCTAAAGAAATTGGCCTTTCGTCGCCAAAAAAATTACTAAAATGACATCCGAAAATAAATTGGCCCAAATTGGTGGTTAATGGACTTATCATCCGTGGAGAATAGTATCAATAGACTTCATTATCGGTGGATATAGGCTCGGCCTGATTCCGTGATCTGCAGCATCCAGAATCGAAAGAAAATGGCATTTCGGAAAAATTGCCCGAAATCTGTGATGGTACCACTTTGGAATCTGCCAAAAATGGGCCCGGAATAAATTTGCACAAATCGGCACTTAATAGACTTAATCATCGTTGAAGAATAGTCTCAAGCCGAATCCGTGATCTGTAGCCTTCAAAATCCAAAGAAAATGGCCTTTCGTCGCCAAAAAAATTACGAAAATGCCATCCGAAAAAAATTGGCTCAAATCTGTGCTTAATGGACTTATCATCCGTGGAGAATAGCATCAATAGACTTCATTATCGGTGGATATAGGCTCGGCCTGATTCCGTGATCTGCAGCCTACGGAATCGAAAGAAAATGGCATTTCGGAAAAATTGCCCGAAATCTGTGATGGTACCCCTTTCGAATCTTCCAAAAATGGGCCCAGAATAAATTAGCCCAAATCGGCATTTAATGGACTAAATCATCGTTGAAGAATAGCCTCAAGCCGAATCCGTGATCTGTAGCCTTCTAAATCCAAAGAAAATTGTCTTGTGATCTAAAAAAATTACGAAAATGCCATGCAAAAATAAATTGGCCCAACTTGGTGCTTAATGGACTTATCATCCGTGGAGAATAGTATCAATAGACTTCATTATAAGTGCATATAGGCTCGGCCTGATTCCGTGATCTGCAGCCTCCATAATCGAAAGAAAATGGTATTTTGGAAAAATTGCCCGAAATCTGTGATGGTACCCCCTTTGGAATCTGCAAAAAATGGGCCCGAAATAAATTCTCCCAAATCGGCACTTAATGGACTTAATCATCGTTGAAGAATAGCCTCAGGCCGAATCCGTGATCTGTAGCCATCAAAATCCAAAGAAAATGGGCTTTCGTCGCCAAAAAAATTACGAAAATACCATCCGAAAATAAATTGGCTCAAATCGGTGCTTAATGGACTTATCATCCGTGGAGAATAGTATCAATAGACTTCATTATTGGTGGATATAGGCTCGGCCTGATTCCGTGATCTGCAACCTCCAGAATCGAAAGAAAATGGAATTTGGAAAAATTGCCCGATATCTGTGATGGTACACCTTTGGAATTTGCCAAAAATGGTCCCAGAATAAATTAGCCCAAATCAGCACTTAACGGACTTAATCGTCATTGAAGAATAGCCTCAGGCCGAATCCGTGATCTGTAGCCTTCAAAATCCAAAGAAAATGGCCTTTCGTCGTAAAAAAAACTACGAAAATGCCATCCGAAAATAAATTGGCCCAAATCGCTGCTTAATGGACTTATCATCCGTGGAATATAGTATCAATAGACTTCATTATATGTGGATATAGGCTCGGCCTGATTCCGTGATCTGCATCCTCCAGAATCGAAAGAAAATAGCATTTCGGAAAAATTGCCCGAAATCTGTGATGGTACCCCTTTGGAATCTGCCAAAAATGGACCCGGAATAAATTCGCACAAATCGGCACTTAATGGACTTAATCATCGTTGAAGAATAGCCTCAGGCCGAATCCGTGATTTGTAGCCTTCAAAATCCAAAGAAAATTGTCTTTCGATCTAAAAAAATTACGAAAATGCCATCCGAAAAAAATTGGCTCAAATCGGTGCTTAATGGACTTATCATCCGTGGAGAACAGCATCAATAGACTTCATTATCGGTGGATATAGGCTCGACCTGATTCCGTGATCTGCAGCCTAAAGAATCGAAAGAAAATGGCATTTCGGAAAAATTTCCCAAAATCTGTGATGGTACCCCGTTGGAATCTGCCCAAAATGGGCCCGGAATAAATTCGCCCAAATCGGCACTTAATGGACTTAATCATCGTTGTAGAATAGCCTCCGGACCAATCCGTGATCTGTAGCCTTCAAAATTCAAAGAAAATAGCCTTTCGTCGCCAAAAAATTACGAAAATGCCATCCGAAAATAAATTTGCCCAAATCGGTGCTTAATGGACTTATCATCCGTGGAGAATAGTATCAATAGGCTTCATTATCGGTGGATATAGGCTCGGCCTGATTCCGTGATCTGCAGCCTACAGAATCGAAAGAAAATGGCATTTCGGAAAAATTGCCCGAAATATGTGATGGTACCCCTTTCGAATCTTCCAAAAATGGGCCCAGAATAAATTAGCCCAAATCGGCATTTAATGGACTAAATCATCGTTGAACAATAGCCTCAAGCCGAATCCGTGATCTGTAGCCTTCTAAATCCAAAGAAAATTGTCTGTTGATCTAAAAAAATTACGAAAATGCCATGCGAAAATAAATTGGCCCAACTTGGTGCTTAATGGACTTATCATCCGTGGAGAATAGTATCAATAGACTTCATTATCAGTGGATATAGGCTCGGCCTGATTCCGTGATCTGCAGCCTCCAGAATCGAAAGAAAATGGTATTTTGGAAAAATTGCCCGAAATCTGTGATGGTACCCCTTTGGAATCTGCAAAAAATGGGCCCGAAATAAATTCTCCCAAATCGGCACTTAATGGACTTAATCATCGTTGAAGAATAGCCTCAGGCCGAATCCGTGATCTCTAGCCTTCAAAATCCAAAGAAAATGGCCTTTCGTCGCCAAAAAAATTACGAAAATACCATCCGATAATAAATTGGCCCAAATCGGTGCTTAATGGACTTATCATCCGTGGAGAATAGTATCAATAGACTTCATTATTGGTGGATATAGGCTCAGCCTGATTCCGTGATCTGCAACCTCCAGAATCGAAAGAAAATGGCATTTCGGAAAAATTGCCCGATATCTGTGATGATACACCTTTGGAATTTGCAAAAAATGGTCCCGGAATAAATTCGCCCAAATCAGCACTTAATGGACTTAATCATTGTTGAAGAATAGCCTCAGGCCGAATCCATGATCTGTAGCCTTCAAAATCCAAAGAATATGGACTTTCGTCGCCAAATGAATTATAAAAATGCCATCCGAAAATAAATTGGCCCAAATCATTGAAGAATAGCCTCAGGCCGAATCCGTGATCTGCAGCCTCCAGAATCGAAAGAAAATGGCATTTCGGAAAAATTGCCCTAAATCTATGTTGGTACCCCTTTGGAATCTGCCAAAAATGGGCCCGGAATAAATTCGCCCAAATCGGCACTTAATGGACTTAATCATTGTTGAAGAATAACCTCAGGCCGAATCCATTATCTGTAGCCTTCAAAATCCAAAGAAAATGGACTTTCGGTGCCAAAAAAATTATGAAAATGCCATCCGAAAATAAATTGGCCCAAATCGGTGCTTAATGAAATTATTATCCGTAGAGAATAGTATCAATAGACTTCATTATCGGTGGATATAGGCTCGGCCTGATTCTGTGATCTGCAGCCTCTCAAATCGAAAGAAAATGGGATTTCGGAAAAATTGCCCGAATTCTGTGATGGTACCCATTTGGAATCTGCCAAAAATGGGCACGGAATAAATTCACCCAAATTGGCACTTAATGGACTTATTCATCTTTGAAGAATTGCCTCAGGCCGAATCCATGATCTGTAGCCTTCAAAATCCAAACAAATTGGCCTTTCGTCGCCAAAAAAATTACGAAAATCTTATACGAAAATAAATTGGCCTAAATCGGTGCTTAATGGACTTATCATCTGTAGAGAATAGTATCAATAGACTTCATTATCGGTGGATATATGCTCGGCCTGATTCCATGATCTGCAGACTCCAGAATCGAAAGAAAATGGCATTTCGGAAAAATTGCCCGAAATCTGTGATGGTACCCCTTTGGAATCTGCCAAAAATGGGCCCGGAATAAATTCGCCCAAATCGGCATTTAATGGACTTAATCATCGTTGAAGAATAGCCTCAGGCCGAATTCGTGATCTGTACCCTTCAAAATCCAAAGAAAATTGTCTATCGATCAACAAAATTACGAAAATGCCATCCGAAAATAAATTTGCCTAAATCGGTGCTTAATGGACTTATCATCCGTGGAGAATAGTATCAATAGACTTCGTTATCTGTGGAAATAGGCTCGGCCTGATTCCGTGATCTGCAGCCCCCAGAATCGAAAGAAAATGGCATTTCGGAAAAATTGCCCGAAATATGTGATGGTACCCCTTTCGAATCTTCCAAAAATGGGCCCAGAATAAATTAGCCCAAATCGGCATTTAATGGACTAAATCATCGTTGAACAATAGCCTCAAGCCGAATCCGTGATCTGTAGCCTTCTAAATCCAAAGAAAATTGTCTGTTGATCTAAAAAAATTACGAAAATGCCATGCGAAAATAAATTGGCCCAACTTGGTGCTTAATGGACTTATCATCCGTGGAGAATAGTATCAATAGACTTCATTATCAGTGGATATAGGCTCGGCCTGATTCCGTGATCTGCAGCCTCCAGAATCGAAAGAAAATGGTATTTTGGAAAAATTGCCCGAAATCTGTGATGGTACCCCTTTGGAATCTGCAAAAAATGGGCCCGAAATAAATTCTCCCAAATCGGCACTTAATGAACTTAATCATCGTTGAAGAATAGCCTCAGGCCGAATCCGTGATCTCTAGCCTTCAAAATCCAAAGAAAATGGCCTTTCGTCGCCAAAAAAATTACGAAAATACCATCCGATAATAAATTGGCCCAAATCGGTGCTTAATGGACTTATCATCCGTGGAGAATAGTATCAATAGACTTCATTATTGGTGGATATAGGCTCAGCCTGATTCCGTGATCTGAACCTCCAGAAACGAAAGAAAATGGCATTTCGGAAAAATTGCCCGATATCTGTGATGATACACCTTTGGAATTTGCAAAAAATGGTCCCGGAATAAATTCGCCCAAATCAGCACTTAATGGACTTAATCATTGTTGAAGAATAGCCTCAGGCCGAATCCATGATCTGTAGCCTTCAAAATCCAAAGAATATGGACTTTCGTCGCCAAATGAATTATAAAAATGCCATCCGAAAATAAATTGGCCCAAATCATTGAAGAATAGCCTCAGGCCGAATCCGTGATCTGCAGGCTCCAGAATCGAAAGAAAATGGCATTTCGGAAAAATTGCCCTAAATCTGTGTTGGTACCCCTTTGGAATCTGCCAAAAATGGGCCCGGAATAAATTCGCCCAAATCGGCACTTAATGGACTTAATCATTGTTGAAGAATAACCTCAGGCCGAATCCATGATCTGTAGCCTTCAAAATCCAAAGAAAATGGACTTTCGGCGCCAAAAAAATTATGAAAATGCCATCCGAAAATAAATTGGCCCAAATCGGTGCTTAATGGAATTATTATCCGTGGAGAATAGTATCAATAGACTTCATTATCGGTGGATATAGGCTCGGCCTGATTCCGTGATCTGCAGCCTCTCAAATCGAAAGAAAATGGGATTTCGGAAAAATTGCCCGAATTCTGTGATGGTACCCATTTGGAATCTGCCAAAAATGGGCACGGAATAAATTCACCCAAATTGGCACTTAATGGACTTATTCATCTTTGAAGAATAGCCTCAGGCCGAATCCATGATCTGTAGCCTTCAAAATCCAAACAAATTGGCCTTTCGTCACCAAAAAAATTACGAAAATCTTATACGAAAATAAATTGGCCTAAATCGGTGCTTAATGGACTTATCATCTGTAGAGAATAGTATCAATAGACTTCATTATCGGTGGATATATGCTCGGCCTGATTCCATGATCTGCAGACTCCAGAATCGAAAGAAAATGGCATTTCGAAAAATTGCCCGAAATCTATGATGGTACCCCTTTGGAATCTGCCAAAAATGGGCCCGGAATAAATTCGCCCAAATCGGCATTTAATGGACTTAATCATCGTTGAAGAATAGCCTCAGGCCGAATTCGTGATCTGTACCCTTCAAAATCCAATGAAAATTGTCTATCGATCAAAAAAATTACGAAAATGCCATCCGAAAATAAATTTCCCTAAATCGGTGCTTAATGGACTTATCATCCGTGGAGAATAGTATCAATAGACTTCGTTATCTGTGGAAATAGGCTCGGCCTGATTCCGTGATCTGCAGCCCCCAGAATCGAAAGAAAATGGCATTTCGGAAAAATTGCCTGAAATCTGTGATGGTACCCCTTTGGAATCTGCCAAAAATGGGCTCGGAATAAATTCGCCCAAATCGGCACTTAATGGACTTAATCATCGTTGAAGAATAGCCTCAGGCCGAATCCGTGATTTGTAGCCTTCAAAATCCAAAGAAAATGGCCTTTCGTCCTACAAAAATTAAGAAAATGCCATCCGAAAATAAATTGGCTCAAATCGGTGCTTAATGGACTTATCATCTATGGAGAATAGTATCAATAGACTTCATTATCGGTGGATATAGGCTCCTCCTGATTCCGTGATCTGCAGCCTCCTGAATCGAAAGAAAATGGCATTTCGGAAAAATTGCCCGAAATATGTGATGGTACCCCTTTGAAATTTGCCAAAAATGGGCCCGGAATAAATTCGCCCAAATCGGCACTTAATGGACTTAATCATCGTTGAAGAATAGGCTCAGGCGAATCCGTGATCGGTAGCCTTCAAAATCCAAAGAAAATGGCCTTTCGTCGCCAAAAAAATGACGAAAATGCCATCCAAAAATAAATTGGCCTAAATTGGTGCTTAATGGATTTATCATCCGGGGAGAATAGTATCAATAGACTTCATTATCGGTGGATGAGGCTCGGCCTGATTTTGTGATCTGCAGCCTCCAGAATCGAAAGAAAATGGCATTTCGGAAAAATTGCCCGATATCTGTGATGGTACCCCTTTGGAATCTGCCAAAAATGGGCTCGGAATAAATTCGCACAAATCGGCACTTAATGGACTTTATCATCGTTGAAGAATAGCCTCAGGCCGAATCCGTGATCTGTAGCCTTCAAAATCCAAAGAAAATTGTCTTTCGATCTAAAAAAATTACGAAAATGCAATCCGAAAATAAATTGGCCCAAATCGGTGCTTAATGGATTTATCATCCGTGGAGAATAGTATCAATAGACTTCATTATCGGTGGATATAGGCTCGGCCTGATTCCGTGATCTGCAGCCTCCAGAATCGAAAGAAAATGGCATTTCGGAAAAATTGCCCGAAATCTGTGTTGGTACCCCTTTGGAATCTGCCAAAAATGGGCCGGGAATAAATTCGCCCAAATCGGCACGTAATGGACTTAATCATTGTTGAAGAATAGCCTCAGGCCGAATCCATGATCTGTAGCCTTCAAAATCCAAAGAAAATGGACTTTCGTCGCCAAAAAAATTATGAAAATGCCATCCGAAAATAAATTGGCCCAAATCGGTGCTTAATGGACTTATCATCTGTAGAGAATAGTATCAATAGACTTCATTATCGGTGGATATATGCTCGGCCTGATTCCATGATCTGCAGACTCCAGAATCGAAAGAAAATGGCACTTCGAAAAAATTGCCCGAAATCTGTGATGGTACCCCTTTGGAATCTGCCAAAAATGGGCCCGGAATAAATTCGCCCAAATTGGCACTTAATGGACTTAATCATCGTTGAAGAATAGCCTCACGCCGAATCCGTGATCTGTAGCCTTCAAAATTCAAAGAAAATGGCCTTTCGTCGCCAAAAAAATATGAAAATGCCATCCGAAATTAAATTGGCCCAAATCGGTGCTTAATGGAATTATTATCCGTGGAGAATAGTATCAATAGACTTCATTATCGGTGGATATAGGCTCGGCCTGATTCCGTGATCTGCATCCTCCAACATCGAAAGAAAATGGCAATTCGGAAAAATTGCCCGAAATCTGTGATGCTACCCCTTTGGAATCTGCCAAAAATGGGCACGGAATAAATCCGCCAAAATCGGCACTTAATGGACTTAATTATCGTTGAAGAATAGCCTCAGGCCGAATCAATGATCTGTAGCCTTCAAAATCCAAACAATTTGTCCTTTCGTCGCCAAAAAAATTACGAAAATCTTATACGAAAATAAATTGGCCCAAATCGATGCTTAATGGACTTATCATCTGTAAAGAATAGTATCAATAGACTTCATTATCGGTGGATATATGCTCGGCCTGATTCCGTGATCTGCAGACTCCAGAATCGAAAGAAAATGGCATTTCGGAAAAATTGCCCGAAATCTGTGATGGTACCCCTTTGGAATCTGCCAAAAATGGGCCCGGAATAAATTCGCCCAAATCGGCATTTAATGGACTTAATCATCATTGAAGAATAGCCTCAGGCCTGATTCGTGATCTGTACCCTTCAAAATCCAAAGAAAATTGTCTTTCGATCAAAAAAATTACGAAAATGCCATCCGAGAATAAATTTTCCCAAATCGGTGCTTAATGGACTTATCATCCGTGGAGAATAGTATCAATAGATTTCGTTATCGGTGGATATAGGCTCGGCAAGATTCCGTGATCTGCAGCCCCCAGAACCGAAAGAAAATGGCATTTCGGAAAAATTGCGTGAAATCTGTGATGGTACCCCTTTGGAATCTGCCAAAAATGGGCCCGGAATAAATTCGCCCAAATCGGCACTTCATGGACTTAATCATCGTTGAAGAATAGCCTCAGACCGAATCCGTGATTTGTAGCCTTCAAAATCCAAAGAAAATGGCCTTTCGTCCTACAAAAATTGCGAAAATGCCATCCAAAAATAAATTGGCCCAAATCGGTGCTAAATGGACTTATCATCTGTGGAGAATAGTATCAATAGACTTCATTATCTGTGGATATTGGCTCGTCCTGATTCCGTGATCTGCAGTCTCCAGAATCGAAAGAAAATGGCATTTCGGAAAATTTCCCGAAATCTGTGATGGTACCCCTTTGGAATCTGCCAAAAATGGGCCGGGAATAAATTCGCCCAAATTGGCACTTAATGGAATTAATCATCGTTGAAGAATAGCCTCATGCCGAATCCGTGATCTGTAGCCTTCAAAATTCAAAGAAAATGGCTTTTCGTCGCCAAAAAAATATGAAAATGCCATCCGAAAATAAATTGGCTCAAATCGGTGCTTAATGGAATTATTATCCGTGGAGAATAGTATCAATAGACTTCATTATCGGTGGATATAGGCTCGGTCTGATTCCGTGATCCGCATCCTCCAACATCGAAAGAAAATGGCAATTCGGGAAAATTGTCCGAAATCTGTGATGCTACCCCTTTGGAATCTGCCAAAAATGGGCACGAAATAAATCCGCCAAAATCGAAACTTAATGGACTTAATTATCGTTGAAGAATAGCCTCAGGCCGAATCCATGATCTGTAGCCTTCAAAATGCAAAGAAAATGGCCTTTCGTCGCCAAAAAAATTACGAAAAATCTCATCCGAAAATAAATTGGCCCAAATCGGTGCTTAATGGACTTATCATATGTGTAGAACAGTATCAATAGACTTCATTATCGGTGGATATAGGCTCGGCCAGATTCCGTGATCTGTAGCCTCCAGAATCGAAAGAAAATGGCATTTCGGAAAAATGGCCTAAAATCTGCGATGGTACCCCTTTGGAATCTGCCAAAAATGGGCTTGGAATAAATTCGCCTAAATCGGCACTTAGTGGACTCTATCATCGTTGAAGAATAGCCTCAGGCCGAATCCGTGATCTGTAGCCTTCAAAATCAAAAGAAATGGCCTTTCGTCGCCAAAAAAATGACGAAAATGCCATCCAAAAATAAATTGCCCCAAATCGGTGCTTAATAACCTTATTATCCGTGGAGAATAGTATCAATAGACTTCATTATCGGTGGATATAGGCTCGGCCTGATTCCATGATCTGCAGCCTCCAGAATCGAAAGAAAATGGCATTTCGGAAAAATTGCATGAAATCTGTGATGGTACCCCTTTGGAATCTGCCAAAAATGGGCCAGGAATAAATTCGCCACAAATCGGCACTTAATGGACTTAATCATCGTTGAAGTATAGCCTCAGGCCGAATCCATGATCTATAGCCTTCAAAATCCAAACAAATTGGCCTTTCGTCGCCAAAAAAATTACGAAAATCTTATACGAAAATAAGTTGGCCCAAATCGGTGGATATAGGCTCGGCCTGATTCCATGATCTGCAGCCTCCAGAATCGAAAGAAAATGGCATTTCGGAAAAATTGCCCGAAATCTGTGATGGTACACCTTTGGAATCTGCCAAAAATGGGCCCGGAATAAATTCCCCCCCTAATCGGCATTTAATGGACTTAATCATCGTTGGAGAATAGCCTCAGGGTGATTTGTAGCCTTCAAAATCCAAAGAAAATGACCTTTCGTCGCCACAAAAATTACGAAAATGCCATCCAAAAATAAATTGGCCCAAATCGGTGCTTAATGGACTTATCATATGTAGAGAATAGTATCAATAGACTTCATTATCGGTGGATATATGCTCGGCCTGATTCCGTGATCTGCAGACTCCAGAATCGAAAGAAAATGGCATTTCGGAAAAATTGCCCGAAATCTGTGATGGTACCCCTTTGGAATCTGCCAAAAATGGGCCCGGAATAAATTCGCCCAAATCGGCATTTAATGGACTTAATCATCGTTGAAGAATAGCCTCAGGCCGAATTCGTGATCTGTACCCTTCAAAATCCAAAGAAAATTGTCTTTCGATCAAAAAAATTACGAAAATGCCATCCAAAAATAAATTTGCCCAAATCGGTGCTTAATGGAATTATCATCCGTGGAGAATAGTATCAATAGATTTCGTTATCGATGGATATAGGCTCGGCAAGATTCCGTGATCTGCAGCCCCCAGAATCGAAAGAAAATGGCATTTCGGAAAAATTGCCTGAAATCTGTGATGGTACCCCTTTGGAATCTGCCAAAAATGGGCCCGGCATAAATTCGCCCAAATCGGCACTTAATGGACTTAATCATCGTTGAAGAATAGCCTCAGACTGAATCCGTGATTTGTAGCCTTCAAAATCCAAAGAAAATGGCTTTTCGTCCTACAAAAATTGCGAAAATGCCATCCAAAAATAAATTGGCCCAAATCGGTGCTAAATGGACTTATCATCTGTGGAGAATAGTATCAATAGACTTCATTATCTGTGGATATTGGCTCGTCCTGATTCCGTGATCTGCAGTCTCCAGAATCGAAAGAAAATGGCATTTCGGAAAATTTCCCGAAATTTGTGATGGTACCCCTTTGGAATCTGCCAAAAATGGGCCCGGAATAAATTCGCCCAAATCGGCATTTAATGGACTTAATCATCGTTGAAGAATAGCCTCAGGCCGAATTCGTGATCTGTACCC
Source organism: Linum tenue (assembly GCA_946122785.1). NCBI lineage: Eukaryota > Viridiplantae > Streptophyta > Magnoliopsida > Malpighiales > Linaceae > Linum > Linum tenue. The sequence continues at coordinate 393,726 of CAMGYJ010000009.1, forward strand.
TTCAAAATCCAAAGAAAATTATCTATCTATCATAAAAATTACGAAAATGCCATCCGAAAATAAATTGGCCCAAATCGGTGCTTAATGGACTTATCATCCGTGGAGAATAGTATCAATAGATTTCGTTATCGATGGATATATGCTCGGCAAGATTCCGTGATCTGCAGCCCCCAGAATCGAAAGAAAATGGCATTTCGGAAAAATTGCCTGAAATCTGTGATGGTACCCCTTTGGAATCTGCCAAAAATGGGCCTGGAATAAATTCGCCCAAATCGGCACTTAATGGACTTAATCATCGTTGAAGAATAGCCGCAGACCGAATCCGTGATTTGTAGCCTTCAAAATCCAAAGAAAATGGCCTTTCGTGCTACAAAAATTGCGAAAATGCCATCCGAAAATAAATTGGCCCAAATCGGTGCTTAATGGACTTATCATCTGTGGAGAATAGTATCAATAGACTACATTATCTGTGGATAAAGGCTCCTCCTGATTCCGTGATCTGCAGCCTCCTGAATCGAAAGAAAATGGCATTTCGGAAAAATTGCCCGAAATATGTGATGGTACCCCTTTGAAATTTGCCAAAAATGGGCCCGGAATAAATTCGCCCAAATCGGCACTTAATGGACTTAATCATCGTTGAAGAATAGGCTCAGGCTAATCCGTGATCTGTAGCCTTCAAAATCCAAAGAAAATGGCCTTTCGTCGCCAAAAAAATGGCGAAAATGCCATCCAAAAATAAATTGGCCTAAATCGGTACTTAATGGATTTATCATCCGCGGAGAATAGTATCAATAGACTTCATTATCGGTGGATATAGGCTCGGCCTGATTCCATGATTTGCAGCCTCCAGAATCGAAAGAAAATGGCATTTTGGAAAAATTGCCCGAAATCTGTGATGGTACCCCTTTGGAATCTGCCAAAAATGGTCCAGGAATAAATTCGCCCCAAATCGGCACTTAATGGACTTAATCATCGTTGAAGGATAGCCTCAGGCCGAATCCGTGATTCGTAGCCTTCAAAATCCAAAGAAAATGGCCTTTCGTCCTAAAAAAATTACGAAAATGCCATCCGAAAATAAATTGGCCCAAATCGGTGCTTAATGGACTTATCATCTGTGGAGAATAGTATCAATAGACTTCACTATCTGTGGATATAGGCTCGTCCTGATTCCGTGATCTGCAGCCTCCTGAATCGAAAGAAAATGGCATTTCGGAAAAATTTCCCGAAATATGTGATGGTACCCCTTTGAAATTTGCCAAAAATGGGCCCGGAATAAATTCGCCCAAATCGGCACTTAATGGACTTAATTATCGTTGAAGAATAGGCTCAGGCGAATCCGTGATCTGTAGTCTTCAAAATCCAAAGAAAATGGCATTTCGTCGCCAAAAAAATTACGAAAATCTCATCCGAAAATAAATTGGCCCAAATCGGTGCTTAATGGGCTTATCATCTGTGGAGAATAGTATCAATAGACTTCATTATCGGTGGATATAGGCTCGGCCTGATTCCGTGATCTGCAGCCTCGAGAATCGAAAGAAAATGGCATTTCGGAAAAATTGCCCGAAATCTGTGATGGTACACCTTTGGAATCTGCCAAAAATGGGCCCGGAATAAATTCCCCCCTAATCGGCATTTAATGGACTTAATCATCGTTGGAGAATAGCCTCAGGGTGATTTGTAGCCTTCAAAATCCAAAGAAAATGACCTTTCGTCGCCACAAAAATTACGAAAATGACATCCAAAAATAAATTGGCCCAAATCGGTGCTTAATGGACTTATCATATGTGGAGAATAGTATCAATAGACTTCATTATCGATGGATATAGGCTCGGCCTGATTCCGTGATGTGTAGCCTCCAGAATCGAAAGAAAATGGCATTTAGGAAAAATTGCCTGAAATCTGCGATGGTACCCCTTTGGAATCTGCCAAAAATGAGCCCGGAATAAATTCGCACAAATCGGCACTTAATGGACTTCATCATCGTTGAAGAATAGCCTCGGGCCGAATCCATGATCTGTAGCCTTCAAAATCCAAAGAAAATGGCATGTCGTCCGAAAAAAATTCAGAAAATGCCATCTAAAAATAATTTGGCCCAAATCGGGGCTTAATGGACTTTATCATCTGTGGAGAATAGTATCAATAGACTTCATTAACGGTGGATATAGGCTTGGCCTGATTCCGTGATCTGTAGCCTCCTGAATCGAAAGAAAATGGCATTTCGGAAAAATTGCCCGAAATCTGTGACGGTACCCCTTTGGAATCAGCCAAAAATAGGCCCGAAATAAATTCGCCTAAATCGGCACTTAATGGACTTAATAATCGTTGAAGAATAGCCTCAGGCCGAATCCGTGATCTGTAGCATTCAAAATCCAAAGAAAATGGCCTTTCGTCGCCAAAAAAATTACGAAAATGCCATCCGAAAATAAATTGCCCCAAATCAGTGCTTAATGGACTGTATCATCTGTTGAGAATAGTATCAAAGTAATCATTATCGGTGGATATAGGCTCGGTTTGATTCCGTGATCTGCAGCCTCCAGAATCGAAAGAAAATGGCATTTCGGAAAAATTGCCTGAAATCTGCGATGGTACCCCCTTTGGAATCCGCCAAAAATGGGCCCGGAATAAATTCGCACAAATCTGCACTTAATGGACTTAATCATCGTTGAAGAATAGCCTCATGTCGAATTCGTGATCTGTAACCTTCAAAATCCAAAGAAAATGGCCTTTCGTCGCCAAAAAAATTACGAAAATGCCATCCGAAAATAAATTGCCCCAAATCGGTGCTTAATGGACTTATCATCTGTGGAGAGTAGTATAAATAGACTTCATTATCGGTGGATATAGGCTCAACCTGATTTCGTGATCTGCAGCCTCCAGAATCGAAAGAAAATGGCATTTCGGAAAAATTGCCTGAAATCTGTGATGGTACCCCTTTGGAATCTGCCAAAAATGGGCCCGGAATAAATTAGCCCAAATCGGCACTTAATGGACTTAATCATCGTTGAAGAATAGCCTCAGGCTGAATCCGTGATCTGTAGCCTTAAAAATCCAAAGAAAATGGCGTTTCGTCGCCAAAAAATTACGAAAATGCCATCCGAAAATAAATTGGCCCAAATCGGAGCTTAATGGACTTATCATCTGTCGAAAATAGTATCAATAGACTTCATTATCGGTGGATATAGGCTCGGCCTGATTCCGTGATCTGCAGCCTCAAGAATCGAAAGAAAATGGCATTTCGGAAAAATTGCCGGAAATCTGCGATGGTACCCCTTTGGAATCCGCCAAAAATGGGCCCGGAATAAATTCGCACAAATCGGCACTTAATGGAAATAATCATCATTGAAGAATAGCCTCAGGCCGAATTCGTGATCTGTAACCTTCAAAATCCAAAGAAAATGGCCTTTCGTCGCAAAAAAAATTACGAAAATGCAATCCGAAAATAAATTGCCCCAAATCGGTGCTTAATGGACTTATCATCTTTGGAGAATAGTATCAATAGACTTCATTATCGGTGGATATAGGCTCGGCCTGATTCCGTGATCTGCAGCCTCCAGAATCGAAAGAAAATGGCATTTCGGAAAAGTTGCCCGAAATCTGTGATGGTACCCCTTTGGAATCTGCCAAAAATGGGCCCGGAATAAATTCGCCAAAATCGGCACTTAATGGACTTAATCATCGTTGACGAATAGCCTCAGGCCGAATCCGTGATCTGTAGCCTTCAAAATCCAAAGAAAATGACCTTTCGTCGCCAAAAAAATTACGAAAATGCCATCCGAAAATAAATTGCCCCAAATCGGTGCTTAATGGACTTATCATCTGTGGAGAATAGTATCAATAGACTTCATTATCGGTGGATATAGGCTCGGCCTGATTCCGTGATCTGCAGCCTCCAGAATCGAAAGAAAATGGCATTTCGGAAAAGTTGCCCGAAATCTGTGATGGTACCCCTTTGGAAGCTGCCAAAAATGGGCCCGGAATAAATTCGCCCAAATCGGCACTTAATGGACTTAATCATCGTTGAAAAATAGCCTCAGGGCGAATTCGTGATCTGTAGCCTTCCAAATCCAAAGAAAATTGTCTTTCGATCTAAAAAAATTACGAAATGTCATCCGAAAATAAATTGGCCCAAATAGGTGCTTAATGGACTTATCATCCGTGGAGAATAATATCAATAGACTTCATTATCTGTGGATATAGGCTCGGCCTGATTCCGTGATCTGCAGCCTCCAAAATCGAAAGAAAATGGCATTTCGGAAAAATTGCCCGAAATCTGTGATGGTACCCCCTTTGGAATCTGCCAAAAATGGGCCCGGAATAAATTCCCCCAAATCGGCACTTAATGGACTTAATCATCGTTGAAGAATAGCCTCAGGCCGAATCAGTGATCTGTAGCTTTCAAAATCCAAAGAAAATGGCATTTCGTCGCCAAAAAAATTATGAAAATGCCATCCGAAAATAAATTGCCCCAAATAGGTGTTTAATGGACATATCATATGTGGAGAATAGTATCAATAGACTTCATTATCAGTGGATATAGGCTCGGCCTGATTCTGTGATCTGCAGCCTCCAGAATCGAAAGAAAATGGCATTTCGGAAAAATTGCCCGAAATCTGTGATGGTACCCCTTTGGAATCTGGCAAAAATGGGGCCGGAATAAATTCGCCCAAATCGGCACTTAATGGACTTAATCATCGTTGAAGAATAGCCTCAGGCCGAATTCGTGATCTGTAACCTTCAAAATCCAAAGAAAATGGCCTTTCGTCGCCAAAAAAATTATGAAAATGCCATCCGAAAATAAATTGCCCCAAATAGGTGCTTAATGGACTTATCATCTGTGGAAAATAGTATCAATAGACTTCATTATCGGTGGATATAGGCTCGGCCTGATTCCGTGATCTGTAGCCTCCTAAATCAAAAGAAAATGATATTTCGGAAAAATTGCCCGAAATATGTGATGGTACCCTTTTGGAATCTGCCAAAAATGGGCCCGGAATAAATTCGCCTCAATCGTCACTTAATGGACTTAATCATCATTGAAGAATAGCCTCAGGCCGAATTCGTGATCTGTAGCCTTCAAAATCCAAAGAAAACTGTCTTTCGATCTAAAAAAATTACGAAAATGTCATCCGAAAATAAATTGGCCCAAATCGGTGCGTAATGGACTTATCATCTGTGGAGAATAATATCAATAGACTTCATTATCGGTGGATATAGGCTCGGCCTGATTCCGTGATCTACAGCCTCCAGAATCGAAAGAAAATGGCATTTCGGAATAAATGCCCCTTTGGAATCTGCCAAAAATGGGCCCAGAATAAATTCGCTCAAATCGGCACTTAATGGACTTAATCATCGTTGAAGAATAGCCTCAGGCCGAATACATGATCTGTAGCCTTCAAAATCCAAAGAAAATGGCCTTTCGTCGCCAAAAAAAATTACGAAAATCCCATCCGAAAATAAATTGGCCCAAATCGGTGCTTAATGGACTTATCATCTGTGGAGAATAGTATCAATAGACTTCATTATCGGTGGATATAGGCTCGGCCTGATTCCGTGATCTGCAGCCTCCAGAATCGAAAGAAAATGGCATTTCGGAAAAATTGCCTGTAATCTGCGATGGTACCCCTTTGGAATCCGCCAAAAATGGGCCCGTAATAAATTCGCACAAATCGGCACTTAATGGACTTAATCATCGTTGAAGAATAGCCTCAGGCCGAATTCGTGATTTATAACCTTCAAAATCCAAAGAAAATGGCCTTTCGTCGCCAAAAAAATTACGAAAATGCCATCCGAAAATAAATTGCCCAAAATCGGTGCGTAATGGACTTATCATCTGCGGAGAATAGTATCAATAGACTTCATTATCTGTGGATATAGGCTCGTCCTGATTCCGTGATCTGCAGCCTCCAGAATCGAAAGAAAATGGCATTTCGGAAAAATTGTCCGAAATCTGTAATGGTACCCCTTTGGAATCCGCCAAAAATTGGGCCGGAATAAATTCGCCCAAATCGGCACTTAATGGACTTAATCATCGTTGAAGAATAGCCTCAGGCCGAATTCGTGATCTGTAACCTTCAAAATCCAAAGAAAATGGCCTTTCGTCGCCAAAAAAATTATGAAAATGCCATCCGAAAATAAATTGCCCAAAATCGGTGCGTAATGGACTTATCATCTGTGGAGAATAGTATCAATAGACTTCATTATCTGTGGATATAGGCTCGTCCTGATTCCGTGATCTGCAGCCTCCAGAATCGAAAGAAAATGGCATTTCGGAAAAATTGTCCGAAATCTGTGATGGTACCCCTTTGGAATCCGCCAAAAATTGGCCCGGAATAAATTCGCACAAATCGGCACTTAATGGACTTAATCATCGTTGAAGAATAGCCTCAGGCCGAATTCGTGATCTGTAACCTTCAAATTCCAAAGAAAATGGCCTTTCGTCGCCAAAAAAATTACGAAAATCCCATCCGAAAATAAATTGGCCCAAATCGGTGCTTAATGGACTTATCATCTGTGGAAAATAGTATCAATAGACTTCATTATCGGTGGATATAGGCTCGGCCTGATTCCGTGATCTGTAGCCTCCTGAATCAAAAGAAAATGACATTTCGGAAAAATTGCCCGAAATATGTGATGGTACCCCTTTGGAATCTGCCAAAAATGGGCCCGGAATAAATTCGCCTAAATCGGCACTTAATAATCATCATTGAAGAATAGCCTCAGGCCGAATCCGTGATCTGTAGCCTTCAAAATCCAAAGAAAATGGCCTTTCGTCCGAAAAAATTACGAAAATGTTATCCAAAAATTAATTGGCCAAAATCGGTGCTTAATGGACTTTATCATCTGTGGTGAATAATATCCAATAGACTTCATTAATGGTGGATATAGGCTCCACCAGATTCCATGATCTGTAGCCTTCAGAATCGAAAGAAAATGGCATTTCGGAAAAATTGCCTGAAATCTGCGATGGTACCCCTTTGGAATCCGCAAAAAATGGGCCCGGAATAAATTCGCACAAATCGGCACTTAATGGACTTAATCATCGTTGAAGAATAGCCTCAGGCCGAATTCGTGATCTGTAACCTTCAAAATCCAAAGAAAATGGCCTTTCGTCGCCAAAAAAATTACGAAAATGCCATCCGAAAATAAATTGCCCCAAATCAGTGCTTAATGGACTTATCATCTGTGGAGAATAGTATCAATAGACTTCATTATCGGTGGATATAGGCTCGGCCTGATTCCGTGATCTGCAGCCTCCAGAATCGAAAGAAAATGGCATTTCGGAAAAATTGCCCGAAATCTGTGATGGTACCCCTTTGGAATCTGCCAAAAATGGGGCCGGAATAAATTCGCCCAAATCGGCACTTAATGGACTTAATCATCGTTGAAGAATATAATATGGCCCGGAAGAAGGCCTTTGTTTCAGAATCAAGCTTCACGAAGTGAGGCGGCTCAATTCCTTGAACTCGTCGAGATTATGGATGGTTTGAAAGATGAAAACGGTCGATTTCGTGCAATCCCACACGCAAGGGAGGAAGGCTCGAAATAGATAGGATGCTGCTCGGCCACGATCAAGGTGGTTATTGATCGATACAAGCTCTCCAACAACTTAGAATTCCTTCCAAGTTGCTCACTCAACTCACGTAGCTAACTATGTGAATTCAAACTCAGGGTTGTATTATTCTTAATCAAGTTGTCCCCTTACAATGTACTGGAAGTCTTGAAATATAACTAAGATAACTACTCAAACTAATATGAACTCCAAATCACAAACAAACTCGCAAACCCAACTTCAAACGGAAAAAGGTAAAGACAAACTGAATCCGCAAGGGACTCGGACTGGTGGTGTAGCAAGGCAGTTTCCACGAGGCTTCATGCGACCTTGCTGGGTTTCGTAGGAAGCCTTCCAATCCTCAATTCTTCTAGCCAATGCCCCGCCGTTGAATTAGATGAACTGTACTCTCATGTGGTATAAGCTTCCAGGCTCGACGTTCATCCACGAGTCTCAGACAAAGCCTCAAAGTCACCTTGATGGCCACGTTCCATGCCTTAGCCGATTCCTGGTCAATTCTGAGTTTCGACATAGGGTTTTGAGAGAGTTTAAAAGTGGCCTTTCTAGTTCTCTCTTGAGCTCCCAACCATTCCTTCTTGTAGAGCAACTTCCCAGGTTCCAAACAAGCCACCATTCGCCTCATTTCATTAAATGTATCCCGAGTTGCACCTGTGCAAAGTAATGTACCTGGAACATGTAAAATACTTGGACGAAAGTAGACGTTCTTGTTAGTGATGAAGTGTGCTTCTTGCTGAATCAATTCAAGCTTGTAAACCGGTCCAAATGAAATCATATCAGGCCCTCCCTCTTGAAAAAGTGTTGCCCTCAACACTTGGCTCTTAGTCTTCTCAAATCGCTCACAGAACTGGTCCCAAATGGGGTCGACAAAAGCCTATTCCAACTCAAATTTCTGGCAAACAAGGTCAAAGTTCTTCATCCATGGAATTGGGGTTTTCTGATCTAGGCATCTCCACTCCAATTGACCGCCATCACGAGCTTTGTCATACTCCCAATTTGCGTTCTGGACAAGTCGCTTCGCTCGACTCGTCGTTATCATCGTTGAATCATTATTCCCTCTCTTCCCGCCAACGTCGACTTTGAAAATCGGGGAACTCAGCACCCTTGCCTTCGATTTAGGCGTTTCAACCTCGATCATTCTCAGCTTCAATTGATCATCCCCAAAGCTTCCTGTGAGCCTTGCCAACGAATCTACTCCCACAATTTGTGTCGATTCGCTCTCATTGTCGTCAACCAAGAGAGTCAATTTTGGGTCGCGCTTGCTTGTTTCCAGAGTACCTTTGGCTCGACTTGGATTCTGGAACCCGGTGACCGCCGTCCCAATCAGAGTGGTGGAGAAGATTCCTGGAGACCCAAGGGGTGGGTCGATAGCCTCCTTTAGGTTTGGGCTGCTCTCCAACGCCCCACCCAATTCACTCTCTTTCTTCCCCTGCCCCGGCGACATTGAACAGAGCAACTTCATTCGCCGACGTCGAGGTTGCCTCTCCTTTTTGTACGCTGTTAGCATAAATCGGTGGGTGATGAAATTAACATCCTTGGAAGCTACTAGCTCTTCCCCACTGGAATTCTTATCTTGCCGCCGTCGGTTGGCTTCCATCTGGCGTTGGTCTTCGCGAACTTCGGCTAGCGTCAGAGGTTTGAGCAGAATATACTGATTCCGATGCTTGAACTTATGGCAATTGGTTCCTCCGTCATGGCAGACTCCTCGATCAAACTGCCAAGGACGTCCAAGCAGAAGGTGTGCAACTTGCATTGGCGCAACGTCAAAGACGATCTCGTCCCGATATTGGCCGACTTCGAACTTGATTTTGGCTTGCTTGTTGACCTTGATGGCACCGTAGTCATTTAGCCAATGCAATGTATAGGGCTCTGGATGTCTGGTCGTGCTAAGGCTAAGTTTCTTGATCACGTCGGAGCTCACGACATTAGCACAACTTCCCCCGTCGATAACTAATGACAACACTTCGCCATTAACGGTACACCTGGAATGAAATAGGTTAGTTCGCTGTTCGGAGTTTGAATGAACACCTATGGTAAGGGTTCTTCTGTTGACGCAACTCAATTTTCCCGGTGCAGCTTCGGCCTCCATAATTATCTCTTCATCAATATCCTCCTCATCGAAATTCTTTTCCTCGTCAGTGAGGTATTCGCCATCACGAATTACCAGAGCTTTCACGTTTGGACATTGGTTTGCTTTGTGTCCTCGTCCCTGACACTTAAAGCATTGGATTCCCCCAGTTCTTTCAGTAGCAACTGGATTTAGGGTATTGGGAACCAATTTGGCAGTTTCAGGTCTTGTTGGAGGTGAATTAGCTCGCTGAATTCGTAGGTGGCTAAACTTACCTTCTGCTGGTCTGTGTAATGGCCGCATTGAAAAAACAAGGTGATTTTTCGTTCCCAGTCCAAATATGCCGTCGCGTTCACAGTACCCTGAAACGCTGGTATCGTTAGCTTAATCCCATGTGGGATTATAGGCTCTTCGTCTCGATTCTCTCATCGATGACGCTCACGGTTGGGTTCAGCCACCACTAATCGTCGTTCAAGCTCCTCAATTCGATCTACTAACGCCGGATTGCCGTTGGGATTTACGTCGTCTCGAGCATCCCCATCTTGATCTCTGTTTTCCGGCCGAATGATGGCGTCAATCCTCTGATTGATCTCCTGCCTGAATTGATTTAGGCTCGTGTCAAATCGGCGCATCAACTCCTCTATGTCAATGGTTTGTCCCGCCATTGTGAATTCTTCTGCTGCAAACTCGCCTTCAAGCCCAGCTTCTTCCTCTGAATTTCGGCTTACAGCTTCAGGGTCGTCGGCGACGGAACCCTTCGATCTTGTCCAAGGCGCAGTTCCCCCAACGAGGTTCTTCGTCCTGCCCACTGTGTATGAGCCAGGCTCTGATTACCACTTAATATGGCCCGGAAGAAGGCCTTTGTTTCAGAATCAAGCTTCACGAAGTGAGGCGGCTCAATTCCTTGAACTCGTCGAGATTATGGATGGTTTGAAAGATGAAAACGGTCGATTTCGTGCAATCCCACACGCAAGGGAGGAAGGCTCGAAATAGATAGGATGCTGCTCGGCCACGATCAAGGTGGTTATTGATCGATACAAGCTCTCCAACAACTTAGAATTCCTTCCAAGTTGCTCACTCAACTCACGTAGCTAACTATGTGAATTCAAACTCAGGGTTGTATTATTCTTAATCAAGTTGTCCCCTTACAATGTACTGGAAGTCTTTAAATATAACTAAGATAACTACTCAAACTAATATGGACTCCAAATCACAAACAAACTCGCAAACCCAACTTCAAACGGAAAAAGGTAAAGACAAACTGAATCCGCAAGGGACTCGGACTGGTGGTGTAGCAAGGCAGTTTCCACGAGGCTTCATGCGACCTTGCTGGGTTTCGTAGGAAGCCTTCCAATCCTCAATTCTTCTAGCCAATGCCCCGCCGTTGAATTAGATGAACTGTACTCTCATGTGGTATAAGCTTCCAGGCTCGACGTTCATCCACGAGTCTCAGACAAAGCCTCAAAGTCACCTTGATGGCCACGTTCCATGCCTTAGCCGATTCCTGGTCAATTCTCAGTTTCGACATAGGGTTGTGAGAGAGTTTAAAAGTGGCCTTTCTAGTTCTCTCTTGAGCTCCCAACCATTCCTTCTTGTAGAGCAACTTCCCAGGTTCCAAACAAGCCACCATTCGCCTCATTTCATTAAATGTATCCCGAGTTGCACCTGTGCAAAGTAGTGTACCTGGAACATGTAAAATACTTGGACGAAAGTAGACGTTCTTGTTAGTGATGAAGTGTGCTTCTTGCTGAATCAATTCAAGCTTGTAAACCGGTCCAAATGAAATCATATCAGAATAGCCTCAGGCCGAATTCGTGATCTGTAACCTTCAAAATCCAAAGAAAATGGCCTTTCGTCGCCAAAAAAATTACGAAAATGCCATCTGAAAATAAATTGCCCCAAATCAGTGCTTAATGGACTTATCATCTGTGGAGAATAGTATCAATAGACTTCATTATCGGAGGATATAGGCTCGGCCTGATTCCGTGATCTGCAGCCTCAAGAATCGAAAGAAAATGGCATTTCGGAAAAATTGCCGGAAATCTGCGATGGTGCCCCTTTGGAATCTGCGAAAAATGGGCCCGGAATAAATTCGCACAAATCGGCACTTAATGGACTTAATCATCGTTGAAGAATAGCCTCAGGCCGAATTCGTGATCTGTAACCTTCAAAATCCAAAGAAAATGGCCTTTCGTCGCCAAAAAAATTACGAAAATGCTATCCGAAAATAAATTGCCCCAAATCGGTGCTTAATGGACTTATCATCTGTGGAGAATAGTATCAATAGACTTCATTATCGGTGGATATAGGCTCGGCCTGATTCCGTGATCTGCAGCCTCCAAAAATCGAAAGAAAATGGCATTTCGGAAAAATTGCCTGAAATCTGTGATGGTACCCCTTTGGAATCTGCCAAAAATGGGCCCGGAATAAGTTCGCCCAAATCGGCACTTAATGGACTTAATCATCGTTGAAGAATAGCCTCAGGCCAAATTCGTGATCTGTAGCCTTCCAAATGCAAAGAAAATTGTCTTTCGATCTAAAAAAATTACGAAAATGTCATCCGAAAATAAATTGCCCCAAATCGGTGCTTAATGGACTTATCATCTGTGGAGAATAGTATCAATAGACTTCATTATCGGTGGATATAGGCTCGACCTGATTCCGTGATCTGCAGCCTCCACAAATCGAAAGAAAATGGCATTTCGGAAAAATTGCCCGAAATCTGTGATGGTACCCCTTTGGAATCTGCCAAAAATGGGCCCGGAATAAATTCGCCCAAATCGGCACTTAATGGACTTAATCTTCGTTGAAGAATAGCCTCAGGCCGAATTCGTGATCTGTAGCCTTCCAAATGCAAAGAAAATTGTCTTTCGATCTAAAAAAATTACGAAAATGTCATCCGAAAATAAATTGGCCCAAATAGGTGCTTAATGGACTTATCATCCGTGGAGAATAATATCAATAGACTTCATTATCTATGGATATAGGCTCGGCCTGATTCCGTGATCTGCAGCCTCCAAAATCGAAAGAAAATGGCATTTAGGAAAAATTGCCTGATATCTGCGATGCTATCCCCTTTGGAATCCGCCAAAAATGGGCCCGGAATAAATTCGCCCAAATCGGCACTTAATGGACTTAATCATCGTTGAAGAATAGCCTCAGGCCGAATTCGTGGTCTTTAGCCTTCCAAATGCAAAGAAAATTGTCTTTCGATCTAAAAAAATTACGAAAATGTCATCCGAAAATAAATTGCCCCAAATCGGTGCTTAATGGACTTATCATCTGTGGAGAATAGTATCAATAGACTTCATTATCGGTGGATATAGGCTCGACCTGATTCCGTGATCTGCAGCCTCCAAAAATCGAAAGAAAATGGCATTTCGGAAAAATTGCCCGAAATCTGTGATGGTACCCCTTTGGAATCTGCCAAAAATGGGCCCGGAATAAATTCGCCCAAATCGGCACTTAATGGACTTAATCATCGTTGAAGAATAGCCTCAGGCCGAATTCGTGATCTGTAGCCTTCCAAATGCAAAGAAAATTGTCTTTCGATCTAAAAAAATTACGAAAATGTCATCCGAAAATAAATTGGCCCAAATAGGTGCTTAATGGACTTATCATCCGTAAGAATAATATCAATAGACTTCATTATCTGTGGATATAGGCTCGGCTTGATTCCGTGATCTGCAGCCTCCAAAATCGAAAGAAAATGGCATTTAGGAAAAATTGCCTGAAATCTGCGTTGCTATCCCCTTTGGAATCCGCCAAAAATGGGCCCGGAATAAATTCGCACAAATTGGCACTTAATGGACTTAATCATCGTTGAAGAACAGCCTCAGGCCGAATTCGTGATCTGTAACCTACAAAATCCAAAGAAAATGGCCTTTCGTCCGAAAAAAATTACGAAAATGTCATCCGAAAATAAGTTGGCTAAAATAGGTGCTTAATGGACTTATCATCTGTTGAGAATAGTATCAATAGACTTCATTATAGGTGGATATAGGCTCGGCCTGATTCCGTGATCTGTAGCCTCCTGAATCAAAAGAAAATGACATTTCGGAAAAATTGCCCGAAATCTGTGATGGTACCCCTTTGGAATCTGCCAAAAATGGGCCCGGAATAAATTCGCACAAATCGGCACTTAATGGACTTAATCATCGTTGAAGAATAGCCTCAGGCCGAATTCGTGATCTGTAACCTTCAAAATCCAAAGAAAATGGCCTTTCGTCGCCAAAAAAATTACGAAAATGCTATCCGAAAATAAATTGCCCCAAATCGGTGCTTAATGGACTTATCATCTGTGGAGAATAGTATCAATAGACTTCATTATCGGTGGATATAGGCTCGGCTTGATTCCGTGATCTGCAGCCTCCAAAATCGAAAGAAAATGGCATTTAGGAAAAATTGCCTGAAATCTGCGATGCTATCCCCTTTGGAATCCGCCAAAAATGGGCCCGTAATAAATTCGCACAAATCGGCACTTAATGGACTTAATCATCGTTGAAGAACAGCCTCAGGCCGAATTCGTGATCTGTAACCTACAAAATCCAAAGAAAATGGCCTTTCGTCCGAAAAAAATTACGAAAATGCCATCCGAAAATAAGTTGGCCCAAATAGGTGCTTAATGGACTTATCATCTGTTGAGAATAGTATCAATAGACTTCATTATAGGTGGATATAGGCTCGGCCTGATTCCGTGATCTGTAGCCTCCTGAATCAAAAGAAAATGACATTTCGGAAAAATTGCCCGAAATATGTGATGGTACCCCTTTGGAATCTGCCAAAAATGGGCCCGGAATAAATTCGCCTAAATCGTCAATTAATGGACTTAATCATCATTGAAGAATAGCCTCAGGCCGAATTCGTGATCTGTAGCCTTCAAAATCCAACGAAAACTTTCTTTCGATCTAAAAAAATTACGAAAATGTCATCCGAAAATAAATTGGCCCAAATCGGTGCGTAATGGACTTATCATCCGTGGAGAATAATATCAATAGACTTCATTATCGGTGGATATAGGCTCGGCCTGATTCCGTGATCTACAGCCTCCAGAATCGAAAGAAAATGGCATTTCGGAAAAAATGCCCGAAATCTGTGTTGGTACCCCTTTGGAATCTGCCAAAAATGGGCCCGGAATAAATTCGCTCAAATCGGCACTTAATGGACTTAATCATCGTTGAAGAATAGCCTCAGGCCGAATCCATGATCTGTAGCCTTCAAAATCCAAAGAAAATGGCCTTTCGTCGCCAAAAAAATTACGAAAATCCCATCCAAAAATAAATTGGCCCAAATCGGTGCTTAATGGACTTATCATCTGTGGAAAATAGTATCAAAAGACTTCATTACCGGTGGATATAGGCTCGGCCTGATTCCGTGATCTGTAGCCTCCTCAATCAAAAGAAAATGACATTTCGGAAAAATTGCCCGAAATATGTGATGGTACCCCTTTGGAATCTGCCAAAAATGGGCCTGGAATAAATTCGCCTAAATCGTCACTTAATGGACTTAATCATCATTGAAGAATAGCCTCAGGCCGAATCCGTGATCTGTAGCCTTCAAAATCCCAAGAAAATGGCCTTTCATCCGAAAAAAATTACGAAAATGTTACCCAAAAATAAATTGGCCAAAATCGGTGCTTAATGGACTTTATCATCTGTGGAGAATAATATCCAATAGACTTCATTAATGGTGGATATAGGCTCCACCAGATTCCATGATCTGCAGCCTCCAAAATCGAAAGAAAATGGCATTTCGCAAAAATTGCCTGAAATCTGCGATGGTACCCCTTTGGAATCCGCCAAAAATGGGCCCGGAATAAATTCGCAAAAATCGGCACTTAATGGACTTAATCATCGTTGAAGAATAGCCTCAGGCCGAATTCGTGATCTGTAACCTTCAAAATCCAAAGAAATGGCCTTTCGTCGCCAAAAAAATTAAGAAAATGCCATCCGAAAATAAATTGCCCCAAATCAGTGCTTAATGGACTTATCATCTGTGGAGAATAGTATCAATAGACTTCATTATCGGTGGATATAGGCTCGGCCTGATTCCGTGATCTGCAGCCTCAAGAATCGAAAGAAAATGGCATTTCGGAAAAATTGCCGGAAATCTGCAATGGTACCCCTTTGGAATCTGCGAAAAATGGGCCCAGAATAAATTCGCACAAATCGGCACTTAATGGACTTAATCATCGTTGAAGAATAGCTTCAGGCCGAATTCGTGATCTGTAACCTTCAAAATCCAAAGAAAATGGCCTTTCGTCGCCAAAAAAATTACGAAAATGCTATCCGAAAATAAATTGCCCCAAATCGGTGCTTAATGGACTTATCATCTGTGGAGAATAGTATCAATAGACTTCATTATCGGTGGATATAGGCTCGGCCTGATTCCGTGATCTGCAGCCTCCAAAATCGAAAGAAAATGGCATTTCGGAAAAATTGCCCGAAATCTGTGATGGTACCCCTTTGGAATCTGCCAAAAATGGGCCCGGAATAAATTCGCCCAAATCGGCACTTAATGGACTTAATCATCGTTGAAGAATAGCCTCAGGCCGAATTCGTGATCTGTAGCCTTCCAAATGCAAAGAAAATTGTCTTTCGATCTAAAAAAATTACGAAAATGTCATCCGAAAATAAATTGGCCCAAATAGGTGCTTAATGGACTTATCATCCGTGGAGAATAATATCAATAGACTTCATTATCTGTGGATATAGGCTCGGCCTGATTCCGTGATCTGCAGCCTCCAAAATCGAAAGAAAATGGCATTTCGGAAAAATTGCCCGAAATCTGTGATGGTACCCCCTTTGGAATCTGCCAAAAATGGGCCCGAAATAAATTCGCCCAAATCGGCACTTAATGGACTTAATCATCGTTGAAGAATAGCATCAGGCCGAATCCGTGATCTGTAGCCTTCAAAATCCAAAGAAAATGGCCTTTCGTCGACAAAAAAATTATGAAATGCCATCCGAAAATAAATTGGCTCAAATCGGTGCTTAATGGACTTATCATCTGTGGAGAATAGTATCAATAGACTTCATTATCGGTGGATATAGGCTCGGCCTGATACCGTGATCTGCAGCCTCCAAAATCGAAAGAAAATGGCATTTCGGAAAAATTGCCCGAAATCTGTGATGGTACCCCTTTGGAATCTGCCAAAAATGGGCCCGGAATAAATTCGCCCAAATCGGCACTTAATGGACTTAATCATCGTTGAAGAATAGCCTCAGGCCGAATTCGTGATCTGTAACCTTCAAAATCCAAAGAAAATGGCCTTTCGTCGCCAAAAAAATTACGAAAATGCCATCCGAAAATAAATTGCCCCAAATCAGTGCTTAATGGACTTATCATCTGTGGAGAATAGTATCAATAGACTTCATTATCGGTGGATATAGGCTCGGCCTGATTCCGTGATCTGCAGCCTCAAGAATCGAAAGAAAATGGCATTTCGGAAAAATTGCAGGAAATCTGCGATGGTATCCCTTTGGAATCTGCGAAAAATGGGCCCGAAATAAATTCGCCTAAATCGTCAATTAATGGACTTAATCATCATTGAAGAATAGCCTCAGGCCGAATTCGTGATCTGTAGCCTTCAAAATCCAAAGAAAACTGTCTTTCGATCTAAAAAAATTACGAAAATGTCATCCGAAAATAAATTGGCCCAAATCGGTGCGTAATGGACTTATCATCCGTGGAGAATAATATCAATAGACTTCATTATCGGTGGATATAGGCTCGGCCTGATTCCGTGATCTACAGCCTCCAGAATCGAAAGAAAATGGCATTTCGGAAAAAATGCCCGAAATCTGTGATGGTACCCCTTTGGAATCTGCCAAAAATGGGCCCGGAATAAATTCGCTCAAATCGGCACTTAATGGACTTAATCATCGTTGAAGAATAGCCTCAGGCCGAATCCATGATCTGTAGCCTTCAAAATCCAAAGAAAATGGCCTTTCGTCGCCAAAAAAATTACGAAAATCCCATCCGAAAATAAATTGGCCCAAATCGGTGCTTAATGGACTTATCATCTGTGGAAAATAGTATCAAAAGACTTCATTATCGGTGGATATAGGCTCGGCCTGATTCCGTGATCTGTAGCCTCCTCAATCAAAAGAAAATGACATTTCGGAAAAATTGCCCGAAATATGTGATGGTACCCCTTTGGAATATGCCAAAAATGGGCCCGGAATAAATTCGCCTAAATCGTCACTTAATGGACTTAATCATCATTGAAGAATAGCCTCAGGCCGAATCCGTGATCTGTAGCCTTCAAAATCCCAAGAAAATGGCCTTTCGTCCGAAAAAAATTACGAAAATGTTACCCAAAAATAAATTGGCCAAAATCGGTGCTTAATGGACTTTATCATCTGTGGAGAATAATATCCAATAGACTTCATTAATGGTGGATATAGGCTCCACCAGATTCCATGATCTGCAGCCTCCAGAATCGAAAGAAAATGGCATTTCGGAAAAATTGCCTGAAATCTGCGATGGTACCCCTTTGGAATCCGCCAAAAATGGGCCCGGAATAAATTCGCAAAAATCGGCACTTAATGGACTTAATCATCGTTGAAGAATAGCCTCAGGCCGAATTCGTGATCTGTAACCTTCAAAATCCAAAGAAATGGCCTTTCGTCGCCAAAAAAATTAAGAAAATGCCATCCGAAAATAAATTGCCCCAAATCAGTGCTTAATGGACTTATCATCTGTGGAGAATAGTATCAATAGACTTCATTATCGGTGGATATAGGCTCGGCCTGATTCCGTGATCTGCAGCCTCAAGAATCGAAAGAAAATGGCATTACGGAAAAATTGCCGGAAATCTGCAATGGTACCCCTTTGGAATCTGCGAAAAATGGGCCCGGAATAAATTCGCACAAATCGGCACTTAATGGACTTAATCATCGTTGAAGAATAGCCTCAGGCCGAATTCGTGATCTGTAACCTTCAAAATCCAAAGAAAATGGCCTTTCGTCGCCAAAAAAATTACGAAAATGCTATCCGAAAATAAATTGCCCCAAATCGGTGCTTAATGGACTTATCATCTGTGGAGAATAGTATCAATAGACTTCATTATCGGTGGATATAGGCTCGGCCTGATTCCGTGATCTACAGCCTCCAAAATCGAAAGAAAATGGCATTTCGGAAAAATTGCCCGAAATCTGTGATGGTACCCCTTTGGAATCTGCCAAAAATGGGCCCGGAATAAATTCGTCCAAATCGGCACTTAATGGACTTAATCATCGTTGAAGAATAGCCTCAGGCCGAATTCGTGATCTGTAACCTTCAAAATCCAAAGAAAATGGCCTTTCGTCGCCAAAAAAATTACGAAAATGCCATCCGAAAATAAATTGCCCCAAATCAGTGCTTAATGGACTTATCATCTGTGGAGAATAGTATCAATAGACTTCATTATCGGTGGATATAGGCTCGGCCTGATTCCGTGATCTGCAGCCTCAAGAATCGAAAGAAAATGGCATTTCGGAAAAATTGCAGGAAATCTGCGATGGTACCCCTTTGGAATCTGCGAAAAATGGGCCCGAAATAAATTCGCACAAATCGGCACTTAATGGACTTAATCATCGTTGAAGAATAGCCTCAGACCGAATTCGTGATCTGTAACCTTCAAAATCCAAAGAAAATGGCCTTTCGTCGCCAAAAAAAATACGAAAATGCTATCCGAAATTAAATTGGCCCAAATCGGTGCTTAATGGACTTATCATCTGTGGAGAATAGTATCAATAGACTTCATTATCGGTGGATATAGGCTCGGCCTGATTCCGTTATCTAAAGCCTCCAGAATTGAAAGAAAATGGCATTTAGGAAAAATTGCCTGAAATCTGCAATGCTATCCCCTTTGGAATCCGCCAAAAATGGGCCCGGAATAAATTCGCTCAAATCGGCACTTAATGGACTTAATCATCGTTGAAGAATAGCCTCAGGCCGAATCCATGATCTGTAGCCTTCAAAATCCAAAGAAAATGGCCTTTCGTCGCCAAAAAAATTACGAAAATCCCATCCGAAAATAAATTGGCCCAAATCGGTGCTTAATGGACTTATCATCTGTGGAAAATAGTATCAATAGACTTCATTATCGGTGGATATAGGCTCGGCCTGATTCCGTGATCTGCAGCCTCCAGAATCGAAAGAAAATGGCATTTCGGAAAAATTGTCCGAAATCTGTGATGGTACCCCTTTGGAATCTGCCAAAAATGGGCCCGGAATAAATTCACCCAAATCGGCACTTAATGGACTTAATCATCGTTGAAGAATAGCCTCAGGCCGAATCCATGATCTGTAGCCTTCAAAATCCAAAGAAAATGGCCTTTCGTCGCCAAAAAAATTACGAAAATGCCATCCAAAAATAAATTGCTCCAAATCGGTGCTTAATGGACTTATCATCTGTGGAAAATAGTATCAATAGACTTCATTATCGGTGGATATAGGCTCGGCCTGATTCCGTGATCTGTAGCCTCCTGAATCAAAAGAAAATGACATTTCGGAAAAATTGCCCGAAATATGTGATGGTACCCCTTTGGAATCTACCAAAAATGGGCCCGGAATAAATTTGCCTAAACGGTCACTTAATGGACTTAATCATCATTGAAGAATAGCCTCAGGCCGAATCCGTGATCTGTAGCCTTCAAAATCCAAAGAAAATGGCCTTTCGTCCGAAAAAAATTACGAAAATGTTATCCATAAATAAATTGGCCTAAATCGGTGCTTAATGGACTTTATCATCTGTGGAGAATAATATCCAATAGACTTCATTAACGGTGGATATAGGCTCCACCAGATTCCATGATCTGTAGCCTCCAGAATCGAAAGAAAATGACATTTCGGAAAAATTGCCCGAAATCTGTGATGGTACCCCTTTGGAATATGCCAAAAATGGGCCCGGAATAAATTCGCCCAAATCGGCACTTAACGGACTTAATCATCGTCGAAGAATAGACTCAGGCCGAATTCGTGATCTGTAAACTTCAAAATCCAAAGAAAATTGTCTTTCGATCTAAAAAAATTACGATAATGTCATCTGAAAATAATTTGGCCCAAATCGGTTCTTAATGGACTTATCATCCGTGGAGAATAATATCAATAGACTTAATTATCGGTGGATATAGGCTCGGCCTGATTCCGTGATCTGCAGCCTCCAATATCGAAAGAAAATGGCATTTCGGAAAAATTCCCCAAAATCTGTGATGGTACCCCTTTGGAATCTGCCAAAAATGGGCCCGGAATAAATTCGCTCAAATCGTCACTTAATGGACTTAATCATTGTTGAAGAATAGCCTCAGGCCGAATCCATGATCTGTAGCCTTCAAAATCCAAAGAAAATTGCCTTTCGTCGCCAAAAAAATTACGAAAATGCCATCCGAAAATAAATTGGCCCAAATCGGTGCTTAATGGACTTATCATCTGTGGAGAATAGTATCAATAGACTTCATTATCGGTGGATATAGGCTCGGCCTGATTCCGTGATCTGCAGCCTCCAGAATCGAAAGAAAATGGCATTTCGGAAAAATTGTCCGAAATCTGTGATGGTACCCCTTTGGAATCTGCCAAAAATGGGCTCGGAATAAATTCTCCCAAATCGGCACTTAATGGACTTAATCATCGTTGAAGAATAGTCTCAGGCCGAATCCGTGATTTATAGCCTTCAAAATCCAAAGAAAATGGCCTTTCGTCGCCAAAAAAAATACGAAAATGCCATCCGAAAATAAATTGGCCCAAATTGGTGCTTAATGGACTTATCATCTGTGGAGAATAGTATCAATAGACTTCATTATCGGTGGATATAGGCTCGTCCTGATTCCGTGATCTGCAGCCTCCAGAATCGAAAGAAAATGGCATTTCGGAAAAATTGCCTGAAATCTGTGATGCTACCCCTTTGGAATCTGCGAAAAATGGGCCCGGAATAAATTCGCCCAAATCGGCACTTAATGGACTTAATCATCATTGAAGAATAGCCTCAGGCCGAATCCGTGATTTTTAACCTTCAAAATCCAAAGAAAATGGCCTTTCGTCCTAAAAAAATTGCGAAAATGCCATTCGAAAATAAATTGGCCCAAATCGGTGCTTAATGGACTTATCATCTGTGGAGAATAGTATCAATAGACTTCATTATCTGTGGATATAGGCTCGTCCTGATTCCGTGATCTGCAGCCTCCAGAATCGAAAGATAATGGCATTTCCGAAAAATTGCCCGAAATCTGCGATGGTACCCCTTTGGAATCCGCCAAAAATGGGCCCTGAATAAATTCGCACAAATCGGCACTTAATGGACTTAATCATCGTTGAAGAATAGCCTCAGGCCGAATTCGTGATCTGTAACCTTCAAAATCCAAAGAAAATGGCCTTTCGTCGCCAAAAAAATTACGAAAATGCCATCCAAAAATAAATTGCTCCAAATCGGTGCTTAATGGACTTATCATCTGTGGAAAATAGTATCAATAGACTTCATTATCGGTGGATATAGGCTCGGCCTGATTCCGTGATCTGTAGCCTCCTGAATCAAAAGAAAATGACATTTCGGAAAAATTGCCCGAAATATGTGATGGTACCCCTTTGGAATCTACCAAAAATGGGCCCGGAATAAATTTGCCTAAACGGTCACTTAATGGACTTAATCATCATTGAAGAATAGCCTCAGGCCGAATCCGTGATCTGTAGCCTTCAAAATCCAAAGAAAATGGCCTTTCGTCCGAAAAAAATTACGAAAATGTTATCCATAAATAAATTGGCCTAAATCGGTGCTTAATGGACTTTATCATCTGTGGAGAATAATATCCAATAGACTTCATTAACGGTGGATATAGGCTCCACCAGATTCCATGATCTGTAGCCTCCAGAATCGAAAGAAAATGACATTTCGGAAAAATTGCCCGAAATCTGTGATGGTACCCCTTTGGAATATGCCAAAAATGGGCCCGGAATAAATTCGCCCAAATCGGCACTTAACGGACTTAATCATCGTCGAAGAATAGACTCAGGCCGAATTCGTGATCTGTAAACTTCAAAATCCAAAGAAAATTGTCTTTCGATCTAAAAAAATTACGATAATGTCATCTGAAAATAATTTGGCCCAAATCGGTTCTTAATGGACTTATCATCCGTGGAGAATAATATCAATAGACTTAATTATCGGTGGATATAGGCTCGGCCTGATTCCGTGATCTGCAGCCTCCAATATCGAAAGAAAATGGCATTTCGGAAAAATTCCCCAAAATCTGTGATGGTACCCCTTTGGAATCTGCCAAAAATGGGCCCGGAATAAATTCGCTCAAATCGTCACTTAATGGACTTAATCATTGTTGAAGAATAGCCTCAGGCCGAATCCATGATCTGTAGCCTTCAAAATCCAAAGAAAATTGCCTTTCGTCGCCAAAAAAATTACGAAAATGCCATCCGAAAATAAATTGGCCCAAATCGGTGCTTAATGGACTTATCATCTGTGGAGAATAGTATCAATAGACTTCATTATCGGTGGATATAGGCTCGGCCTGATTCCGTGATCTGCAGCCTCCAGAATCGAAAGAAAATGGCATTTCGGAAAAATTGTCCGAAATCTGTGATGGTACCCCTTTGGAATCTGCCAAAAATGGGCTCGGAATAAATTCTCCCAAATCGGCACTTAATGGACTTAATCATCGTTGAAGAATAGTCTCAGGCCGAATCCGTGATTTATAGCCTTCAAAATCCAAAGAAAATGGCCTTTCGTCGCCAAAAAAAATACGAAAATGCCATCCGAAAATAAATTGGCCCAAATTGGTGCTTAATGGACTTATCATCTGTGGAGAATAGTATCAATAGACTTCATTATCGGTGGATATAGGCTCGTCCTGATTCCGTGATCTGCAGCCTCCAGAATCGAAAGAAAATGGCATTTCGGAAAAATTGCCTGAAATCTGTGATGCTACCCCTTTGGAATCTGCGAAAAATGGGCCCGGAATAAATTCGCCCAAATCGGCACTTAATGGACTTAATCATCATTGAAGAATAGCCTCAGGCCGAATCCGTGATTTTTAACCTTCAAAATCCAAAGAAAATGGCCTTTCGTCCTAAAAAAATTGCGAAAATGCCATTCGAAAATAAATTGGCCCAAATCGGTGCTTAATGGACTTATCATCTGTGGAGAATAGTATCAATAGACTTCATTATCTGTGGATATAGGCTCGTCCTGATTCCGTGATCTGCAGCCTCCAGAATCGAAAGATAATGGCATTTCCGAAAAATTGCCCGAAATCTGCGATGGTACCCCTTTGGAATCCGCCAAAAATGGGCCCTGAATAAATTCGCACAAATCGGCACTTAATGGACTTAATCATCGTTGAAGAATAGCCTCAGGCCGAATTCGTGATCTGTAACCTTCAAAATCCAAAGAAAATGGCCTTTCGTCGCCAAAAAAATTACGAAAATGCCATCCGAAAATAAATTGGCCCAAATCGGTGCTTAATGGACTTATCATCTGTGCAGAATAGTATCAATAGACTTCATTATCGGTGGATATAGGCTCGGCTTGATTCCGTGATCTGCAGCCTCCAGAATCGAAAGAAAATGGCATTTCCGAAAAATTGCCTGAAATCTGCGATGGTGCCCCTTTGGAATCCGCCAAAAATGGGCCCGGAATAAATTCGCACAAATCGGCACTTAATGGACTTAATCATCGTTGAAGAATAGCCTCAGGCCGAATTCGTGACCTGTAACCTTCAAAATCCAAAGAAAATGGCCTTTCGTAGCCAAAAAAATTACGAAAATGCCATCCGAAAATAAATTGCCCCAAATCGGTGCTTAATGGACTTATCATCTGTGGAGAATAGTATAAATAGACTTCATTATCGGTGGATATAGGCTCGCCCTGATTCCGTGATCTGCAGCCTCCAGAATCGAAAGAAAATGGCATTTCCGAAAAATTGCCCGAAATCTGCGATGGTACCCCTTTGGAATCCGCCAAAAATGGGCCCGGAATAAATTCGCACAAATCGGCACTTCATGGACTTAATCATCGTTGAAGAATAGCCTCAGGCCGAATTCGTGATCTGTAACCTTCAAAATCCAAAGAAAATGGCCTTTCGTCGCCAAAAAAATTACGAAAATGCCATCCGAAAATAAATTGGCCCAAATCGGTGCTTAATGGACTTATCATCTGTGCAGAATAGTATCAATAGACTTCATTATCGGTGGATATAGGCTCGTCCTGATTCCGTGATCTGCAGCCTCCAGAATTGAAAGAAAATGGCATTTCGGAAAAATTGCCTGAAATCTGTGATGGTACCCCTTTGGAATCTGCGAAAAATGGACCCGGAATAAATTTGCCCAAATCGGCACTTAATGGACTTAATCATCGTTGTAGAATAGCCTCAGGCCGAATCCGTGATTTGTAACCTTCAAAATCCAAAGAAAATGGCCTTTCGTCCTAAAAAATTTGCGAAAATGCCATCCGAAAATAAATTGGCCCAAATCGGTGCTTAATGGACTTATCATCTGTGGAGAATAGTATCAATAGACTTCATTATCGGTGGATATAGGCTCGTCCTGATTCCGTGATCTGCAGCCTCCAGAATTGAAAGAAAATGGCATTTCGGAAAAATTGCCTGAAATCTGTGATGGTACCCCTTTGGAATCTGCGAAAAATGGACCCGGAATAAATTTGCCCAAATCGGCACTTAATGGACTTAATCATCGTTGTAGAATAGCCTCAGTCCAAATCCGTGATCTGTAGCCTTCAAAATCCAAAGAAAATGGCCTTTCGTCGCCAAAAAAGTTACGAAAATGCCATCCAAAAATAAATTGCTCCAAATCGGTGCTTAATGGACTTATCATCTGTGGAAAATAGTATCAATAGACTTCATTATCGGTGGATATAGGCTCGGCCTGATTCCGTGATCTGTAGCCTCCTGAATCAAAAGAAAATGACATTTCGGAAAAATTGCCCGAAATATGTGATGGTACCCCTTTGGAATCTGCCAAAAATGGGCCCGGAATAAATTTGCCTAAACGGTCACTTAATGGACTTAATCATCATTGAAGAATAGCCTCAGGCCGAATTCGTGATCTGTAACCTTCAAAATCCAAAGAAAATGGCCTTTCGTCGCCAAAAAAATTACGAAAATGCCATCCGAAAATAAATTGCCCCAAATCGGTGCTTAATGGACTTATCATCTGTGGAGAATAGTATTAATAGACTTCATTATCGGTGGATATAGGCTCGGCCTGATTCCGTGATCTGCAGCCTCCAGAATCGAAAGAAAATGGCATTTCGGAAAAATTGCCCGAAATTTGTGATGGTAACCCTTTGGAATCTGCCAAAAATGGGCCCGTAAAAAATTCGACCAAATCGGCAGTTAATGGACTTAATCATCGTTGAAGAATAGCCTCAGGCCGAATTCGTGATCTGTAGCCTTCAAAATCCAAAGAAAATTGTCTTTCGATCTAAAAAAATTATGAAAATGTCATCCGAAAATAAATTGGCCCAAATAGGTGCTTAATGGACTTATCATCCGTGGAGAATAATATCAATAGACTTCATTATCTGTGGATATAGGCTCGGCCTGATTCCGTAATCTGCAGCCTCCAAAATCAAAAGAAAATGGCATTTCGGAAAAATTGCCCGAAATCTGTGATGGTACCCCTTTGGAATCTGCCAAAAATGGGCCCGGAATAAATTCGCCCAAATCGGCACTTAATGGACTTAATCATCGTTGAAGAATAGCCTCAGGCCGAATCCGTGATCTGTAGCCTTCAAATCCAAAGAAAATGGCCTTTCGTCGCCAAAAAAATTATGAAAATGTCATCCGAAAATAAATTGGCCCAAATCGGTGCTTAATGGACTTATCATCTGTGGAGAATAGTATCAATAGACTTCATTATCGGTGGATATAGGCTCGGCCTGATTCCGTTATCTGCAGCCTCCAGAATCGAAAGAAAATGGCATTTCGGAAAAATTGCTTGAAATCTGCGATGGTACCCCCTTTGGAATCCGCCAAAAATGGGCCCGGAATAAATTCGCACAAATCGGCACTTAATGGTCGTAATCATCGTTAAAGAACAGCCTCAGGCCGAATTCGTGATCTGTAACCTTCAAAATCCAAAGAAAATGGCCTTTCGTCCGAAAAAAATTACGAAAATGCCATCCGAAAATAAATTGGCCCAAATCGGTGCTT
>CAMGYJ010000009.1:420619-658737 GCA_946122785.1 Linum tenue
CAAAAATGACCCGGAATAATCCGCCCAAATCGGTGCTGAATGGACTCAATCATTGCCGGTGAATAGCCTCATGCCAAATCCGTGATCTGTAGCATTCAATATCCAAAGAAAATAGCCTTTCGTCGCCCAAAAAATTTCAAAAATGCCATCCGAAAATAAATTGGCCCAAATCGGTGCTTTATGGACTTATCATCAGTGGAGAATACGATCGATAGACTTCATTATCGGTGGAGAATAGCCTATGCCTGATTCCGTGATCTATGGCCTCCAGAATCGAAAGAAAATGACATTTAGGATAAATCGCCCGAAATCTGTGATGGTAATCCTTTGGAATATGCCAAAAATTGACCCGAAATAAATCCGCCCAAATCGCTGATTAATGGACTCAATCATCGTTGGAGAATAGCCTCATGTCGATTCTGTGATCTGTAGCCTTCAATATCCAAAGAAAATGGCCTTTCGTCGCCCAAAAAATTACGAAAATGCCATCCGAAAATAAATTGGCCCAAATCGGTGCTTAAAGGACTAATCATCCAGGAAGAATAGGATCAATAGACTTCATTATCGGTGGAGAATAGCCTCGGCCTGATTCCGTGATCTATAGCCTCCAGAATCAAAAGAAAATGGCATTTCGGATAAATCGCCCGAAATCTGTGATGGTACCCCTTTGGATTCTGCCAAAAATTGACCCGGAATAATTCCGCCCAAATCGGTGTTGAATGGACTCAATCATCGTTGGTGAATAGCCTCATACCAAATCCGTGATCTGTAGCATTCAATATCCAAAGAAAATAGCCTTTCGTCGCCCAAAAAATTACGAAAATGCCATCCAGAAAAATTTTGGCCCAAATCGGTGCTTAAAGGACTAATCATCCATGAAGAATAGGATCAATAGACTTCATTATCGGTGTAGAATAGCCTCGGCCTGATTCCGTGATCTATAGCCTCCATAATCGAAAGAAAATGGCATTTCGGATAAATCGCCCGAAATCTGTGATGGTACCCCTTTGGATTCTGCCAAAAATTGACCCGGAATAATTCCGCCCAAATCGGTGCTGAATGGACTCAATCATCGTTGGTGAATAGCCTCATGCCAAATCCGTGATCTGTAGCATTCAATATCCAAAGAAAATAGCCTTTCGTCGCCCAAAAAATTAAGAAAATGCCATCCGAAAATAAATTGGCCCAAATCGGTGATTAAAGGACTAATCATCCATGAAGAATAAGATCAATAGACTTCATTATCGGTGGAGAATAGCCTCGGCCTGATTCTGTGATCTATAGCCTCCAGAATCGAAAGAAAATGGCATTTCGGATAAATCACCCGAAATCTGTCATGGTACCCCTTTGGATTCTGACAAAAATTGACCCGGAATAATTCCGCCCAAATCGGTGCTTAATGGACTCAATCATCGTTGGTGAATAGCCTCATGCCAAATCCGTGATCTGTACCATTCAATATCCAAAGAAAATAGCCTATCGTCGCCCAAAAAATTACGAAAATGCCATCCGAAAATAAATTGTCCCAAATCGATGCTTAAAGGACTTATCATCTGTGGAGAATAGGATCGATAGACTTCATTATTGGTGGAGAATAGCCCATGCCTGATTCCATGATCTATGGCCTCCAGAATCGAAAGAAAATGGCATTTCGGATAAATCTCCCGAAATCTGTGATGGTACCCCTTTGGAATCTGCCAAAAATTGACCCGAAATAAATCCGCCCAAATCGCGGATTAATGTACTCAATCATCGTTGGAGAATAGCCTTATGCCGATTTTGTGATCTGTAGCCTTCAATATCCAAAGAAAATGGACTTTCGTCGCCCAAAAAATTACGAAAATGCCATCCGAAAATAAATTGGCCCAAATCGGTGCTTTATGGACTTATCATATGTGGAGAATACGATCGATAGACTTCATTATCGGTGGAGAATAGCCTTTGCCTGAATCCATGATCTATGGCCTCCAGAATCGAAAGAAAATGGCATTTCGGATAAATCGCCCGAAATCTGTGATGGTACCCCTTTGGAATCTGCCAAAAATTGACCCGGAATAATTCCGCCCAAATCGGTGCTGAATGGACTCAATCATTGCCGGTGAATAGCCTCATGCCAAATCCGTGATCTGTAGCATTCAATATCCAAAGAAAATAGCCTTTCGTCGCCCAAAAAATTTCAAAAATGCCATCCGAAAATAAATTGGCCCAAATCGGTGCTTTATGGACTTATCATCAGTGGAGAATACGATCGATAGACTTCATTATTGGTGGAGAATAGCCCATGCCTGATTCCATGATCTATGGCCTCCAGAATCGAAAGAAAATGGCATTTCGGATAAATCTCCCGAAATCTGTGATGGTACCCATTTGGAATCTGCCAAAAATTGACCCGAAATAAATCCGCCCAAATCGCTGATTAATGGACTCAATCATCGTTGGAGAATAGCCTCATGCCGATTCTGTGATCTGTAGCCTTCAATATCCAAAGAAAATGGCCTTTTGTCGCTCAAAAAATTACGAAAATGCCATCCGAAAATAAATTGGCCCAAATCGGTGCTTAAAGGACTAATCATCCATGAAGAATAGGATCACTAGACTTCATTATCGGTGGAGAATAGCCTCGGCCTGATTCCGTGATCTATAGCCTCCAGAATCGAAAGAAAATGGCATTTCAAATAAATCGCATGAAATCTGTGATGGTACCCCTTTGGATTCTGCCAAAAATTGACCCGGAATAATTCCCCCCAAATCGGTGTTGAATGGACTCAATCATCGTTGGTAAATAGCCTCATGCCAAATCCGTGATCTGTAGCATTCAATATCCAAAGAAAATAGCCTTTCGTCGCCCAAAAAATTACGAAAATGCCATCCGAAAATAAATTGGCCCAAATTGGTGCTTAATGGACTTATCATCTGTGGAGAATAGGATCGATAGACTTCATTATCGGTGGAGAATAGCCTATGCCTGATTCCATAATCTATGGCCTCCAGAATCGAAAGAAAATGGCATTTCGGATAAATTGCCCGAAATCTGTGATGGTACCCCTTTGGAATCTGCCAAAAATTGACCCGAAATAAATCCGCCCAAATCGCTGATTAATGGACTCAATCATCGTTGAAGAATAGCCTCATGCCGATTCCGTGATCTGTAGCCTTCAATATCCATAGAAAATGGACTTTCGTCGCCCAAAAAATTACGAAAATGCCATCCGAAAATAAATTGGCCCAAATTGGTGCTTAAAGGACTTATCGTCTGTGGAGAATAGGATCGATAGACTTCATTATCGGTGGAGAATAGCCTATGCTTGATTCCATGATCTATGGCCTCCAGAATCGAAAGAAAATGGCATTTCGGATAAATCGCCCGAAATCTGTGATGGTACCCCTTTGGAATCTGCCAAAAATTGACCCGAAATAAATCCGCCCAAATCGCTGATTAATGGACTCAATCATCGTTGGAGAATAGCCTCATGCCGATTCCGTGATCTGTAGCCTTCAATATCCAAAGAAAATGGCCTTTCGTCGCCCAAAAAATTTCGAAAATGCCATCCGAAAATAAATTGGCCCAAATCGGTGCTTTATGGACTTATCATCTGTGGAGAATACGATCGATAAACTTCATTATCGGTGGAGAATAGCCTATGCGTTATTCCATGATCTATGGCCTCCAGAATCAAAAGAAAATGGCATTTCGGATAAATCGCCCGAAATCTGTGATGGTACCCCTTTGGAATCTGCCAAAAATTGACCCGAAATAAATCCGCCCAAATCGCTGATTAATGGACTCAATCATCGTTGGAGAATAGCCTCATGCCGATTCTGTGATCTGTAGCCTTCAATATCCAAAGAAAATGGCCTTTCGTCGCCCAAAAAATTACGAAAATGCCACCCAAAAATAAATTGGCCCAAATCGGTGCTTAAAGGACTAATCATCCATGAAGAATAGGATCGATAGACTTCATTATCGGTGGAGAATAGCCTCGGCCTGATTCCGTGATCTATAGCCTCCAGAATCGAAAGAAAATGGCATTTCGGATAAATCGCCGGAAATCTGTGATGGTACCCCTTTGGATTCTGCCAAAAATTGACCCAGAATAATTCCGCCCAAATCGGGGCTGAATTGACTCAATCATCGTTGGTGAATAGCCTCATGCCAAATCCGTGATCTGTAGCATTCAATATCCAAAGAAAATAGCCTTTCGTCGCCCAAAAAATTACGAAAATGCCATCCAAAATTTTTTTGGCCCAAATCGGTGCTTAAAGGACTAATCATCCATGAAGAATAGGATCAATAGACTTCATTATCGGTGGAGAATAGCCTCGGCCTGATTCCGTGATCTATAACCTCCAGAATCGAAAGAAAATGGCATTTCGGATAACTCGCCTGAATTCTGTGATGGTACCCATTTGGATTCTGACAAAAATTGACCCGGAATAATTCCGCCCAAATCGGTGCTGAATGGACTCAATCATCGTTGGTGAATAGCCTCATGCCAAATCCGTGATCTATAGCATTCAATATCCAAAGAAAATCGCCTTTCGTCGCCCAAAAAATTACGAAAATGTCATCCGAAAATAAATTGGCCCAAATCGGTGCTTAATGGACTTATCATCTGTGGAGAATAGGATCGATAGACATCATTATCGGTGGAGAATAGCCTATGCCTGATTCCATGATCTATGGCCTCCAGAATCGAAAGAAAATGGCATTTCGGATAAATCGCCCGAATTCTGTGATGGTACCCCCTTTGGAATCTGCCAAAAATTGACCCGAAATAAATTTTCCCAAATCGCTGATTAATGGACTCAATCATCGTTGGAGAATACCCTCATGCCGATTCCGTGATCTGTAACCTTCAATATCCAAAGAAAATGGACTTTCCTCGCCCAAAAAATTACGAAAATTCCATCCGAAAATAAATTGGCCCAAATCGGTGCTTAAAGGACTTATCATCTGTGGAGAATAGGATCGATAGACTTCATTATCGGTGGAGAATAGCCTATGCTTGATTCCATGATCTATGGCCTCCAGAATCGAAAGAAAATGGCATTTCGGATAAATCGCCCGAAATCTGTGATGGTACCCCTTTGGAATCTGCAAAAAATTGACCCGAAATAAATCCGCCCAAATCGCTGATTAATGGACTCAATCATCATTGGAGAATAGCCTCATGCCGATTCTGTGATCTGTAGCCTTCAATATCCAAAGAAAATGGCCTTTCGTCGCACAAAAAATTACGAAAATGCCATCCGAAAATAAATTGGCCCAAATCAGTGCTTAAAGGACTAATCATCCATGAAGAATAGGATCAATAGACTTCATTATCGGTGGAGAATAGCCTCGGCCTGATTCCGTGATCTATAGCCTCCAGAATCGAAAGAAAATGGCATTTCGGATAAATCGCCCGAAATCTGTGATGGTACCTTTGGATTCTGCCAAAAATTGACCCGGAATAATTCCACCCAAATCGGTGCTGAATGGACCCAATCATCGTTGGTGAATAGCCTCATGCCAAATCCGTGATCTGTAGCATTCAATATCCAAAGAAAATAGCCTTTCGTCGCCCAAAAAATTACGAAAATGTCATCCGAAAATAAATTGGCCCAAATCGGTGCTTAATGGACTTATCATCTGTGGAGAATAGGATCGATAGACATCATTATCGGTGGAGAATAGCCTATGCCTGATTCCATGATCTATGGCCTCCAGAATCGAAAGAAAATGGCATTTCGGATAAATCGCCCGAAATCTGTGATGGTACCCCTTTGGATTCTGTAACACCCTACCCTATACGTATTACCTAATCATATTGTTCATACAATTGCAGCGGAAATAATCTCGGGTGTTACATTAATTACCAAAATTTACCTTAATAAAATTTCGACATGAATTACTCGCGTAATGGGCTAACAGTTCTTCCATCTAATCCTGCAAAAAAATTCATCTAAATCCATGCCTT
This sequence comes from Linum tenue, assembly GCA_946122785.1. Classification (NCBI taxonomy): domain Eukaryota; kingdom Viridiplantae; phylum Streptophyta; class Magnoliopsida; order Malpighiales; family Linaceae; genus Linum; species Linum tenue. Next base: position 426,580 of record CAMGYJ010000009.1, read on the forward strand.
CATAGACAAACATATACTCTCACTGCCATATGCATGATCTTTTCATAGCCATAGTCACAGTTTCATGTTACACAACTGCATACTATACTGATACATGCCATAATCGTCACAGCTTACACAGTTACACAACATATAGACGTATCATCAACTTTCTACACCTGTGGATATCTCACACTACATCAGAAGCTAGTATTCACATGAAAACGTTCTCAAAACATTTTTACAAAAAGGTGTGGATCACTGGCCAAAATCCCGAGTAGTCGTCCAAGCACAGAATAGTTGAAGACCATACCTCATATTGACTTCAACTCTAGCTCCTCTCCCACCTAACACCTATCTACTGCTGCTGCTGATGATCTACTTACACATAGCATAAGCAGAGAAAAAGAATAAAAGAGGGTCAGCTCATAGCTGAGTGAGATAATCATAGCATCGTGAGTTCATAACAGAGCATACCCCTACCATGCATCTAGCAAACAAGCCAAAGCACTGGGGTCAGACCTCAGGCATCCGACATCCCAATAGGCAAAAGACTCAACCACCTTGACTTATGCATATGCATCTTATCATGTTTTAATCATAGGCGCCTGGCTACTCCCATGCTAATAACTCTCCCGGGAAACATACCCCACATCCCGTCGGATGTAGTCATACATACCCCAACATCCCGTCGGATGTGGTCATACATACCCCACACCACTATGGGTGTAGTCATACCCCGACACCGCTCTGGGTGTGGTCATATCTCATAAGAAATCTTCAGTCACCACCACAAGAGAGGTGTGACTATCATACATATCATAATAGAGTAATAGCATAGGGAGCCCTAATTACTATGTAGTTGACCGTGAGACCACAACACTCATATTTGGTATCCTTATACATGATTCATATCTCATCTTGCTTAATCATAATTCATTACTTCAACATGTACTTGACCTGGCCATAATTGGCTCAACATAGGTAAATCAGGAGTTGTATAATTGCACTTCCTCAGGATAAACCCTCGTGCAAGTCATCCTCCTTAAACATCATAATATCACCAGGAGATATATATTTTCCCACTTGTACATCCAAATACATCAATCATGAAATGTCATACCCAAATCACCTTTTCGAACCATCATAAGTCATATCAACAGTCAACAAGCCCACAATTTGCAACATATACGAAATCATCAGCATAAACATGGCCCATATCGGCTAGGGCAAGTCAATAATATCATACAACAATCAATGGTTCATCATATAGCATAAAAGTTCATACACCCCTAATCATGCCATTCTAGTTCACCTAGGTCAATTCTAAGCATCAATATAATTATCGTGATACGACAAACCCGGTATGCCGTGCCAATCCCTCACCAGTTCTGGTCGTTCAAACACCGGTTTAGCCTCCCGTACTAAAACGTCAATTTCAGGAACGAACCCCGAATTAAAATCCGAGACCGTCCTAATATCCCCTGCAGTATCCCTGTCAATATTAGTTCTAGGCTCCGGATCAAATTCTCGATAAAAACACATCAAACCCTGACCGGAGCTAAATTCAGTGATCCCGGCTCTGACCTAAATAATAGCCGAAATTCATGGATTAAAACCATAGGATTAATTACCTCGCTGCAGGAAGCTCGTATATGAAATTTGGGCTCAATCCGGCTTCCGGATACTCCGAAACCCTAATTTGACTTATCCGGAATTCGAGAAATTCCTGAACCAAAAACTCGTTTTAAAGCTCTAAATTGATAAATCACGATGAATAGATGAATTAGGCATTACTTACGGGATTTTTGGATCACTGTAGCTCAAGAATTGAGCTTTGCAATTTAATTCCTCGCGTGCTGTGTGCGCTTCTGTTTCTCGGTCCGAGAATGGAAAAATGAAGATGGTGATGAGAATAAAAGGGACGGTGTGGAAAGGGTTTATTTATATATATATATGGCCGGCATTAATTATATATATATTATATAATATATACATATTATATAATATATATAATTAATACGTATACTTATCCGATCGATTGATAATCCAATTTTTGCCGAAATATTATCAAAACGCTCGATTTTAAATCGCGAACTTTCTAGCGATCGAAATATGGGTTTTGCCGGAACGGGATGTTACAGATTCTGCCAAAAATTGACCCGGAATAATTCCGCCCAAATCGGTGCTGAATGGACTCAATCATCGTTGGTGAATAGCCTTTCGTCGCCCAAAAAATTACGAAAATGCCATCCGAAAATTTTTTGCCCCAAATCGGTGCTTAAAGGACTAATCATCCATGAAGAATAGGATCAATAGACTTCATTATCGGTGGAGAATAGCCTCGGCCTGATTCCGTGATCTATAGCCTCCAGAATCGAAAGAAAATGGCATTTCGGATAAATCGCCCGAAATCTGTGATGGTACCCCTTTGGAATCTGCCAAAAATTGACCCGAAATAAATCCGCCCAAATCGCTGATTAATGCACTCAACCATCGTTGGAGAATAGCATCATGCCGATTCCGTGATCTGTAGCCTTCAGTATCCAAAGAAAATGGCCTTTCGTCGCCCAAAAAATTACTAAAATGCCATCCGAAAATAATTTGGCCCAAATCGGTGCTTTAAAGACTAATCATCCATGAAGAATAGGATCAATAGACTTTGTTATCGGTAGAGAATAGCCTCGGCCTGATTCCGTGATCTATAGCCTCCAGAATCGAAAGAAAATGGCATTTCGGATAAATCGCCCGAAATCTGTATTGGTACCCCTTTGCAATCTGCCAAAAATTGACCCGAAATAAATCCGTCCAAATCGCTTATTAATGGACTCAATCATCGTTGGATAATAGCCTCATGCCGATTCCGTGATCTGTAGCCTTCAATATCCAAAGAAAATGGCCTATTGTCCACCAAAATATTACTAAAATGCCATCCGAAAATAAATTGGCCCAAATCAGTGCTTAAAGGACTAATCATCCATGAAGAATAGGATCAAAAGACTTCTTTATCGGTGGAGAATAGCCTCGGCCTGATTCTGTGAACTATAGCCTCCAGAATCGAAAGAAAATGGCATTTCGGATAAATCGCCCGAAATCTGTGATGGTACCCCTTTGGATTCTGCCAAAAATTGACCCGAAATAAATTCGCCCAAATCGCTGATTAAAGGACTCAATCATCATTAGAGAATAGCCTCATGCCGATTCCGTGATCTGTAGCCTTAAATGACCAAAGAAAATGGCCTTTCATCGCCCAAAAAATTACGAAAATGCCATCCGAAAATAAATTGGCCCAAATCGGTGCTTAAAGGACTAATCATCCATGAAGAATAGGATCAATAGACTTCATTATCGGTGGAGAATAGTCTCGGCCTGATTCCGTGATCTATAGCCTACAGAATCAAAAGAAAATGGCATTTCGGAAAAATCGCCCGAAATCTGTGATGTACCCCGTTGGATTCTGCCAAAAATTGACCCAGAATAATTCCGCCCAAATCGGTGCATAATGGACTCAATCATCGTTGGTGAATAGCCTCATGCCAAATCCGTGATCTGTAGCATTCAATATCCAAAGAAAATAGCCTTTCGTCGCCCAAATAATTACAAAAATGCCATCCGAAAATATATTCGCCCAAATCGGTGCTTAATAGACTTATCATCTGTGGAGAATAGGATTGATAGACTTCATTATCGGTGGAGAATAGCCTTAGCCTGATTCCGTGATCTATGGCCTCCAGAATAGAAAGAAAATGGCATTTCGGATAAATCGCCCGAAATCTGTAATGGTACCCCTTTGGAATCTACCAAAAATTGACCCGAAATAAATCCGCCCAAATCCCTGATTAATGGACTCAATCATCGTTGGAGAATAGCCTCATGCTGATTCCGTGATCTGTAGCATTCAATATCCAAAGAAAATAGCCTTTCGTCGCCCAAAAAATTACAAAAATGCCATCCGAAAATATATTGGCCCAAATCGGTGCTTAATGGACTTATCATCTGTGGAGAATAGGATCGATAGACTTCATTATCGGTGGAGAATAGCCTCGGCCTGATTCCGTGATCTATGGCCTCCAGAATCGAAAGAAAATGGCATTTCGGATAAATCGCCCGAAATCTGTGATGGTACCCCTTTTGAATTTGCCAAAAATTGACCCGTAATAAATCCCCCCAAATCGCTGATTAATGGACTCAATCATCGTTGGTGAATAGCCTCATGCTGATTCCGTGATCTGTAACCTTCAATATCCAAAGAAAATGGCCTTTCGTCGCCCAAAAAATTACGAAAATGCCATCCGAAAATAAATTGGCCCAAATCGGTGCTTAAAGGACTAATCATCCATGAAGAATAGGATCAGTAGACTTCATTATCATTGGAGAATAGCCTCGGCCTGATTCCCTGATCTATAGCCTCCAGAATCGAAAGAAAATGGCATTTCGGATAAATCGCCCAAAATCTGTGATGGTACCCGTTTCGATTCTGCCAAAAATTGACCCAGAATAATTCTGCCCAAATCGGTGCTGAATGGACTCAATCATCGTTGGTGAATAGCCTCATGCCAAATCCGTGATCTGTAGCATTCAATATCCAAGAAAATAGCCTTTCGTCGCCCAAAAAATTACAAAAATGCCATCCGAAAATATATTGTCCCAAATCGGTGCTTAATGGACTTATCATATGTGGAGAATAGGATCGATAGACTTCATTATCGGTGGAGAATAGCCTATGCCTGATTCCGTGATGTATGGCCTCCAGAATCGAAAGAAAATGGCATTTGGGATAAATCGCCCGAAATCTGTGATGGTACCCCTTTGGAATCTGCCAAAAATTGACCCAGAATCATTCCGCCCAAATCGGTGCTGAATGGACTCAATCATCGTTGGTGAATAGCCTCATGCCAAATTCGTGATCTGTAGCATTCAATATCCAAAGAAAATAGCCTTTCTTCGCCCAAAAAATTACAAAAATGCCATCCGAAAATATATTGTCCCAAATCGGTGCTTAATGGACTTATCATCTGTGGAGAATAGGATCGATAGACTTCATTATCGGTAGAGAATAGCCTATGCCTGATTCCATGATCTATAGCCTCCAGAATCGAAAGAAAATGGCATTTCGAATAAATCGCCCGAAATCTGTGATGGTACCCCTTTGGATTCTGCCAAAAATTGACCCGGAATAATTCTTCCCAAATCGGTGTTTAATGGACTCAATCATCGTTGGTGAATAGCCTCTTGCCAAATCCGAGATCTGTAGCATTCAATATCAAAAGAAAATAGCCTTTCGTCGCCTAAAAAATTACGAAAATGCCATCCGAAAATAAATTGGCCCAAATCTGTGCTTAATGGACTTATCATCAGTGGAGAATAGGATCGATAGACTTCATTATCGGTGGAGAATAGTCTCGGCCTGATTCCATGATCTATGGCCTCCAGAATCGAAAGAAAATGGCATTTCGGATAAATCGCCCGAAATCTGTGATGGTACCCCTTTGGAATCTACCAAAAATTGACCCGAAATAAATCCGCCCAAATCGCTGATTAATGCACTCAATCATCGTAGGAGAATAGCATCATGCCGATTCCTTGATCTGTAGCCTTCAATATCCAAAGAAAATGGCCTTTCGTCGCCCAAAAAATTTCGAAAATGCCATCCGATAATAAATTGGCCCAAATCGGTACTTAAAGAACTAATCATCCATGAAGAATAGGATCAATAGACTTCATTATCGGTGGAGAATAGCCTCGGCCTGATTCTGTGATCTATAGCCTCCAGAATCGAAAGAAAATGGCATTTCGGATAAATCGCCCGAAATCTGTGATGGTACCCCTTTGGAATCTGCCAAAAATTGACCCAGAATAATTCCGCCCAAATCGGTGCTGAATGGACTCAATCATCGTTGGTGAATAGCCTCATGCCAAATCCGTGATCTGTAGCATTCAATATCCAAAGAAAATAGCCTTTCGTCGCCCAAAAAATTAGGAAAATGCCATCCGAAAATAAATTGGCCCAAATCGGTGCTTAATGGACTTATCATCTGTGGAGAATAGGATCGATAGACTTCATTATCGGTGGAGAATAGCCTATTCCTGATTCCGTGATCTATAGCCTCCAAAATCGAAATAAAATGGCATTTCGGATAAATCGCCCGAAATCTGTGATGGTACCCCTTTGGATTCTGCCAAAAATAGACCCGGAATAATTCCGCCCAAATCGGTGCTGAATGGACTCAATCATCGTTGGTGAATAGCCTCATGCCAAATTCGTGATCTGTAGCATTCAATATCCAAAGAAAATAGCCTTTCTTCGCCCAAAAAATTACAAAAATGCCATCCGAAAATATATTGTCACAAATCGGTGCTTAATGGACTTATCATCTGTGGAGAATAGGATCGATAGACTTCATTATCGGTAGAGAATAGCCTATGCCTGATTCCATGATCTATAGCCTCCAGAATCGAAAGAAAATGGCATTTCGAATAAATCGCCCGAAATCTGTGATGGTACCCCTTTGGATTCTGCCAAAAATTGACCCGGAATAATTCTTCCCAAATCGGTGTTTAATGGACTCAATCATCGTTGGTGAATAGCCTCTTGCCAAATCCGAGATCTGTAGCATTCAATATCAAAAGAAAATAGCCTTTCGTCGCCTAAAAAATTACGAAAATGCCATCCGAAAATAAATTGGCCCAAATCTGTGCTTAATGGACTTATCATCAGTGGAGAATAGGATCGATAGACTTCATTATCGGTGGAGAATAGTCTCGGCCTGATTCCATGATCTATGGCCTCCAGAATCGAAAGAAAATGGCATTTCGGATAAATCGCCCGAAATCTGTGATGGTACCCCTTTGGAATCTACCTAAAATTGACCCGAAATAAATCCGCCCAAATCGCTGATTAATGCACTCAATCATCGTAGGAGAATAGCATCATGCCGATTCCTTGATCAGTAGCCTTCAATATCCAAAGAAAATGGCCTTTCGTCGCCCAAAAAATTTCGAAAATGCCATCCGATAATAAATTGGCCCAAATCGGTACTTAAAGAACTAATCATCCATGAAGAATAGGATCAATAGACTTCATTATCGGTGGAGAATAGCCTCGGCCTGATTCTGTGATCTATAGCCTCCAGAATCGAAAGAAAATGGCATTTCGGATAAATCGCCCGAAATCTGTGATGGTACCCCTTTGGAATCTGCCAAAAATTGACCCAGAATAATTCCGCCCAAATCGGTGCTGAATGGACTCAATCATCGTTGGTGAATAGCCTCATGCCAAATCCGTGATCTGTAGCATTCAATATCCAAAGAAAATAGCCTTTCGTCGCCCAAAAAATTAGGAAAATGCCATCCGAAAATAAATTGGCCCAAATCGGTGCTTAATGGACTTATCATCTGTGGAGAATAGGATCGATAGACTTCATTATCGGTGGAGAATAGCCTATTCCTGATTCCGTGATCTATAGCCTCCAAAATCGAAATAAAATGGCATTTCGGATAAATCGCCCGAAATCTGTGATGGTACCCCTTTGGATTCTGCCAAAAATAGACCCGGAATAATTCCGCCCAAATCGGTGCTGAATGGACTCAATCATCGTTGGTGAATAGCCTCATGCCAAATTCGTGATCTGTAGCATTCAATATCCAAAGAAAATAGCCTTTCTTCGCCCAAAAAATTACAAAAATGCCATCCGAAAATATATTGTCACAAATCGGTGCTTAATGGACTTATCATCTGTGGAGAATAGGATCGATAGACTTCATTATCGGTAGAGAATAGCCTATGCCTGATTCCATGATCTATAGCCTCCAGAATCGAAAGAAAATGGCATTTCGAATAAATCGCCCGAAATCTGTGATGGTACCCCTTTGGATTCTGCCAAAAATTGACCCGGAATAATTCTTCCCAAATCGGTGTTTAATGGACTCAATCATCGTTGGTGAATAGCCTCTTGCCAAATCCGAGATCTGTAGCATTCAATATCAAAAGAAAATAGCCTTTCGTCGCCTAAAAAATTACGAAAATGCCATCCGAAAATAAATTGGCCCAAATCTGTGCTTAATGGACTTATCATCAGTGGAGAATAGGATCGATAGACTTCATTATCGGTGGAGAATAGTCTCGGCCTGATTCCATGATCTATGGCCTCCAGAATCGAAAGAAAATGGCATTTCGGATAAATCGCCCGAAATCTGTGATGGTACCCCTTTGGAATCTACCTAAAATTGACCCGAAATAAATCCGCCCAAATCGCTGATTAATGCACTCAATCATCGTAGGAGAATAGCATCATGCCGATTCCTTTATCTGTAGCCTTCAATATCCAAAGAAAATGGCCTTTCGTCGCCCAAAAAATTTCGAAAATGCCATCCGATAATAAATTGGCCCAAATCGGTACTTAAAGAACTAATCATCCATGAAGAATAGGATCAATAGACTTCATTATCGGTGGAGAATAGCCTCGGCCTGATTCTGTGATCTATAGCCTCCAGAATCGAAAGAAAATGGCATTTCGGATAAATCGCCCGAAATCTGTGATGGTACCCCTTTGGAATCTGCCAAAAATTGACCCAGAATAATTCCGCCCAAATCGGTGCTGAATGGACTCAATCATCGTTGGTGAATAGCCTCATGCCAAATCCGTGATCTGTAGCATTCAATATCCAAAGAAAATAGCCTTTCGTCGCCCAAAAAATTACGAAAATGCCATCCGAAAATAAATTGGCCCAAATCTGTGCTTAATGGACTTATCATCAGTGGAGAATATGATCGATAGACTTCATTATCGGTGGAGAATAGTCTCGGCCTGATTCCATGATCTATGGCCTCCAGAATCGAAAGAAAATGGCATTTCGGATAAATCGCCCGAAATCTGTGATGGTACCCCTTTGGATTCTGCCAAAAATTGACCCGGAATAATTCCGCCCAAATCGGTGCTGAATGGACTCAATCATCGTTGGTGAATAGCCTCATGCCAAATCCGTGATCTGTAGCATTCAATATCCAAAGAAAATAGCCTTTCGTCGCCCAAAAAATTAGGAAAATGCCATCCGAAAATAAATTGGCCCAAATCGGTGCTTAATGGACTTATCATCTGTGGAGAATAGGATCGATAGACTTCATTATCGGTGGAGAATAGCCTATTCCTGATTCCGTGATCTATAGCCTCCAAAATCGAAATAAAATGGCATTTCGGATAAATCGCCCGAAATCTGTGATGGTACCCCTTTGGATTCTGCCAAAAATAGACCCGGAATAATTCCGCCCAAATCGGTGCTGAATGGACTCAATCATCGTTGGTGAATAGCCTCATGCCAAATCCGTGATCTGTAGCATTCAATATCCAAAGAAAATAGCCTTCGTCGCCCAAAAAATTACGAAAATGCCATCCGAAAATAAATTGGCCCAAATAGGTACTTAAAGAACTAATCATCCATGAAGAATAGGATCAATAGACTTCATTATCGGTGGAGAATAGGCTCGACCTGATTCCGTGATCTATAGCCTCCAGAATCGAAAGAAAATGGCATTTCGGATAAATCGCCCAAAATATGTGATGGTACCCCTTTGGAATCTGCCAAAAATTGACCCAGAATAATTCCGCCCAAATCGGTGCTGAATGGACTCAATCATCGTTGGTGAATAGCCTCATGCTAAATCCGTGATCTGTAGCATTCAATATCCAAAGAAAATAGCCTTTCGTCGCCCAAAAAATTACGAAAATGCCATCCGAATATAAATTGGCCCAAATCGGTGCTTAATGGACTTATCACTTGTGGAGAATAGGATCGATAGACTTCATTATCGGTGGAGAATAGCCTATTCCTGATTCCGGGATCTATAGCCTCCAGAATCGAAGTAAAATGGCATTTCGGATAAATTGCCCGAAATCTGTGATGGTACCCCTTTGGATTCTGCCAAAAATTGAACCGGAATAATTCCGCCCAAATCGGTGCTGAATGGACTCAATCACCGTTGGTGAATAGCCTCATGCCAAATCCGTGATCTGTAGCATTCAATATCCAAAGAAAATAGCCTTTCGTCATCCAAAAAATTACGAAAATGACATCCGAAAATAAATTGGCCCAAATCGGTGCTTAATGGACTTATCATCTGTGGAGAATAGGATCGATAGACTTCATTATCGGTGGAGAATAGCCTCGGCTTGATTTCGTGATCTACGGCCTCCAGAATCGAAAGAAAATGGCATATCGGATACTTCGCCCGAAATCTGTGATGGTACCCCTTTAGAATCTGCCAAAAATTGACCCGAAATAAATCCGCCCAAATCGCTGATTAATGGACTCAATCATCGTTGGAGAATAGCCTCATGCCGATTCCGTGATCTGTAGCCTTCAATATCCAAAGAAAATGGCCATTCGTCGCCCAAAAAATTACGAAAATGCCATCCGAAAATAAATTGGCCCAAATCGGTGCTTAAAGGACTAATCATCCAAGAAGAATAGGATCAATAGACTTCATTATCGGTGGACAATAGCCTCGGCCTGATTCCGTGATCTATAGCCTCCAGAATCGAAAGGAAATGGCATTTCGGATAAATCGCCCGAAATCTGTGATGGTACCCCTTTGGATTCTGCCAAAAATTGACCCGGAATAATTCCGCCCAAATCGGTGCTGAATGGACTCAATCATCGTTGGTGAATAGCCTCATGCCAAATCCGTGATCTGTAGCATTCAATATCCAAAGAAAATAGCCTTTCGTCGCCCAAAAAATTACGAAAATGCCATCCGAAAATAAATTGGCCCAAATCGGTGCTTAATGGACTTATCATCTGTGGAGAATAGGATCGATAGACTTCATTATCGGTGGAGAATAGCCTATTCCTGATTCCGTGATCTATAGCCTCCAAAATCGAAATAAAATGGCATTTCGGATAAATCGCCCGAAATCTGTGATGGTACCCCTTTGGATTCTGCCAAAAATTGACCCGGAATAATTCCGCCCAAATCAGTGCTTAATGGACTCAATCATCGTTGGTGAATAGCCTCATGCCAAATCCGTGATCTGTAGCATTCAATATCCAAAGAAAATAGCCTTTCGTCGCCCAAAAAATTACGAAAATGCCATCCGAAAACAAATTAGCCCAAATAGGTACTTAAAGAACTAATCATCCATGAAGAATAGGATCAATAGACTTCATTATCGGTGGAGAATAGCCTCGGCCTGATTCCGTGATCTATAGCCTCCAGAATCGAAAGAAAATGGCATTTCGGATAAATCGCCCGAAATCTGTGATGGTACCCCTTTGGATTCTGCCAAAAATTGACCCGGAATAATTCCGCCCAAATCGGTGCTTAATGGACTCAATCATCGTTGGTGAATAGCCTCATGCCAAATCCGTGATCTGTAGCATTCAATATCCAAAGAAAATAGCCTTTCGTCGCCCAAAAAATTACGAAAATACCATCCGAAAATAAATTGGCCCAAATCGGTGCTTAATGGACTTATCATCTGTGGAGAATAGGATCGATAGACTTCATTATCGGTGGAGAATAGCCTATTTCTGATTTCGTGATCTATAGCCTCCAGAATCGAAGTAAAATGGCATTTCGGATAAATCGCCCGAAATCTGTGATTGTACCCCTTTGGATTCTGCCAAAAATTGACCCGGAATAATTCCGCCCAAATCGGTGCTGAATGAACACAATCATCGTTGGTGAATAGCCTCATGCCAAATCCGTGATCTGTAGCATTCAATATCCAAAGAAAATAGCCTTTCGTCGCCCAAAAAATTACGAAAATACCATCCGAAAATAAATTGGCCCAAATCGGTGCTTAATGGACTTATCATCTGTGGAGAATAGGATCGATAGACTTTATTATCGGTGGAGAATAGCCTATGCCTGATTCCATGATGTATGGCCTCCAGAATCGAAAGAAAATGGCATTTCGGATAAATCGCCCGAAATCTGTGATGGTACCCCTTTGGAATCTGCCAAAAATTTGACCCAGAATAATTCCGCCCAAATCGGTGCTGAATGGACTAAATCATCGTTGGTGAATAGCCTCATGCTAAATCCGTGATCTGTAGCATTCAATATCCAAAAAAAATAGCCTCTCGTCGCCCAAAAAATTACGAAAATGCCATCCGAAAATAAATTGGCCCAAATCGGTGCTTAATGGACTTATCATCTGTGGAGAATAGGATCGATAGACTTCATTATCGGTGGAGAATAGCCTATTCCTGATTTCGTGATCTATAGCCTCCAGAATCGAAGTAAAATGGCATTTCGGATAAATCGCCCGAAATCTGTGATGGTACCCCTTTGGATTCTGCCAAAAATTGACCCGGAATAATTCCGCCCAAATCGGTGCTGAATGAACACAATCATCGTTGGTGAATTGCCTCATGCCAAATCCGTGATCTGTAGCATTCAATATCCAAAGAAAATAGCCTTTCGTCACCCAAAAAATTACGAAAATGCCATCCGAAAATAAATTGGCCCAAATCGTTGCTTAATGGACTATCTTCTGTGGAGAATAGGATCGATAGACTTCATTATCGGTGGAGAATAGCCTCGGCCTGATTCCGTGATCGACGGCCTCCAGAATCGAAAGAAAATGGCATATCGTATACTTCGCCCGAAATCTGTGATGGTACCCCTTTGGAATCTGCCAAAAATCGACCCGAAATAAATCCGCCCAAATCGCTGAATAATGGACTCAATCATCGTTGGAGAATAGCCTCATGCCGATTCCGTGATCTGTAGCCTTCAATATCCCAAGAAAATGGCCTTTCGTCGCCCAAAAAATTAAGAAAATGACATCCGAAAATAAATTGGCCCAAATCGGTGCTTAAAGGACTAATCATCCATGAAGAATAAGATCAATAGACTTCATTATCGGTGGAGAATAGCCTCGGCCTGATTCTGTGATCTATAGCCTCCAGAATCGAAAGAAAATGGCATTTCGGATAAATCGCCCGAAATCTGTGATGGTACCCCTTTGGATTCTGCCAAAAATTGACCCGGAATAATTCCGCCCAAATCAGTGCTTAATGGACTCAATCATCGTTGGTGAATAGCCTCATGCCAAATCCGTGATCTGTAGCATTCAATATCCAAAGAAATTAGCCTTTCGTCACCCAAAAAATTACGAAAATGTCATCCGAAAATAAATTGGCCCAAATCGGTGCTTAATGGACTTATCATCTGTGGAGAATAGGATCGATAGACTTTATTATCGGTGGAGAATAGCCTATGCCTGATTCCATGATCTATAGCCTCCAAAATCGAAAGAAAATGGCATTTCGAATAAATCGCCCGAAATCTGTGATGGTACCCCTTAGGGGTGTACATGGGTCGGGCGGTCCGGGTTTAGCCATTTTAATCACCCGACCCATGCTCTACGGTTTGGGAAATATTAAACCTAAACCCACCCAAAAAAATTAAAACCCTACGGTTTGTCTCTATTTGGGTTGGGTCGGGTTGACGATATATTTAAGTAAAAACCCAACCCAACACAAAATATGTTATTAGTCTACACCATAAAAATATTTTATAACTAGTTAAAATTTCAATCGAATAAACGGAGGTGAAATGTATCAAAATTCACAAATGTTGTTTAAATTTTAATAAAATGTGATTTACTTCAACATATATCTATTTTTTCATGACATGCATCTTAATAGGCTAAAAATGTTATAAACGAACGCATCCATAATATGTTATTCTATTAAAATTGTATATAAGAAAAAGGATTACGTGAACATAGCTATATTAAATCTATGTCTAAACTTTAACCCAAAGAATGCATTAGATTAGACAGATCATGTGAGAAAAACATAGCGAAATATCTTAATTTTCTCATAAGTATTACTATATACAACATAAATATTTTTTGGATACGAACTCATATCAATAGTTAGAACACGGGTTGGGTCGGGTTCTACGGGTTGTGTAATCCAAAATCCAAACCCAACCCAAAAGAGGCGGGTTGTACAAAAGAAAACCCTCACCCAACACAAAACCTTAGTTATAGCGATAAATACGGGTGGGTTGGGTCGGGTTGGACGGGTGGGTCGGTTTGCGGGTGTATTTGTTCACCCCTAGTACCCCTTTGGATTCTGCCAAAAATTGACCCGGAATAATTCCGCCCAAATCGGTGCTGAATGGACTCAATCATCGTTGGTGAATAGCCTTAAGCCAAATCCGTGATCTGTAGCATTCAATATCCAAAGAAAATAGCCTTTTGTCGCCCAAAAAATTACGAAAATGCCATCCGAAAATAAATTGGCCCAAATCGGTACTTAAAGAACTAATCATCCATGAAGAATAGGATCAATAGACTTCATTATCGGTGGAGAATAACCTCGGCCTGATTCCGTGATCTATAGCCTCAAGAATCGAAAGAAAATGGCATTTCGGATAAATCGCCCAAAATATGTGATGGTACCCCTTTGGAATCTGCCAAAAATTGACCCAGAATAATTCCGCCCAAATCGGTGCTGAATGGACTAAATCATCGTTGGTGAATAGCCTCATGCTAAATCCGTGATCTGTAGCATTCAATATCCAAAGAAAATAGCCTTTCGTCGCCCAAAAAATTACGAAAATGCCATCCGAAAATAAATTGGCCCAAATCGGTGCTTAATGGACATATCATCTGTGGAGAATAGGATCGATAGACTTCATTATCAGTGGAGAATAGCCTATTCCTGATTCCGTGATCTATAGCCTCTAGAATCGAAGTAAAATGGCATTTCGGATAAATCGCCCGAAATCTGTGATGGTACCCCTTTGGATTCTGCCAAAAATTGAGCCGGAATAATTCCGCCCAAATCGGTGCTTAATGGACTCAATCATCGTTGGTGAATAGCCTCATGCCAAATCGGTGATCTGTAGCATTCAATATCCAAAGAAAATAGCCTTTCGTCGCCCAAAAAATTATGAAAATGCCATCCGAAAATAAATTTGCCCAAATCGGTGCTTAATGGACTTATCATCTGTGGAGAATAGGATCAATAGACTTTATTATCGGTGGAGAATAGCCTATGCCTGATTCCATGATCTATAGCCTCCAGAATCGAAAGAAAATGGCATTTCGAATAAATCGCCCGAAATCTGTGATGGTACCCCTTTGGATTCTGCCAAAAATTGACCCGGAATAATTCCTCCCAGATCGGTGCTTAATGGACTCAATCATCGTTGGTGAATAGCCTCATGCCAAATCCGTGATCTGTAGCATTCAATTTCCAAAGAAAATGGCCCTTCGTCGCCCAAAAAATTACGAAAATGCCATCCGAAAATATATTGGCCCAAATCGGTGCTTAATAGACTTATCATCTGTGGAGAATAGGATCGATAGACTTCATTATCGGTGGAGAATAGCCTAGGCCTGATTCTGTGATCTACGGCCTCCAGAATCGAAAGAAATTGGCATTTCGTATAAATCGCCCGAAATCTGTGATGGTACCCCTTTGGAATCTACCAAAAATTGACCCGAAATAAATCCGCCCAAATCGCTGATTAATGGACTCAATCATCGTTGGAGAATAGCCTCATGCGGATTCCGTGATCTGTAGCCTTCAATATCCAAAGAAAATGGCCTTTCGTCGCCCAAAAATTACGAAAATGCCATCCGAAAATAAATTGGCCCAAATCGGTGCTTAATGGACTTATCATCTGTGGAGAATAGGATCAATAGACTTCATTATCGGTGGAGAATAGCCTCGGCCTGATTCCGTGATCTATAGCCTTCAGAATCGAAAGAAATGGCATTTCGGATAAATCGCCCGAAATCTGTGATGGTACCCCTTTGGATTCTGGCTAAAATTGACCCGGAATAATTCCGCCCAAATCGGTGCTTAATGGACTCAATCATCGTTGGTGAATAGCCTCATGCCAAATCCGTGATCTGTAGCATTCAATTTCCAAAGAAAATGGCCCTTCGTCGCCCAAAAAATTACGAAAATGCCATCCGAAAATATATTGGCCCAAATCAGTGCTTAATGGACTTATCATCTGTGGAGAATAGGATCGATAGACTTTATTATCGGTGGAGAATAGCCTCGGCCTGATTCCGTGATCTACGACCTCCAGAATCGAAAGAAAATGGCATATCGGATACTTCAGCCGAAATCTGTGATGGTACCCCTTTGGAATCTGCCAAAAATTGACCCGAAATAAATCCGCCCAAATCGCTGATTAATGGACTCAATCATCATTGGAGGATAGCCTCATGCCGATTCCGTGATCTGTAGCCTTCAATATCCAAAGAAAATGGCCTTTCGTCGCCCAAAAAATTAAGAAAATGCCATCCGAAAATAAATTGGCCCAAATCGGTGCTTAAAGGACTAATCATCCATGAAGAATAAGATCAATAGACTTCATTATCGGTGGAGAATAGCCTCGGCCTGATTCTGTGATCTATAGCCTCCAGAATCGAAAGAAAATGGCATTTCGGATAAATCGCCCGAAATCTGTGATGGTACCCCTTTGGATTCTGCCAAAAATTGACCCGGAATAATTCCGCCCAAATCGGTGCTTAATGGACTCAATCATCGTTGGTGAATAGCCTCATGCCAAATCCGTGATCTGTAGCATTCAATATCCAAAGAAAATAGCCTTCGTCGCCCAAAAAATTACGAAAATGCCATCCGAAAATAAATTGGCCCAAATCGGTGCTGAATGGACTTATCATCTGTGGAGAATAGGATCGATAGACTTTATTATCGGTGGAGAATAGCCTATGCCTGATTCCATGATCTATAGCCTCCAGAATCGAAAGAAAATGGCATTTCGAAGAAATCGCCCGAAATCTGTGATGGTACCCCTTTGGAATCTGCCAAAAATTGACCCGAAATAAATCCGCCCAAATCGCTGATTAATGGACTCAATCATCGTTGGAGAATAGCCTCATGCCGATTCCGTGATCTGTAGCCTTCAATATCCAAAGAAAATGGCCTTTCGTCGCCCAAAAAATTAAGAAAATGCCATCCGAAAATAAATTGGCCCAAATCGGTGCCTAATGGACTTATCATCTGTGGAGAATAGGATCGATAGACTTTATTATCGGTGGAGAATAGCCTATGCCTGATTCCATGATCTATAGCCTCCAGAATCGAAAGAAATTGGCATTTCGTATAAATCGCCCGAAATCTGTGATGGTACCCCTTTGGAATCTGCCAAAAATTGACCCGAAATAAATCCGCCCAAATCGCTGATTAATGGACTCAATCATCGTTGGAGAATAGCCTCATGCCGATTCCGTGATCTGTAGCCTTCAATATCGAAAGAAAATGGCCTTTCGTCGCCCAAAAAATTACGAAAATGCCATCCGAAAATAAATTGGCTCAAATCGGTGCTTAAAGGACTAATCATCCATGAAGAATAAGATCAATAGACTTCATTATCGGTGGAGAATAGCCTCGGCCTGATTCCGTGATCTATAGCCTCCAGAATCGAAAGAAATGGCATTTCGGATAAATCACCCGAAATCTGTGATGGTACCCCTTTGGATTCTGGCTAAAATTGACCCGGAATAATTCCGCCCAAATCGGTGCTTAATGGACTCAATCATCGTTGGTGAATAGCCTCATGCCAAATCCGTGATCTGTAGCATTCAATTTCCAAAGAAAATGGCCCTTCGTCGCCCAAAAAATTACGAAAATGCCATCCGAAAATATATTCGCCCAAATCAGTGCTTAATGGACTTATCATCTATGGAGAATAGGATCGATAGACTTTATTATCGGTGGAGAATAGCCTCGGCCTAATTCCGTGATCTACGACCTCCAGAATCGAAAGAAAATGGCATATCGGATACTTCGCCCGAAATCTGTGATGGTACCCCTTTGGAATCTGCCAAAAATTGACCCGAAATAAATCCGCCCAAATCGCTGATTAATGGACTCAATCATCATTGGAGAATAGCCTCATGTCGATTCCGTGATCTGTAGCCTTCAATATCCAAAGAAAACGGCCTTCCGTCGTCCAAAAAATTAAGAAAATGTCATCCGAAAATAAATTGGCCCAAATCGGTGCTTAATGGACTAATCATCCATGAAGAATAAGATCGATAGACTTCATTATCGGTGGAGAATAGCCTCGGCCTGATTCTGTGATCTATAGCCTCCAGAATCGAAAGAAAATGGCATTTCGGATACATCGCCCGAAATCTGTGATGGTACCCCTTTGGAATCTGCCAAAAATTGACCCGGAATAAATCCGCCCAAATCGCTGATTAATGGACTCAATCATCGTTGGAGAATAGCCTCATGCCGATTCCGTGATCTGTAGCCTTCAATATCCAAAGAAAATGGCCTTTCGTCGCCCAAAAAATTACGAAAATGCCATCCGAAAATAAATTGGCCCAAATCGGTGCTTAATGGACTTATCATCTGTGGAGAATAGGATCGATAGACTTTATTATCGGTGGAGAATAGCCTATGCCTGATTCCATGATCTATAGCCTCCAGAATCGAAAGAAAATGACATTTCGAATAAATCGCCCGAAATCTGTGATGGTACCCCTTTGGATTCTGCCAAAAATTGACCCGGAATAATTCCGCCCAAATCGGTGCTGAATGGACTCAATCATCGTTGGTGAATAGCCTCATGCCAAATCCGTGATCTGTATCATTCAATTTCCAAAGAAAATGGCCTTTCGACGCCCAAAAAATTACGAAAATGCCATCCGAAAATAAATTGGCCCAAATCGGTGCTTAATGGACTTATCATCTGTGGAGAATAGGATCGATAGACTTTATTATCGGTGGAGAATAGCCTATGCCTGATTCCGTGATCTATGGCCTCCAGAATCGAAAGAAAATGGCATTTCGGATAAATCGCCCGAAATCTGTGATGGGATCCCTTTGGAATCTGCCAAAAATTGACCCGAAATAAATCCGGCCAAATCGCTGACGAATGGACTAAATCATCGTTGGAGAATACCCTCATGCCGATTCCGTGATCTGTAGCCTTCAATATCCAAAGAAAATGGCCTTTCGGTGCTTAATGGACTCAATCATCGTTGGTGAATAGCCTCATGCCAAATCCGTGATCTGTAGCATTCAATTCCCAAAGAAAATGGCCTTTCGTCGCCCAAAAAATTACGAAAATGCCATCCGAAAATAAATTGGCCCAAATCGGTGCTTAATGGAATTATCATCTGTGGAGAATAGGATCGATAGACTTCATTATCGGTGGAGAATAGCCTATGCCTGATTCCGTGATCTATGGCCTCCAGAATCGAAAGAAAAAGGCATTTCGGATAAATCGCCCGAAATCTGTGATGGGATCCCTTTGGAATCTGCCAAAAATTGACCCGAAATAAATCCGGCCAAATCGCTGACGAATGGACTAAATCATCGTTGGAGAATAGCCTCATGCCGATTCCGTGATCTGTAGCCTTCAATATCCAAAGAAAATGGCCTTTCGTCGCCCAAAAAATTACGAAAATGCCATCCGAAAATAAATTGGCCCAAATCGGTGCTTAAAGGACTAATCATCCATGAAGAATAGGATCAATAGACTTCTTTATCGGTGGAGAATAGCCTCGGCCTGATTCCGTGATCTATAGCCTCCAGAATCGAAAGAAAATGGCATTTCGGATAAATCGCCCGAAATCTGTGATGGTACCCCTTTGGATTCCGCCAAAAATTGACCCGGAATAATTCCGCCCAAATCGGTGCTTAATGAAATCAATCATCGTTGGTGAATATCCTCATGCCAAATCCGTGATCTGTAGCATTCAATATCCAAAGAAAATAGCCGTTCGTCGCCCAAAAAATTACGAAAATGCCATTCGAAAATAAATTGGCCCAAATCGATGCTTAATGGACTTATCATCTATGGAGAATAGGATCGATAGACTTCATTATCGGTGGAGAATAGCCTCTGCCTGATTCCGTGATCTATGGCCTCCAAAATCGAAAGAAAATGGCATTTCGGATAAATCGCCCGAAATCTGTGATGGTACCCCTTTGGAATCTGCCAAAAATTGACCCGAAATAAATCCGCCCAAATCGCTGATTAATGGACTCAATCATCGTTGGAGAATAGCCTCATGCCTATTCCGTGATCTGTATCCTTCAATATCCAAAGAAAATGGCCTTTCGCGCCCAAAAAACTACGAAAATGCCATCTGAAAATAAATTGGCCCAAATCGGTGCTTAAAGGACTAATCATCCATGAAGAATAGGATCAATAGACTTCATTATCGGTGGAGAATAGCCTCGGCCTGATTCCGTGATCTACGGCCTCCAGAATCGAAAGAAAATGACATATCGGATACATCGCCCGAAATCTGTGATGGTACCCCTTTGGAATCTGCCAAAAATTGACCCAGAATAAATCCGACCAAATTGCTGATTAATGGACTCAATCATCGTTGGAGAATAGCCTCATGCCGATTCCGTGATCTGTAGCCTTCAATATCCAAAGAAAATGGCCTTTCGTCGCCCAAAAAATTACGAAAATGCCATCCGAAAATAAATTTGCCCAAATCGGTGCTTAAAGGACTAATCATCCATGAAGAATAGGATCAATAGACTTCTTAATCGGTGGAGAATAGCCTCGGCCTGATTCCGTGATCTATAGCCTCCAGAATCGAAAGAAAATGGCATTTCGGATAAATCGCCCGAAATCTGTGATGGTACCCCTTTGGATTCCGCCAAAAATTGACCCGGAATAATTCCGCCCAAATCGGTGCTTAATGGACTCAATCATCGTTGGTGAATATCCTCATGCCAAATCCGTGATCTGTAGCATTCAATATCCAAAGAAAATAGCCTTTCGTCGCCCAAAAAATTACGAAAATGCCATTCGAAAATAAATTGGCCCAAATCGATGCTTAATGGACTTATCATCTATGGAGAATAGGATCGATAGACTTCATTATCGGTGGAGAATAGCCTCGGCCTGATTCCGTGATCTATGGCCTCCAAAATCGAAAGAAAATGGCATTTCGGATAAATCGCCCGAAATCTGTGATGGTACCCCTTTGGAATCTGCCAAAAATTGACCCGAAATAAATCCGCCCAAATCGCTGATTAATGGACTCAATCATCGTTGGAGAATAGCCTCATGCCTATTCCGTGATCTGTATCCTTCAATATCCAAAGAAAATGGCCTTTCGCGCCCAAAAAACTACGAAAATGTCATCCGAAAATAAATTGGCTCAAATCGGTGCTTAAAGGACTAATCATCCATGAAGAATAGGATCAATAGACTTCATTATCGGTGGAGAATAGCCTCGGCCTGATTCCGTGATCTATAGCCTCCTAGGGGTGGGCAACGGGACGGCACGGGATACCCGTCCCGTTTGAAACGGGTACCCAATCCCATTTATAAAGGAAACTTCATCCCATGTCCCGAACTCGTATGGGTTAACGGGTACCCGTTACCCGTACGGGATGGATAACGGGTACCCATACTACCAGTATATACCCGTTCAACGGATGGCAAAACCTAAAGACCAAAGAATTTTAACACATAATTAAACAATTGACGAGAGTTAAAGAGAAACCTACTGTTTAAGCAACACGAAATTAACATAAAAAGAAGTTTCTTGTATATATATTTGAATTTTTTTAGCCCCCAGTACCCTCGTCCTTTCCTTTCTCTACCCATGAAACATTTTATTATAAGTTCACCACAACTAACCCCATCTTTCAATACATGTTGCACTATCTAATTTAATTACATGCATTACAGACAGTACCAAAACTCAAATTCTTTCATGCACCCCTGCCACCAATATCACGGCTCAAATCTATCAATATATATATCACCATCACCCTTACGGCATGTATTCTCTCAAAAGCAATGGTAGTGAAAATACGAGGAGCCGCCACCACCAGCAGTAGAATCAGCCGCCACCTCCAATTAAACAAATCTCAATAACTAAGTTACTTACACAAACGGGATTAACGGGTACCCGTACTACCCAAGCGGGTATTAACGGGTAACCCGCGGGTACCCAATGTAGAAATTATTGATCCCAAGTCCCATCCCGTATAAAAAATTACGGGTATTTGGGTACCCGTAACCCTAAAAAAACGGGACGGGTATGGGTATTCCCAAATACCCGTTTCCCATTGCCCACCCCTATAGCCTCCAGAATCGAAAGAAAATGGCATTTCGGATAAATCGCCCGAAATCTGTGATGCAACCCCTTTGGAATTTGCCAAAAATTGACCCGGAATAATTCCGGCCAAATCGGTGCTTAATGGACTCAATCATTGTTGGTGAATAGCCTCATGCCAAATCCGTGATCTTTATCATTCAATTTCCAAAGAAAATGGCCATTCGACGCCCAAAAAATTACGAAAATGCCATCCGAAAATAAATTGGCCCAAATCGGTGCTTAATGGACTTATCATCCGTGGAAAATAGGATCAATAGACTTCATTATCGGTGGAGAATAGCCTCGGCCTGATTCTGTGATCTGTAGCCTCCAGAATCGTAAGAAAATGGCAATTTAGATAAATCGCCCGAAATCTGTGATGGTACCCCTTTGGAATCTACCAAAAATTGACCCGAAATAAATCCGCCCAAATCGCTGCTTAATGGACTCAATCATCGTTGGAGAATAGCCTCATGCCGATTCCGTGATCTGTAGCCTTCAATATCCAAAGAAAATGGCCATTCGTCGCCCAAAAAATTATGAAAATGTCATCCGAAAATAAATTGGCCCAAATCGGTGCTTAAAGGACTAATCATCCATGGAGAATAGGATCGATAGACATCATTATCGGTGGAGAATAGCCTCGGCCTGATTCCGTGATCTATGGCCTCCAGAATCGAAAGAAAATGGTATTTCGGATAAATCGCCCGAAATCTGTGATGGTACCCCTTTGTAATCTGCCAAAAATTGACCCGGAATAATTCCGCCCAAATCGCTGATTAATGGACTCAATCATCGTTGGAGAATAGCCTCATGCCGATTCCGTGATCTGTAGCCTTCAATATCCAAAGAAAATGGCCTTTCGTCGCCCAAAAAATTACGAAAATGCCATCCGAAAATAAATTGGCCAAAATCGGTGCTTAAAGGACTAATCATCCATGAAGAATAGGTTCAATAGACTTCGTTATTGGTGGAGAATAGCCTCGGCCTGATTCCGTGATCTATAGCCTCCAGAATCGAAAGAAAATGGCATTTCTGATAAATCGCCAGAAATCTGTGATGGTACCCCCATGGATTCTGCCAAAATATGACCCGGAATAATTCCGCCCAAATCGGTGCTTAATGGACTCAATCATCGTTGGTGGATAGCCTCATGCCAAATCCGTGATCTGTAGCATTCAATATCCAAAGAAAATTGCATTTTAGACAAATGGACCGAAATCTGTGATGGTACCCCTTTGGAATATGCCAAAAATTGACCGAGAAGAAATCCGCCCAAATCGGTGCTTAATGAACTCAATCATCGTTTGAGAATAGCCTCAGGCCGAATCCGTGATCTGTAGCCTTCAATATCCAAAGAAATGGGCATTCGTCTCCCTAAAAATTAGGAAAATGCCATCCGAAAATAAATTGGCCCAAATCGGTGCTTAATGGACATATCATCCGTGGAGAATAGGATCAAAAGACTTCATTATCGGTGGTGAATAGCCTTTCCCTGATTCCGTGATTTGTAGCCTCCAAAATCGAAAGAAAATGGCACCCTCCTTTGTGAAGGGAAAATAATTCATCCAGATAAATCGCCCGAAATCTGTGATGGGAACCTTTTGGAATCTGCCAAAAATTGATCGGGAATAAATCCTCCCAAATTGGTGCTTAATAGACTCAATCATCATTGGAGAATAGCCTCAGGCCAAATCCGTGATCTGTATCCTTCAATATCCAAAGAAATTGGCCTTTTGTCGCCCAAAGAATTACGAAAATGCCATCCGAAAATAAATTGGCCCAAATCGGTGCTTAATGGACTTATCATCTGTGGAGAATAGGATCAATAGACTTCATTATTGGTGGAGAATAGCCTCGGCCTGATTTCATGATCTTTAGCCTACAGAATCGAAAGAAAATTGCATTTCGGATAAATCGCACGGAATCTGTGATGGTACCCCTTTGGAATTTGCCAAAAATTGACCCGGAATAAATCCTCCCAAATCAGTGCTTAATGGACTCAATCATCGTCGGAGAATAGCCTCAGTCAGAATCCGTGATCTGTAGCATTCTGTATCCAAAGAAAATGGCCATTCGTTGCCCAATAAATTACGAAAATGCCATTCGAAAATAAATTGGCCCAAATCGGTGCTAAATGGACTTATTTTCCGTGGAGAATAGCATCAATAGACTACATTATCGGTGGAGAATGGCCTCGGCCTGATTCCGTCATCTATAGCCTCCAGAATCGAAAGAAAATGACATTTCGGATAAATCGCCCGAAATCTGTGATGGTACCCCTTTGGAATAGGCCAAAAATTGACCCGGAATAAATCTGCCCAAATCAATGCTTAATGGACTCAATCATCGTTGGAGAAAAGCCTCAGGCCGAATCTGTGATCTGTAGCCTTCAATGTCCTAAGAAAATGGCCTTTCGCCGCCCAAAAAATTACAAAATTGCCATCCGAAACTAAATTGGCCCAAATCGGTGCTTAATGGACTTATCTTCCGTGGAGAATAGGATCAATAGACTTCATTATTGGTGGAGAATAGCCTCGGCCTAATTCCGTGATCTATAGCCTCCAGAATCGAAAGAAAATGGCATTTCGGATAAATCGCCCGAAATATGTGATGGTACCCTTTTGGAATATGCCAAAAATTGACCGGGAAGAAATCCGCCCAAATCGGTGCTTAATGGACTCAATCATCGTTGGAGAATAGCCTCAAGCAGAATTCATGATCTGTAGCCTTCAATATGCAAAGAAAATGGTCATTCGTCTCCCTAAAATTAATAAAATGCCATCCGGAAATAAATTGGCCCAAATCGGTGCTTAATGGACATATCATCCGTGGAGAATAGGATCAATAGACTTCATAATCGGTGGTGAATAGCCTTTCCCTGATTCCGTGATTTGTAGCCTTCAGAATCGAAAGAAAATGGTATTTCGGATAAATCGCCTGAAATCTGTGATGGTACCCATTTGGAATCTGCCAAATATTGACCCGGAATAAATCCGCCCAAATCGGTGCTAAATGGACTCAATCATAGTTGGAGAATAGCCTCAGGCAGAATCCGTGATCTATAGCATTCAATATCAAAAGAAAATGGCCTTTCGTCGCCCAAAAAATTACGAAGATGCCATCCGAATATAAATTTCTCCAAATCGGTGCTTAATGGACTTATCATCCGTGGAGAATAGGATCAATAGACTTCATTATCGGTGGAGAATATCCTCGGCCTGATTCCGTGATCTATAGCCTCCAGAATCGAAAGAAAATGGCATTTCGGATAAATCTCCCGAAATCTGTAATGTTACCCCTTTGGAATCTGCCAAAAATTGACCCGGAATAAATCCACCCAAATCGGTGCTTAATGGACTCAATCATCGTTTTAGAATAGCCTCATGCCGAATCCGTGATCTGTAGCCTTCAATATCCAAAGAAAATGGTATTTCCTAGCTAAAAAATTACGAAAATGCCATCCGAAAATAAATTGGCCCAAATTGGTGCTTAATGGCCTTATCATCCATGGAGAATAGGATCAAAAGACTTCATTATCGGTTGTGAATAGCCTCGGCCTAATTCCGTGATCTGTAGCTTCCAGAATCGAAAGAAAATTGCATTACGGACAAATGGACCGAAATCTGTGATGGTACCCCTTTGGAATATGCCAAAAATTGACCGAGAAGAAATTCGCCCAAATCGGTGCTTGATGGACTCAATCATCGTTTGAGAATAGCCTCAGGCCGAATCCGTGATCTGTAGCCTTCAATACCCAAAGAAAATGGGCATTCGTCTCCCTAAAAATTAGGAAAATGCCATCCGAAAATAAATGGGCCCAAATCGGTGCTTAATGGACATATCATCCGTGGAGAATAGGATCAATAGACTTCATTATCGGTGGTGAATAGCCTTTCCCTTATTTCGTGATTTGTAGCCTCCAGAATCGGAAGAAAATGGCACCCTCCCTTGGGAAGGGAAAATAATTCATCCGGATAAATCGGCCGAAATCTGTGATGGTAACCTTTTGGAATCTGCCAAAAATTGACCGGGGATAAATCCTCCCAAATTGGTGCTTAATGGACTGAATCATCATTGGAGAATAGCCTCAGGGCGAATCCGTGATCTGTATCCTTCAATATACAAAGAAATTGGCCTTTCGTCGCCCGAAGAATTACGAAAATGCCATCCGAAAATAAATTGGCCCAAATCGGTGCTTAATGGACTTATCATACGTGGAGAATAGGATCAATAGACTTCATTATCGGTGGAGAATAGCCTCTGCCTGATTTCGTGATCTTTAGCCTCCAGAATCGAAAGAAAATTGCATTTCGAATAAATCGCCCGAAATCTGTGATGGTATCCCTTTGGAATCTGCCAAAAATTGACCCGGAATAAATCCTCTCAAATCGGTACTTAATGGACTCAATCATCGTTGGAGAATTCCCTCAGGCAGACTCCGTGATTTGTAGCATTCAGTATCCAAAGAAAATGGCCTTTCGTTGCCCAAAAAATTACGAAAATGCCATCCAAAAATAAATTGGCCCAAATCGGTGCTAAATGGACTTATTTTCCGTGGAGAATAGCATCAATAGACTACATTATCGGTGGAGAATAGCCTCGGCCTGATTCCTTGATCTATAGCCTCCAGAATCAAAAGAAAATGGCATTTCAGATAAATCGCCCGAAATCTGTGATGGTACCCCTTTGGAATAGGCCAAAAATTGACCCGGAATAAATCCGCCCAAATCAATGCTTAATGGACTCAATCATCGTTGGAGAATAGCCTCAGGCCGAATCTGTGATCTGTAGCCTTCAATGTCCTAAGAAAATGGCCTTTCGCCGCCCAAAAAATTATGAAATTGCCATCCGAAAATAAATTGGCCCAAATCGGTGCTTAATGAACTTATCTTCCGTGGAGAATAGGATCAATAGACTTCATTATCGGTGGAGAATAGCCTCGGCCTAATTCCGTGATCTATAGCCTCCAGAATCGAAAGAAAATGGCATTTCGGATAAATCGCCCGAAATATGTGATGGTACCCTTTTGGAATATGCCAAACATTGACCGAGAATATATCCGCACAAATCGGTGCTTAATGGACTCAATCATCGTTGGAGAATAGCCTCAGGCCGAATTCGTGATCTGTAGCCTTCAATATCCAAAGAAAATAGCCATTCGTCTCCCAAAAAATTACGAAAATGCCATCCGAAAATAAATTGGCCCGGATCAGTACTTAATGGACTTATCATCCGTGGAGAATAGGATCAATAGACTTCATTATCGGTGGAGAATAGCCTCGGCCTGATTTCGTAATCTATATCCTTCAGAATCGAAAGAAAATGGCATTTTGGATAAATCGCCCGAAATCTGTGATGGTACCCCATTAGAATATGCCAAAAATTGACCAGGAAATTCTGCCAAAATCGGTGCTTAATGGACTCAATCATCGTTGGAGAATTGCCTCAGGGCGAATCCATGATCTGTAGCCTTCAATATCCAAAGAAAATGGCTTAGCGTCGCCTTAAAAATACGAAAATGTCATCCGAAAATAAATTGTCCCAAATCGGTGCTTAATGGACATATCATCCGTGGAGAATAGGATCAATAGACTTCATTATCGGTGGTGAATAGCCTTTCCCTTATTCCGTGATTTGTAGTCTCCAGAATCGAAAGAAAATAGCATTTCGGATAAATCGGCAGAAATATGTGATGGTACCCTTTCGGAATCTACCAAAAATTGACCCGGAATAAATCCTCCCAAATTAGTGCTTAATGGACTCAATCATCGTTGGAGAATAGCCTCAGGCCGAATCTATGATCTTTAGCCTTCAATATCGAAAGCAATTGGCCTTTCGTCGCCCAAAAATTTACGAAAATGCTATCCGAAAATTAATTGGCCCAAATCGGTGCTTAATGGACTTATCATCCGTGGAGAATAGGATCAATAGACTACATTATCGGTGGAGAATAGCCTCGGCCTGATTTCGTAATCTATATCCTCTAGAATCAAAAGAAATAGGCATTTTGGATAAATCGCCCGAAATCTGTGATAGTACCCCTTTGGAATGTTGGAGAATAGCCTTATGCCGATTCCGTGATCTGTAGCCTTCAATATCCAAAGAAAATGGCCTTTCGTCGCCCAAAAAATTACGAAAATGCCATCCGAAAATAAATTGGCCCAAATCGGTGCTTAATGGACTTATCATCTGTGGAGAATAGGATCGATAGACTTCATTATCGGTGGAGAATAGCCTATGCCTGATTCCATGATCTATGGCCTCCAGAATCGAAAGAAAATGGCATTTCGGATAAATCGCCCGAAATTTGTCATGGTACCCGTTTGGATTCTACCAAAAATTGACCCTGAATAATTCCGCCCAAATCGGTGCTGAATGGACTCAATCATCGTTGGTGAATAGCCTCATGCCAAATCCGTGATCTGTAGCATTCCATATCCAAAGAAAATAGCCTTTCGTCGCCCAAAAAATTACGCAAATGCCATCCGAAAATAAATTGGCCCAAATCGGCGCTTAATGGACTTATCATCTGTGGAGAATAGGATCGATAGACTTCATTATCGGTGGAGAATATCCTATGCCTGATTCCATGATCTATGGCCTCCAGAATCAATAGAAAATGGCATTTCGGATAAATCGCCCGAAATCTGTGATGGTACCCCTTTGGAATCTGCCAAAAATTGACCCGAAATAAATCCGCCCAAATCGCTGATTAATGGACTCAATCATCGTTGGAGAATAACCTCATGCCGATTCCGTGATCTGTAGCCTTCAATATCCAAAGAAAATGGCCTTTCGTCGCCCAAAAAATTACAAAAATGCAATCCGAAAATAAATTGGCCCAAATCGATGCTTAAAGGACTAATCATCCATGAAGAATAGGATCAATAGACTTCATTATCGGTGGAGAATAGCCTCGGCCTGATTCCGTGATCTATAGCCTCCAGAATCGAAAGAAAATGGCATTTCAGATAAATCGCCCGAAATCTGTGATGGTACCCCTTTGGATTCTGCCAAAAATTGACGCGGAATAATTCCGCCCAAATCGGTGCTGAATGGACTCAATCATCGTTGCTGAATAGCCTCATGCCAAATCCGTGATCTGTAGCATTCAATATCCAAAGAAAATAGCCTTTCGTCGCCCAAAAAATTACGAAAATGCCATCCGAAATTTTTTTGGCCCAAATCGGTGCTTAAAGCACTAATCATCCATGAAGAATAGGATCAATAGACTTCATTATCGGTGGAGAATAGCCTCGGCCTGATTCCGTGATCTATAGCCTCCAGAATCGAAAGAAAATGGCATTTCGGATAAATCGCCCAAAATCTGTGATGGTACCCCTTTGGATTCTGCCAAAAATTGACCCGGAATAATTCCGCCCAAATAGGTGCTGAATGGACTCAATCATCGTTGGTGAATAGCCTCATGCCAAATCCGTGATCAGTAGCTTTCAATATCCATAGAAAATGGCCTTTCGCGCCCAAAAAATTACGAAAATGCCATCCGAAAAATTTTTGGCCCAAATCGGTGCTTAAAGGACTAATCATCCATGAAGAATAGGATCAATAGACTTCATTATCGGTGGAGAATAGCCTCGGCCTGATTCCGTGATCTATAGCCTCCAGAATCGAAAGAAAATGGCATTTCGGATAAATCACCCGAAATCTGTGATGGTACCCCTTTGGATTCTACCAAAAATTGACCCGGAATAATTCCGCCCAAATCTGTGCTGAATGGACTCAATCATCGTTGGTTAATAGCCTCATGCCAAATCCGTGATCTGTAGCATTCAATATCCAAAGAAAATAGCCTTTCGTCGACCTAAAAATTATGACAATGTCATCCGAAAATAAATTGGCCCAAATCGGTGCTTAATGGACTTAACATCTGTGGAGAATAGGATCGATAGACTTCATTATCGGTGGAGAATAGCCTATGCCTGATTACATGATCTATGGCCTCCAGAATCGAAAGAAAATGTCATTTCGGATAAATCGCCCGAATTCTGTGATGGTACCTCTTTGGAATCTGCCAAAAATTGACCCGAAATAAATCCACCCAAATCGCTGATTAATGGACTCAATCATCGTTGGAGAATAGCCTCATGCCGATTCCGTGATCTGTAGCCTTCAATATCCAAAGAAAATGGCCTTTCGTCACCCAAAAAATTACGAAAATGCCATCCGAAAATAAATTGGCCCAAATCGGTGCTTAAAGGACTAATCATCCATGAAGAATAGGATCAATAGACTTCATTATCGGTGGAGAATAGCCTCGGCCTGATTCCGTGATCTATAGGCTCCAGAATCGAAAGAAAATGGCATTTCAGATAAATCGCCCGAAATCTGTCATGGTACCCCTTTGGATTCTGCCAAAAATTGACCCTGAATAATTCCGCCCAAATCGGTGCTGAATGGACTCAATCATCGTTGGTGAATAGCCTCATGCCAAATCCGTGATCTGTAGCATTCAATATCCAAAGAAAATAGCCTTTCGTTGCCCAAAAAATTACGAAAATGCCATCCAAAAATAAATTGGCCCAAATCGGTGCTTAATGGACTTATCATCTGTGGAGAATAGGATCGATAGACTTCATTATCGGTGGAGAATAGCCTATGCCTGATTCCATGATCTATGGCCTCCAGAATCAAAAGAAAATGGCATTTCGGATAAATCGCCCGAAATCTGTGATGGTACCCCTTTGGAATCTGCCAAAAATTGACCCGAAATAAATCCGCCCAAATCGCTGATAAATGAACTCAATCATCGTTGGAGAATAGCCTTATGCCGATTCCGTGATCTGTAGCCTTCAATATCCAAGAAAATGGCCTTTCGTCGCCCAAAAAATTACGAAAATGCCATCCGAAAATAAATTGGCCCAAATCAGTGCTTAATGGACTTATCATCTGTGGAGAATAGGATCGATAGACTTCATTATCGGTGGAGAATAGCCTATGCCTGATTCCATGATCTATGGCCTCCAGAATCGAAAGAAAATGGCATTTCGGATAAATCGCCCGAAATCTGTGATGGTACCCCTTTGGAATCTGCCAAAAATTGACCCAAAATAAATCCGCCCAAATCGCTGATTAATGGACTCAATCATCGTTGGAGAATAGCCTCATGCCGATTCCGTGATCTGTAGCCTTCAATATCCAAAGAAAATGGCCTTTCGTCGCCCAAAAAATTACGAAAATGCCATCCGAAAATAAATTGGCCCAAATCGGTGCTTAAAGGACTAATCATCCATGAAGAATAGGATCAATAGACTTCAGTATCGGTGGAGAACAGCCTCGGCCTTATTCCGTGATCTATAGCCTCCAGAATCGAAAGAAAATGGTATTCCGGATAAATCGCCCGAAATCTGTGATGGTACCCCTTTGGATTCTGCCAAAAATTGACCCGGAATAATTCCGCCCAAATCGGTGCTGAATGGACTCAATCATCGTTGGTGAATAGCCTCATGCCAAATCCGTGATCTGTAGCATTCAATATCCAAAGAAAATAGCCTTTCGTCGCCCAAAAAATTACGAAAATGCCATCCGAAAATAAATTGGCCCAAATCGGTGCTTAATGGACTTATCATCTGTGGAGAATAGGATCGATAGACTTCATTATCGGTGGAGAATAGCCTATGCCTGATTCCATGATCTATGGCCTCCAGAATCGAAAGAAAATGGCATTTCGGATAAATCGCCCGAAATCTGTGATGGTACCCCTTTGGAATCTGCCAAAAATTGACCCGAAATAAATCCGCCCAAATCGCTGATTAATGGACTCAATCATCGTTGGAGAATAGCCTAATGCCGATTCCGTGATCTGTAGCCTTCAATATCCAAAGAAAATGGCCTTTCGTCGCCCAAAAAATTACGAAAATGCCATCCGAAAATAAATTGGCCCAAATCGGTGCTTAAAGGACTAATCATCCATGAAGAATAGGATCAATAGACTTCATTATCGGTGGAGAATAGCCTCGGCCTGATTCCGTGATCTATAGCCTTCAGAATCGAAAGAAAATGGCATTTCGGATAAATCGCCCGAATTCTGTCATGGTACCCCTTTGGAATCTGCCAAAAACTGACCCGAAATAAATCCGCCCAAATCGCTAATTAATGGACTCAATCATTGTTGGAGAATAGCCTCATGCCGATTCCGTGATATGTAGCCTTCAATATCCAAAGAAAATGGCCTTTCGTCACCCAAAAAATTACGAAAATGCCATCCGAAAATAAATTGGCCCAAATCGGTGCTTAAAGGACTAATCATCCATGAAGAATAGGATCAATATACTTCATTATCGGTGGAGAATAGCCTCGGCCTGATTCCGTGATCTATAGCCTCCAGAATCGAAAGAAAATGGCATTTCAGATAAATCGCCCGAAATCTGTCATGGTACCCCTTTGGATTCTGCCAAAAATTGACCCTGAATAATTCCGCCCAAATCGGTGCTGAATGGACTCAATCATCGTTGGTGAATAGCCTCATGCCAAATCCGTGATCTGTAGCATTCGATATCCAAAGAAAATAGCCTTTCGTTGCCCAAAAAATTACGAAAATGCCATCCAAAAATAAATTGGCCCAAATCGGTGCTTAATGGACTTATCATCTGTGGAGAATAGGATCGAGAGACTTCATTATCGGTGGAGAATAGCCTATGCCTGATTCCATGATCTATGGCCTCCAGAATCAAAAGAAAATGGCATTTCGGATAAATCGCCCGAAATCTGTGATGGTACCCCTTTGGAATCTGCCAAAAATTGACCCGAAATAAATCCGCCCAAATCGCTGATTAATGGACTCAATCATCGTTTGAGAATAGCCTCATGCCGATTCCGTGATCTGTAGCCTTCAATATCCAAAGAAAATGGCCTTTCGTCGCCCAAAAAATTACGAAAATGCAATCCGAAAATAAATTGGCCCAAATCGATGCTTAAAGGACTAATCATCTGTGGAGAATAGGATCGATAGACTTCATTATCGGTGGAGAATAGCCTATGCCTGATTCCATGATCTATGGCCTCCAGAATCGAAAGAAAATGGCATTTCGGATAAATCGCTCGAAATCTGTGATGGTACCCCTTTGGAATCTGCCAAAAATTGACCCAAAATAAATCCGCCCAAATCGCTGATTAATGGACTCAATCATCGTTGGAGAATAGCCTCATGCCGATTCCGTGATCTGTAGCCTTCAATATCCAACGAAAATGGCCTTTCGTCGCCCAAAAAATTACGAAAATGCCATCCGAAAATAAATTGGCCCAAATCGGTGCTTAAAGGACTAATCATCCATGAAGAATAGGATCAATAGACTTCAGTATCGGTGGAGAACAGCCTCGGCCTTATTCCGTGATCTATAGCCTCCAGAATCGAAAGAAAATGGTATTTCGGATAAATCGCCCGAAATCTGTGATGGTACCCCTTTGGATTCTGCCAAAAATTGACCCGGAATAATTCCGCCCAAATCGGTGCTGAATGGACTCAATCATCGTTGGTGAATAGCCTCATGCCAAATCCGTGATCTGTAGCATTCAATATCCAAAGAAAATAGCCTTTCGTCGCCCAAAAAATTACGAAAATGCCATCCGAAAATAAATTGGCCCAAATCGGTGCTTAATGGACTTATCATCTGTGGAGAATAGGATCGATAGACTTCATTATCGGTGGAGAATAGCCTATGCCTGATTCCATGATCTATGGCCTCCAGAATCGAAAGAAAATGGCATTTCGGATAAATCGCCCGAAATCTGTGATGGTACCCCTTTGGAATCTGCCAAAAATTGACCCGAAATAAATCCGCCCAAATCGCTGATTAATGGACTCAATCATCGTTGGAGAATAGCCTCATGCCGATTCCGTGATCTGTAGCCTTCAATATCCAAAGAAAATGGCCTTTCGTCGCCCAAAAAATTACGAAAATGCCATCCGAAAATAAATTGGCACAAATCGGTGCTTAAAGGACTAATCATCCATGAAGAATAGGATCAATAGACTTCATTATCGGTGGAGAATAGCCTCGGCCTGATTCCGTGATCTATAGCCTACAGAAT
The DNA here is from genome assembly GCA_946122785.1 of Linum tenue. Taxonomy (NCBI): domain Eukaryota; kingdom Viridiplantae; phylum Streptophyta; class Magnoliopsida; order Malpighiales; family Linaceae; genus Linum; species Linum tenue. The sequence goes on from CAMGYJ010000009.1 coordinate 460,701, forward strand.
CGAAAGAAAATGGCATTTCGGATAAATTGCCCGAATTCTGTGATGGTACCCCTTTGGAATCTGCAAAAAATTGACCCGAAATAAATCCGCCCAAATCGCTGATTAATGGACTCAATCATCGTTGGAGAATAGCCTCATGCCGATTCCGTGATCTGTAGCCTTCAATATCCAAAGAAAATGGCCTTTCGTCGCACAAAAAATTACGAAAATGCCATCCGAAAATAAATTGGCCCAAATCTGTGCTTAAAGGACTAATCATCCATGAAGAATAGGATCAATAGACTTCATTATCGGTGGAGAATAGCCTCGGCCTGATTCCGTGATCTATAGCCTTCAGAATCGAAAGAAAATGGCATTTCGGATAAATCGCCCGAATTCTGTGATGGTACCCTTTTGGAATCTGCCAAAAATTGACCTGAAATAAATCCGCCCAAATCGCTGATTAATGGACTCAATCATTGTTGGAGAATAGCCTCATGCCGATTCCGTGATCTGTAGCTTTCAATATCCAAAGAAAATGGCCTTTCGTCACCCAAAAAATTACGAAAATGCCATCCGAAAATAAATTGGCCCAAATCGGTGCTTAAAGGACTAATCATCCATGAAGAATAGGATCAATAGACTTCATTATCGATGGAGAATAGCCTATGCCTGATTCCATGATCTATGGCCTCCAGATTCAAAAGAAAATGGCATTTCGGATAAATCGCCCGAAATCTGTGATGGTACCCCTTTGGAATCTGCCAAAAATTGACCCGAAATAAATCCGCCCAAATCGCTGATAAATGAACTCAATCATCGTTGGAGAATAGCCTTATGCCGATTCCGTGATCTGTAGCCTTCAATATCCAAAGAAAATGGCCTTTCGTCGCCCAAAAAATTACGAAAATGCCATCCGAAAATAAATTGGCCCAAATCGGTGCTTAATGGACTTATCATCTGTGGAGAATAGGATCGATAGACTTCATTATCGGTGGAGAATAGCCTATGCCTGATTCCATGATCTATGGCCTCCAGAATCGAAAGAAAATGGCATTTCGGATAAATCGCCCGAAATTTGTCATGGTACCCGTTTGGATTCTACCAAAAATTGACCCTGAATAATTCCGCCCAAATCGGTGCTGAATGGACTCAATCATCGTTGGTGAATAGCCTCATGCCAAATCCGTGATCTGTAGCATTCCATATCCAAAGAAAATAGCCTTTCGTCGCCCAAAAAATTACGCAAATGCCATCCGAAAATAAATTGGCCCAAATCGGCGCTTAATGGACTTATCATCTGTGGAGAATAGGATCGATAGACTTCATTATCGGTGGAGAATATCCTATGCCTGATTCCATGATCTATGGCCTCCAGAATCAATAGAAAATGGCATTTCGGATAAATCGCCCGAAATCTGTGATGGTACCCCTTTGGAATCTGCCAAAAATTGACCCGAAATAAATCCGCCCAAATCGCTGATTAATGGACTCAATCATCGTTGGAGAATAACCTCATGCCGATTCCGTGATCTGTAGCCTTCAATATCCAAAGAAAATGGCCTTTCGTCGCCCAAAAAATTACAAAAATGCAATCCGAAAATAAATTGGCCCAAATCGATGCTTAAAGGACTAATCATCCATGAAGAATAGGATCAATAGACTTCATTATCGGTGGAGAATAGCCTCGGCCTGATTCCGTGATCTATAGCCTCCAGAATCGAAAGAAAATGGCATTTCAGATAAATCGCCCGAAATCTGTGATGGTACCCCTTTGGATTCTGCCAAAAATTGACGCGGAATAATTCCGCCCAAATCGGTGCTGAATGGACTCAATCATCGTTGCTGAATAGCCTCATGCCAAATCCGTGATCTGTAGCATTCAATATCCAAAGAAAATAGCCTTTCGTCGCCCAAAAAATTACGAAAATGCCATCCGAAATTTTTTTGGCCCAAATCGGTGCTTAAAGCACTAATCATCCATGAAGAATAGGATCAATAGACTTCATTATCGGTGGAGAATAGCCTCGGCCTGATTCCGTGATCTATAGCCTCCAGAATCGAAAGAAAATGGCATTTCGGATAAATCGCCCAAAATCTGTGATGGTACCCCTTTGGATTCTGCCAAAAATTGACCCGGAATAATTCCGCCCAAATAGGTGCTGAATGGACTCAATCATCGTTGGTGAATAGCCTCATGCCAAATCCGTGATCAGTAGCTTTCAATATCCATAGAAAATGGCCTTTCGCGCCCAAAAAATTACGAAAATGCCATCCGAAAAATTTTTGGCCCAAATCGGTGCTTAAAGGACTAATCATCCATGAAGAATAGGATCAATAGACTTCATTATCGGTGGAGAATAGCCTCGGCCTGATTCCGTGATCTATAGCCTCCAGAATCGAAAGAAAATGGCATTTCGGATAAATCACCCGAAATCTGTGATGGTACCCCTTTGGATTCTACCAAAAATTGACCCGGAATAATTCCGCCCAAATCTGTGCTGAATGGACTCAATCATCGTTGGTTAATAGCCTCATGCCAAATCCGTGATCTGTAGCATTCAATATCCAAAGAAAATAGCCTTTCGTCGACCTAAAAATTATGACAATGTCATCCGAAAATAAATTGGCCCAAATCGGTGCTTAATGGACTTAACATCTGTGGAGAATAGGATCGATAGACTTCATTATCGGTGGAGAATAGCCTATGCCTGATTACATGATCTATGGCCTCCAGAATCGAAAGAAAATGTCATTTCGGATAAATCGCCCGAATTCTGTGATGGTACCTCTTTGGAATCTGCCAAAAATTGACCCGAAATAAATCCACCCAAATCGCTGATTAATGGACTCAATCATCGTTGGAGAATAGCCTCATGCCGATTCCGTGATCTGTAGCCTTCAATATCCAAAGAAAATGGCCTTTCGTCGCCCAAAAAATTACGAAAATGCCATCCGAAAATAAATTGGCCCAAATCGGTGCTTAAAGGACTAATCATCCATGAAGAATAGGATCAATAGACTTCATTATCGGTGTAGAATAGCCTCGGCCTGATTCTGTGATCTATAGCCTTCAGAATCGAAAGAAAATGGCATTTCGGATAAATCGCCCGAATTCTGTGATGGTACCCTTTTGGAATCTGCCAAAAATTGACCTGAAATAAATCCGCCCAAATCGCTGATTAATGGACTCAATCATTGTTGGAGAATAGCCTCATGCCGATTCCGTGATCTGTAGCATTCAATATCCAAAGAAAATGGCCTTTCGTCACCCAAAAAATTACGAAAATGCCATCCGAAAAAAATTGGCCCAAATCGGTGCTTAAAGGACTAATCATCCATGAAGAATAGGATCAATAGACTTCATTATCGGTGGAGAATAGCCTCGGCCTGATTCCGTGATCTATAGCCTCCAGAATCGAAAGAAAATGGCATTTCTCATAAATCGCCTGAAATCTGTCATGGTACCCCTTTGGATTCTGCCAAAAATTGACCCTGAACTAGTTTTTTACCCGGCCGGTTGGCCGGAAAATTTCATTTTATCATTTATATAAATTAATTTATCTACATGTATAAAATCTTTTTAATCTTCTAACTTTTTTATGCTCACGCTTCATAAGTGAGTATGTTATATGTTCATATTAAAAATTCTCAATATTTAGCACACTCACCTGTGATATTCATAGGTTTCGATTCTCTAATAATAAATCATATTTTAAAGGTTTATCCCGTCACATTTAGAATAGTATACAAAAATTTGTCAACCAAGCCATTCAAATTTCTAATCTTGTAAAACATCTAAAATTTCGTGATTCTCGAGTGAGGACAAACTCTCAAACAATTATTAAGAGTCCATATTATTGGATAAAGATACTTGATTACTCGATAAATTGTGTTTATCCAAGTGAAACTTGACACATACCGTACCCCTTATTATGATCAACTTATCTAATCTTGACACATGTTTATGTGAATGTTCATTAAGTCTCTGCAGAGGATCTTATGTCAAAATTTGTCTATCAAGACACTCAAATTTAGTATCTTATACAATATATTAATCAAATCATTCAAACTTTAAAAATTATCCACCATACCTTTCAAAATTCAAAGTATTAGCCAAACGTTAACTCCCCATTAGCATTTTTGTTAGTAATATTGACTCAACAACATGATGATGAGTTGGAGGAGACACGTGTCAATCAATATTCAAAATTTTAGTATTTTAATTAAGAGAAGATTTACAAAATTATTAAAGATAAAAGAGAAATGATTAATATTTTAACGCGATACAGAATATTTGGTTAAAATTTTGAGAATTCTGAAAGGTATAGCTTTTAAATTTTATTTACTCAATATGTACTAACCCTCAACACATAGAGTCACGTACTCACAACCATGCAACCAAATGACTTATTAGAATTGCCTTGATCTGATGATTATAAAGATTCTTCATTTTTAATCTAATAGCTCAGTTTAGAGTCTTCTAACTATAAAGGCTTGTAATGTAGAAGACATTCAACTATTAAATGAAAATTGTCAACCCATGTTTGATTAGTGGTTGATGAAACATAATGTTTATCGTACATCGTCAACAAAGATTTCTCTAACATTCACACGTGCCATATAATAGTACTTGTACATCATTAAGTTTCTATCCAGAACTTTTACTATACAATACTTGTTTTATTTTATAGATATTAATTAGAAATAAGAGTAAGGATGGCAATGGGTCGGGTTTGCCTAAACCATCCTCATTCTCATTCCCATTTTCAAATACCTAAACTCATACCTGCCGCATACCCATACGGTGGAAGGTTTTACAAACTCATCTCCATACCCGCGGTTTTCGAATACCCATAGGTAATACCCGCCCCATTAGCTACTCACCATAAAAAAAAATATGTAAAAACTTTTGGTACTACCTGCCCAAAAGTATGGAACTGATACATAAGTGGATGAAATTACGATTTGGTTGCCATCAATTATATTTTAAAACTTTATTTTTCTTTTAATTACCCTTCTATTGACAAATTACAATAGACTCGTTATTTTTTCTGCATATAACAAATGATCCTCGGTGGGGCGGGGGATTTCAAAACCATATCCACCCATCTCCATAAAAAAAAATTGTGTGTTTTAACCATACCCAATCAATGAGAAGATTCCCCGCATTGACTGGGTCGGAGGCGGTTGTGCACCTGCGGCCATGGATTTTGTTGCCATCTCTAAATAAGAGAGTGTTTAATAGCCAAAAATATAAAATAACATAGTTCGTTTATGAAAGTTGATTGATTTTCTAACAATTATTTTCTTTATTTCCATCATTATATTTTGTTTAATTGATGAAAATATTATTGTTTATGTGTGTATTTGTTTAAAATTAGTAGGAATTTTGCTTATAAAATTTAATAAGATATTTTTTGTTTAAACAAATGTGATATATCAGTATATCACTCTACAAACATTAGCCTTCTTCTACAAACATAGATATAATACAAATAAAAGAATTATTAAATAAAAGAAAACACCATTAAAAGAAGAGAGAGATAACTCCATAAATAACTCATTAACTAACTTTTTTGCTTGTAAAAAAAATTATCCACCTTGGCAACTTGTGAGTTCTCCAAGTGCTTATGTGGCAAGAAGTTGTTTTTGAACAACCATAATATATAGTAAGATAATAAGATAATTCCGCCCAAATCGGTGCTGAATGGACTCAATCATCGTTATTGAATAGCCTCATGCCAAATCCGTGATCTGTAGCATTCAATATCCAAAGAAAATAGCTTTTCGTCGCCCAAAAAATTACAAAAATGCCATCCGAAAATAAATTGGCCCAAATCGGTGCTCAATGGACTTATCATCTGTGGAGAATAGGATCGATAGACTTCATTATCGGTGGAGAATAGCCTATGCCTGATTCCATGATCTATGGCCTCCAGAATCAAAAGAAAATGGCTATTCGGATAAATCGCCCGAAATCTGTGATGGTACCCCTTTGGAATCTGCCAAAAATTGACCCAAAATAAATCCGCCCAAATCGCTGATTAATGGACTCAATCATCGTTGGAGAATAGCCTCATGCCGATTCCGTGATCTGTAGACTTCAATATCCAAAGAAAATGGTCTTTCATCACACAAAAAATTACGAAAATGCCATCCGAAAATAAATTGGCCCAAATCGGTGCTTAAAGGACTAATCATCCATGAAGAATAGGATCAATAGACTTCATTATCGGTGGAGAATAGCCTCGGCCTGATTCCGTGATCTATAGCCTTCAGAATCGAAAGAAAATGGCATTTCGGATAAATCGCCCGAATTCTGTGATGGTACCCCTTTGGAATCTGCCAAAAATTGACCCGAAATAAATCCGCCCAAATCGCTGATTAATGGACTCAATCATCGTTGGAGAATAGCCTCATGCCGATTCCGTGATCTGTAGCCTTCAATATCCAAAGAAAATGGCCTTTCGTCGCCCAAAAAATTACGAAAATGCCATCCGAAAATAAATTGGCCCAAATCGGTACTTAAAGGACTAATCATCCATGAAGAATAGGATCAATAGACTTCATTATCGGTGTAGAATAGCCTCGGCCTGATTCCGTGATCTATAGCCTTCAGAATCGAAAGAAAATGGCATTTCGGATAAATCGCCCGAATTCTGTGATGGTACCCTTTTGGAATCTGCCAAAAATTGACCTGAAATAAATCCGCCCAAATCGCTGATTAATGGACTCAATCATTGTTGGAGAATAGCCTCATGCCGATTCTGTGATCTGTAGCCTTCAATATCCAAAGAAAATGGCATTTCGTCGCCCAAAAAATTACGAAATTTCCATCCGAAAATAAATTGGCCCAAATCGATGCTTAAAGGACTAATCATCCATGAAGAATAGGATCAATAGACTTCATTATCGGTGGAGAATAGCATCGGCCTGATTCCGTGATCTATAGCCTCCAGAATCGAAAGAAAATGGCATTTCGGATAAATCGCCCGAAATCTGTGATGGTACCCCTTTGGATTCTACCAAAAATTGACCCGGAATAATTCCGCCCAAATCGGTGCTGAATGGACTCAATCATCGTTGGAGAATAGCCTCATGCCGATTCCGTGATCTGTAGCCTTCAATATCCAAAGAAAATGGCCTTTCGTCGCCCAAAAAATTACGAAAATGCCATCCGAAAATAAATTGGCCCAAATCGGTGCTTAAAGGACTAATCATCCATGAAGAATAGGATCAATAGACTTCATTATCGGTGGAGAATAGCCTCGGCCTGATTCCGTGATCTATAGCCTTCAGAATCGAAAGAAAATGGCATTTCGGATAAATCGCCCGAATTCTGTGATGGTACCCCTTTGGAATCTGCCAAAAATTGACCCGAAATAAATCCGCCCAAATCGCTGATTAATGGACTCAATCATCGTTGGAGAATAGCCTCATGCCGATTCCGTGATCTGTAGCCTTCAATATCCAAAGAAAATGGCCTTTCGTCGCCCAAAAAATTACGAAAATGCCATCCGAAAATAAATTGGCCCAAATCGGTGCTTAAAGGACTAATCATCCATGAAGAATAGGATCAATAGACTTCATTATCGGTGTAGAATAGCCTCGGCCTGATTCTGTGATCTATAGCCTTCAGAATTGAAAGAAAATAGCATTTCGGATAAATCGCCTGAATTCTGTGATGGTACCCTTTTGGAATCTGCCAAAAATTGACCTTAAATAAATCCGCCCAAATCGCTGATTAATGGACTCAATCATTGTTGGAGAATAGCCTCATGCCGATTCCGTGATCTGTAGCATTCAGAATAGAAAGAAAATGGCATTTCGGATAAATCGCCCGAATTCTGTGATGGTACCCCTTTGGAATCTGCCAAAAATTGACCCGAAATAAATCCGCCCAAATCGCTGATTAATGGACTCAATCATCGTTGGAGAATAGCCTCATGCCGATTCGTGATCTGTAGCCTTCAATATCCAAAGAAAATGGCCTTTCGTCACCCAAAAAATTACGAAAATGCCATCCGAAAATAAATTGGCCCAAATCGGTGCTTAAAGGACTTATCATCTGTGGAGAATAGGATCGATAGACTTCATTATCGGCGTAGAATAGCCTATGCCTGATTCCATGATCTATGGCCTCCAGAATCGAAAGAAAATGGCATTTCGGATAAATCACCCGAAATCTGTGATGGTACCCCTTTGGAATCTGCCAAAAATTGACCCAAAATAAATCCGCCCAAATCGCTGATTAATGGACTCAATCATCGTTGGAGAATAGCCTCATGCAGATTCCGTGATCTGTAGCCTTCAATATCCAAAGAAAATGGCATTTCGTCGCCCAAAAAATTACGAAAATTCCATCCGAAAATAAATTGGCCCAAATCGGTGCTTAAAGGACTAATCATCCATGAAGAATAGGATCAATAGACTTCATTATCGGTGGAGAATAGCCTCGGCCTGATTCCGTGATCTATAGCCTCCAGAATCGAAAGTAAATGGCATTTCGGATAAATCGCCCGAAATCTGTGATGGTACCCCTTTGGATTCTTCCAAAAATTGACGCGGAATAATTCCGCCCAAATCGGTGCTGAATGGACTCAATCATTGTCGGTGAATAGCCTCATGCCAAATCCGTGATCTGTAGCATTCAATATCCAAAGAAAATAGCCTTTCGTCGCCCAAAAAATTTCGAAAATGCCAACCGAAAATAAATCGGCCCAAATCGGTGCTTAATGGACTTATCATCAGTGGAGAATACGATCGATAGACTTCATTATCGGTGGAGAATAGCCTATGCCTGATTTCGTGATCTATAGCCTCCAGAATCGAAAGAAAATGGCATGTCGGATAAATCGCCCGAAATTTGTGATGGTACCATTTTGGATTCTGCCAAAAAGTGACCCGGAATAATTCCGCCCAAATCGGTGCTGAATGGACTCAATCATCGTTGGTGAATAGCCTCATGCCAAATCCGTGATCTGTAGCATTCAATATCCAAAGAAAATAGCCTTTCGTCGCCCAAAAATTACGAAAATGTCATCTGAAAATAAATTGGCCCAAATCGGTGCTTAATGGACTTATCATCTGTGGAGAATAGGATCGATAGACTTCATTATCGGTGGAGAATAGCCTATGCCTGATTCCATGATCTATGGCCTCCAGAATCGAAAGAAAATGGCATTTCGGATAAATCGCCCTTTGGAATCTGCCAAAAATTGACCCGAAATAAATCCGCCCAAATCGCTGATTAATGTACTCAATCATCGTTGGAGAATAGCCTTATGCCGATTCCGTGATCTGTAGCCTTCAATATCCAAAGAAAATGGACTTTCGTCGCCCAAAAAATTACGAAAATGCCATCCGAAAATAAATTGGCCCAAATCGGTGCTTAATGGACTTATCATCTGTGGAGAATAGGATCGATAGACTTCATTATCGGTGGAGAATAGCCTATGCCTGATTCCATGATCTATGGCCTCCAGAATCGAAAGAAAATGGCATTTCGGATAAATCGCCCGAAATATGTGATGGTACCCCTTTGTAATCTGCCAAAAATTGACCCGAAATATATCCGCCCAAATCGCTGATTAATGGACTCAATCATCGTTGTAGAATAGCCTCATGCCGATTCCGTGATCTGTAGCCTTCAATATCCAAAGAAAATGGCCTTTCGTCGACCAAAAAATTACGAAAATGCGTTCCGAATATAAATTGGCCCAAATCGGTGCTTAAAGGACTAATCATCCATGAAGAATAGGATCAATAAACTTCATTATCGGTGGAGAATAGCCTCAGCCTGATTCCGTGATCTATAGCCTTCAGAATCGAAAGAAAATGGCATTTTGGATAAATCGCCCGAATTCTGTGATGGTACCCCTTTGGAATCTGCCAAAAATTTAACCGAAATAAATCCGCCCAAATCGCTGATTAATGGACTCAATCATTGTTGGAGAATAGCCTCATGCTGATTCCGTGATCTGTAGCCTTCAATATCCAAAGAAAATGGTCTTTCGTCACCCAAAAAATTACAAAAATGCCATCCGAAAATAAATTGGCCCAAATCGGTGCTTAAAGGACTAATCATCCATGAAGAATAGGATCAATAGACTTCATTATCGGTGGAGAATAGCCTCGGCCTGATTCCGTGATCCATAGCCTCCAAAATCGAAAGAAAATGGCATTTCAGATAAATCGCCCGAAATCAGTCATGGTACCCCTTTAGATTCTGCCAAAAATTGACCCCGAATAATTCCGCCCAAATCGGTGCTGAATGGACTCAATCATCGTTGGTGAATAGCCTCATGCCGATTCCGTGATCTGTAGCCTTAAATATCCAAAGAAAATGGCCTTTCATCGCCAAATAAAATTACGAAAATGCCATACGCAAATAATTTGGCCCAAATCGGTGCTTAAAGGACTTATCATCTGTGAAGAATAGGATCGATAGACTTCATTATCTTTGGAGAATAGCCTATGCCTAATTCCATGATCTATGGCCTCCAGAATCGAAAGAAAATGGCATTTCAGATAAATCGCACGAAATCTGTGATCGCCCTTGGAAATTTGCCAAAAATTGACCCGGAATAATTCCGCCCAAATCGGTGCTTAATGGACTCAATCATCGTTGGTGAATAGCCTCATGCCAAATCCGTGATCTTTATCATTCAATTTCCAAAGAAAATGGCCATTCGACGCACAAAAAATTACGAAAATGCCATCCGAAAATAAATTGGCCCAAATCGGTGCTTAATGGACTTATCATCCGTGGACAATAGGATCAATAGACTTCATTATCGGTGGAGAATAGCCTCGGCCTGATTCTGTGATCTGTAGCCTCCAGAATCGTAAGAAAATGGCATTTTGGATAAATCGCCCGAAATCTGTGATGGTACCCCTTTGGAATCTGCTAAAAATTGACCCGAAATAAATCCGCCCAAATCGCTGATTAATGGACTCAATCATCGTTGGAGAATAGCCTCATGCCGATTCCGTGATCTGTAGCCTTCAATATCCAAAGAAAATGGACTTTCGTCGCCCAAAAAATTACGAAAATACCATCCGAAAATAAATTGGCCCAAATCGGTGCTTAAAGGACTTATCATCTGTGAAGAATAGGATCGATAGACTTCATTATCGGTGGAGAATAGCCTATGCCTGATTCCATGATCTATGGCCTCCAGAATCGAAAGAAAATGGCATTTCGGATAAATCGCCCGAAATCTGTGATGGTACCCCTTTGGATTCTGCCAAAAATTGACCCGGAATAATTCCGCCCAAATCGGTGCTGAATGGACTCAATCATTGTCGATGAATAGCCTCATGCCAAATCCGTGATCTGTAGCATTCAATATCCAAAGAAAATAGCCTTTCGTCGCCCAAAAAATTTCGAAAATGCCATCCGAAAATAAATGGTCCCAAATCGGTGCTTAATGGACTTATCATCTGTGGAGATTACGATCGATAGACTTCATTATCGGTGGAGAATAGCCTATGCCTGATTCCGTGATCTATGGCCTCCAGAATCGAAAGAAAATGCCATTTTGGATAAATCGCCCGAAAACTGTGATGGTACCCCTTTGGAATCTGCCAAAAATTGACCCGAAATAAATCCGCCCAAATCGCTGATTAATGGAATCAATCATCGTTGGAGAATAGCCTCATGCCGATTCCGTAATCTGTAGCCTTCAATATCCAAAGAGAATGGCCTTTCGTCGACCAAAAATTACGAAAATGCTATCCGAAAATAAATTGGCCCAAATCGTTGCTTAAAGGACTAATCATCCATGAAGAATAGGATCAATAGACTTCATTATCGGTGGAGAATAGCCTCGGCCTGATTCCCTGATCTATAGCCTCCAGAATCGAAAGAAAATGGCATTTCGGATAAATCGCCCGAAATCTGTCATGGTACCCCTTTGGATTCTGCCAAAAATTGACCCGGAACAATTCCGCCCAAATCGATGCTCAATGGACTCAATAATCGTTGGTGAATAGCCTCATGCCAAATCCGTGATCTGTAGCATTCAATATCCAAAGAAAATAGCCTTTCGTCGCCCAAAAATTTACGAAAATGCCATCCGAAAATAAATTGGCCCAAATCGGTGCTTAATGGACTTATCATCTGTGGAGAATAGGATCGATAGACTTCATTATCGGTGGAGAATAGCCTATGCCTGATTCTATGATCAATGGCCTCCAGAATCGAAAGAAAATTGCATTTCGGATAAATCGCCCGAAATCTGTGATGGTACCCCTTTGGAATCTGCCAAAAATTGACCCGAAATAAATCCGCCCAAATCGCTGATTAATGGACTCAATCATCTTTGGAGAATAGCCTCATGCCGATTCCGTGATCTGTAGCCTCCAATATCCAAAGAAAATGGCCTTTCGTCACCCAAAAAATTACGAAAATGCCATCCGAAAATAAATCGGCCCAAATCGGTGCTTAAAGGACTAATCATCCAGGAAGAATAGGATCAATAGACTTCATTATCGGTGGCGAATAGCCTCGGCCTGATTCCGTGATCTATAGCCTCCAGAATCGAAAGAAAATGGCATTTCGGATAAATCGCCCGAAATCTGTGATGGTACCCCTTTGGATTCTGCCAAAAATTGACCCGGAATAATTCCGCCCAAATCGGTGCTAAATGGACTCAATCATCGTTGGTGAATAGCCTCATGCCAAATCCGTGATCTGTAGCATTCAATATCCAAAGAAAATAGCCTTTCGTCGCCCAAAAAATTACGAAAATGCCATCCGAAAATAAATTGGCCCAAATCGCTGCTTAATGGACTTATCATCTGTGGAGAATAGGATCGATAGACTTACTTATCCGGTTGCCAACTCATACGTATGAGAAGCCATCCAGGCTTTCCTTAAACTTAAACTTAGTTAGGGAAGTCGTAACGATTCATCCCCCTAACATCTTAAACTTATCATGGTGGCTCTTCACCACGATTCTCAAGGGCATACTGCTGCCCATCTTAAAAATCTCAAGAGCATAACTGCTGCTCTATCTCAAACTGTCTCAAAAGGCAACGGACTGACGCTAGTGACTAAATACACTTAAAACGACTTCACCTTCTTGAAGGTGAGTTACTTCTTAAAAAGACCATGTTTCTTACTCTTTAATAATAACTTATACTCGTAAAAATTTCAAAGTAATTAATAAACATTCACTTCAAGCACAACTCAAACAAAATCACCTCAAATAACACAAAATCATCTCAAACCGTAACTCAAGCAAAGCACAACTAATCAATCATACACATAACCAAGCAACAATAACCAATTCACTAAAATACTTAAAATCATAAAACATAAAAGAATACATAAGGCGTAGAATTTACCCCCTTTACACTCACCTAATTGGTTGTTCAAGTTGACTGATCCAATTTTTCTTCCTCCTCCATCACTTCTCGTTTTCCATCTTCTTTTGTCATACCCCACATCACCTACTCCATCCATCCATGTATACCATTCCCAGAAATGTTAATGGACTTCCATCCAATGCAATAACCCATGCACGTGTAGTGATTGAATTGTAAGGTGGAAGCCTTTGATTTAACCTGTAACCGAGAGCATGAGGATGGTCAAATTCCGCTTTCTCCTGTCTGATCCCAATGATGGAGATGCTAGGCACAAGGACATTGCTGCTGACGCTTCTCTCCTGGTCCAATAAATCAAAGCGCACCCCATTTTCCACTCCTGGCCGAGAGCTGCTGCAGGAGCTAATTTGATTGGAACTGTTGAGCAGGTGAGACATGCGCAAGGGAGAGGGTTTGGGCGGCGGTTTGTGACGGGGAGAGGAAAGGGATGGGCGAGGGTTTTTGGGAATAATTGAGGGCCGCTCGGCCTCTAGGTCTAAATATAATTTTTTTTTTCATAATTATAGTAATAATAATAATAATAGTTATTATTATTAGTTCTAAATCGCGGTTGTAACTCTTAGTACGTAACCGTCAATCCAACCGATCACGTATTAAGGTCGAACCCAAATCTAGAATACCGGGGTGTTACATGCCAAACATTTACCCGGAATAAATCCGAAAAATCGGTGCTTAATGGACTCAATCATCATTGGAGAATAGCCTCAGGCCGAATCCGTGATCTGTAGCCTTCAATATCCAAAGAAAATTGCCTTTCGTCGCCCAAAAAATTACGAAAATGCCATCCGAAAATAAATTGGCCCGAATCGGTACTTAATGAACTTATCATCCGTGGAGAATAGGATCAATAGACTTCATTATCGGTGGAGAATAGCCTCGGCCTTATTACGTGATCTGTAGCCTCCAGAATCGAAAGAAAATGGCATTTCGGATAAATCTCCCAAAATCTGTGATGGTACCCCTTTGGAATCTGGCCAAAATTGACCCGAAATACATCCACCCAAATCGATGCTTAATGGACTCAATCATCGTTTTAGAATAGCCTCAGGCCGAATCCGTGATCTGTAGCCTTCAATATCCTAAGAAAATGGCCTTTCTTTGCTCAAAAAATTATGAAAATGCCATCCGAAAATAAATTGGCCCAAATCGGTGCTTAATGGCCTTATCATCCGTGGAGAATAGGATCAAAAGACTTTATTATCGGTAGAGAATAGCCTCGGCCTAATTCCGTGATCTGTTGCCTCCAGAATCGAAAGAAAATGGCATTTCAGATAAATCTCCCGAAATCGGTGATTGTACCTCATTGGTATCTGCCAAAAATTGACCCGGAATAAAGCCGCCCATTCGGTGCTTAATAAACTCAATCATCGTTTTAGATTACCCTCAGGCCGAATCTGTGATCTGTAGCCTTCAATATCCAAAGAGAATGGCCATTCGTCGCCATAAAAATTACGAAAATGCCATTCGAAAATTAATTGGCCCAAATCGGTACTTAATGGACTTATCATCTGTGGAGAATAGGATCAATAGACTTCATTATCGGTGGAGAATAGCCTCGGCCTTATTACGTGATCTGTAGCCTCCAGAATCGAATGAAAATGGCATTTCGGATAAATCTCGCAAAATTTGTGATGGTACCCCTTTGGAATCTGGCAAAAATTGACCCTAAATACATCCACCCAAATCGATGCTTAATGGACTCAATCATCGTTTTAGAATAGCCTCAGGCCGAATCCGTGATCTGTAGCCTTCAATATCCTAAGAAAATCGCCTTTCTTTGCTCAAAAAATTATGAAAATGCAATCTGAAAATAAATTGGCCCAAATCGGTACTTAAAGGACTTATCATCCGTGGAGAATAGGATCAATAGACTTCATTATCAGTGGAGAATAGCTTCGGCCTTATTCTGTGATCTGTAGCCTCCAGAATCGAAAGAAAATGGCATTTCGGATAAATCGCCTGAAATCTGTAATGATACCCCATTGGAATCTGCCAAAAATTGACCCAAAATAAATCCGCCCATATCGGGGCTTAAAGGACTCAATCATCGTTGGAGAATAGCCTCATGCCGAATCCATGATATGTAGCCTTCAATATCCAAAGAAAATGGCCATTCGTCGCCATAAAAATTAGGAAAATGCCCTTCGAAAATAAATTGGCCCAAATCGGTGCTTAATGGACTTATCATCCGTGGAAAATAAGACCAATAGACTTCATTATCGGTGAAAAATAGCCTCTCCCTAACTCCGTGATCTAGAGTATCCAGAATCGAAAGAAAATAGCATTTCGGATAAATCGCCCCAAATCTGTGATGGTACCCCTTTGGAATCTGCCAAATTTTGCCTCGGAATAAATTCGCCCAAATCGCTGCTTAATGGACTCAATCATCGTTGGAGAATAGCCTCATGCCGAATCTGTAGCCTTCAATATCCAAAGAAAATGGTCTTTCGTCGCCCAAAAAATTACGAAAATGTCATCCGAAAATAAATTGGCCCAAATCAGTGCTTAATGGACTATCATCCATGGAGAATAGGATCAATAGACTTCATTATCGATGGAGAATAGCCTCGCCCTGATTCCGGGATCTGTAGCCTCCATAATCGAAAGAAAATGGCATTTCGGATAAATCGCCCTAAATCGGTGATGGTACCCCTTTGGAATATGCCAAAAATTGACCGGGAATAAATCCGCCCAAATCGGTGTTTAATGGACTCAATTATCATTTGAGAATAGCCTCAGGCCAAATCCATGATCTGTAGCCTTCAATATCCATAGAAAATGGCCAATCGTCACCCTAAAAATTAGGAAAATGCGATCCAAAAATAAATTGGCCCAAATCAGTGTTTAATGGATTTATCTTCCGTGGAAAATAGGATCAATAGACTTCATTATCGGTGGAGAAAAGCCTCGGCCTGACTCCGTGATCTTTAGTATCCAGAATCGAAAGAAAATGGCATTTCGGATAAATCGCCCGAAATCTTTGATGGTACCCATTTGGAATATAACTAAAATTCACCCGGAATAAGTCGTCCCAAATCGGTGCTTAATGGACTCAATCATCGTTGGAGAATAGCCTCAGGCCAAATCCGTGATCTGTAGCCTTCAATGTCCAAAGAAAATGGCCTTTCGACGACCAAAAATTACGAAAATGCCATTCGAAAATTAATTTTTCCAAATTGGTGCTTAATGGACTTATCATCCATGGAGAATAGGATTAATAGACTTCATTATCGGTGTAGAATAGCCTCGGCCTGATTCCATGATCAGTAGCCTCTGGAATCGAAAGAAAATGGCATTTCTGATAAATCGCCCTAAATCTGTGATGGCACCCCTTTGGAATCTGCCAAAAATTGACCCGGAATAAATCCGCTCAAATTGGTGCTAAATGGACTCAATCATCATTGGAGAATAGTCTCAGGCAGAATCCGTGATCTGTAGCATTCAATATCCAAAGAAAATGGCCTTTCGTCGCCCAAAAATTACGAAGATTCCATCATAAAATAAATTGGCCCAAATCGATGCGTAATGGACTGATCATCCGTGGAGAATAGTATCAATAGAGTTCTTTATCGGTGGAGAATAGCCTCGGCCTGACTCCGTGATCTGTAGCCTTCAAAATCGAAAGAAAATGGCATTGTGGATAAATCGCACGAAATCTGTGATGGTACCCCTTTGGAATCGGCCAAAATTTGACCAGGAATAATTCCGACAAAATCGGTGCTTAATGGACTCAATCATCGTTGGAGAATTGCCTCAGGGCGAATCCGTGATCTGTAGCCTTCAATATCCAAAGAAAATGGCTTAGCGTCGCCTAAAAAATTACGAAAATGCAATCTGAAAATAAATTGGCCCAAATCGGTACTTAATGTTCTTATCATCCGTGGAGAATAGGATCAATAGACTTCATTATCAGTGGAGAATAGCTTCGGCCTTATTCTGTGATCTGTAGCCTCCAGAATCGAAAGAAAATGGCATTTCGGATAAATCGCCTGAAATCTGTAATGATACCCCATTGGAATCTGCCAAAAATTGACCCAAAATAAATCCGCCCATATTGGGGCTTAATGGACTCAATCATCGTTTGAGAATAGCCTCAGGCCGAATCTGTGATCTGTAGCCTTTAATATCTAAAGAAAATGGCTTTCCACGCCCAAAAAATTACGAAAATGTCATCCGAAAATAAATTGGCCCAAATCGGTGCGTAATGGACTTATCATCCGTGGAGAATAGGATCAATAGACTTCATTATCGGTGGAGAATAGCCTCGGCATGATCCCGTGATCGGTAGCCTCCAGAATATAAAGAAAATGGGATTTCGGATAAATCCGCAAAAAATTGACCGAGAATAAATCCGCCCAAAACGGTGCTTAATGGACTCAATCATCGTTGGAGAATAGCCTCATGCCGAATCCGTGATCTGTAGCCTTCAATATCCAAAGAAAATGGCCATTCATCGCACTAAAAATTAGGAAAATGCTATCCGAAAATAAATTGGCCCAAATCGGTGCTTAATGGACTTATCATCCGTGGAGAATAGGATCAATAGACTTCATTATCGGTGGAGAATAGCCTGGGCTAACTCCGTGATCTGTAGTATCCAGAATCGAAAGAAAATGGCATTTCGGAGAAATCACCCGAAATCTATGATGGTGCCCCTTTGGAATCTGCAAAAAATTGACCCGGAATAAATCCGCCCAAATCGCTGCTTAATGGACTCAATCATCTTTGGAGAATAGCCTCATGCCGAATCCGTGATCTGTAGCCTTCAATATCAAAAGAAAATGGCTATTCATCGCACTAAAAATTAGGAAAATGCTATCCGAAAATAAATAGGCCCAAATCGGTGCTTAATGGACTTATCATCCGTGGAGAATAGGATCAATAGACTTCATTATCGGTGGAGAATAGCCTGGGCTAACTCCATGATCTATAGTATCCAGAATCGAAAGAAAATGGCATTTCGGATAAATCGCCCGAAATCTATGATGGTGCCCCTTTGGAATCTGCAAAAAATTGACCCGGAATAAATCCGCCCAAATCGCTGCTTAATGGACTCAATCATCTTTGGAGAATAGCCTCATGCCGAATCCGTGATCTGTAGCCTTCAATATCAAAAGAAAATGGCCTTTCGTCGCCCAAAAATTTATGAATATGCCATCCGAAAATAAATAGGCCCAAATCGGTGCTTAATGGACTTATCGTCCGTGGATAATAGGATCAATAGACTTCATTATCGGTGGAGAATAGCCTAGCCCTGATTCCGGGATCTATAGCCTCCAAAATCGAAAGAAAATGGCTTTTCGGATAAATCGCCCGAAATCTGTGATGGTACCCCTTTGGAATATACCAAAAATTGACCGGGAATAAATCTGCCCAAATCGGTGTTTAATGGACTCAATCATCGTTTGAGATTAGCCTCAGGCCGAATCCGTGATATGTAGCCTTCAATATCCATAGAAAATGGCCATTCGTCGCCCAAAAAATTAGGAAAATGTCCTTCGAAGATAAATTGGCGCAAATTGGTGCTTAATGGACTTATCATCCGTGGAGAAAAGGATCAATAGACTTCATTACCGGTGGTGAATAGCCTTTCCCTGATTCCATGATTTGTAGCCTCCAGAATCGAAAGAAAATGGCATTTCGGATAAATCGCCTGAAATCTGTGATGGTACCCTTTTGGAATCTGCCAAAAATTTACCCTGAATAAATCCTCCCAAATCGGTGCTTAATGGACTCAATCATCGTTGGAGAATAGCCTCAGGCCGAATCCGTGATCTGTAGCCTATAATGTCCAAAGAAAATGGCCTTTCGTCGCCCAAAAAATTACGAAAATGTCATCCGAAAATTAATTGGCGCAAATCGGTGCTTAATGGACTTATCATCCGTGGAGAATAGGATCAATAGACTTCATTATCGGTGGAGAATAGCCTCGGCCTGATTCCGTGATCTGTAGCCTCCGGAATCGAAAGCAAATGGCGTTTGGGATAAATCGCCTGAAATCTGTGATGGTGTAGCCCTTTGGAATCTGCCAAAAATTGACCCGGAATAAATTTGCCCAAATCGGTGCTAAATGGATTCAATCATCGTTGGAGAATAGCCTAAGGCAGAATCCGTGATCTGTAGCATTCAATATCCAAAGAAAATGTCCTTTCTTCGCCCAAAAAATTACGAAGATGCCATCCGAAAATAAATTGGCCCAAATCGGTGCTTAATGGACTTATCATCCGTGGAGAATAGGATCAATAGACTTAATTATCGGTGGAGAATAGCCTCGGCCTGACTCTGTGATCTGTAGTATTGAGAATCAAAAGAAAATGGCATTTCGGATAAATCGCCCGAAATCTGTGATGGTACCCCTTTGGAATATACCAAAAATTGACCTGGAATAAATCCGCCCAAATCAGTGCTTAATGGACTCAATCATCGTTGGAGAATAGCCTCAGGCCGAATCCGTGATCTGTAGCCTTCAATGACCTAAGAAAATGGCCTTTCGTCGCCCAAAAAATTACGAAAATGTCATCCGAAAATAAATTGGCCCAAATCGGTGCTTAATGGTCTTATCATCTGTGGAGAATAGGATCAATAGACTTCATTATCGGTGGAGAATAGCCTCGGCCTGATTCCGTGATCTGTAGCCTCTGGAATCGAAAGAAAATGGCATTTCTGATAAATCGCCCTAAATCTGTGATGGTACCCCTTTGGAATCTGCCAAAAATTGACCCGGAATAAATCCACCCAAATCGCTGCTTAATGGACTCCATCATCGTTGTATAATAGCCTCAAGCCGAATCCGTGATTTGTAGCCTTCAATGTTCAAAGAAATGGTCTTTCGTCATCCAAAAAATACGAAAAATGTCATCCGAAAATAAATTGGCCCAAATCAGTGCTTAATGGACTTATCATCCGTGGAGAATAGGATCAATAGACTTCATTATCGGTGGAGAATAGCCTCGGACTGATTCCGTAATGTGTAGCCTCCAGAATCTAAAGAAAATGGCTTTTCGGAAAAATTGCTAGAAATCTGTGTTGGTACCCCTTTAAAATCTTTCAAAAAATTTCTCGGATTGTGTAGAACGAACGCCGGAGGGAAATCATTGCCGCTAGCACATGCAGCGCCCTTCGTCGACGTCGCGGAAGGATGAGACTTCATCTTCTCATCGTCGGAACCCATAAAGCTAAAGGAGGATGTCGTAAAGATCTTTTCACAGCTCTGATACCATAAGAAATATCAATAGTAAAGACACGAACACAACAATTTACGTGGTATCCTTGCTCTAGAGAGCAAGACTAATCCACGAAAGACTCACTCAAAGTGTCTTCGGCTGAAATTTTATTAGGGTTCTTCCCTGCAACCTAAGCTACGGCATCACTAGAAAACAATATATATATGGGCAGTTCTACGGTACCCAGGGTGAAATCCGGGGTACTGCATACCTTGAGTAATAAAACGCTATCTAGAACTTAAATTGACTGATATTTCGGACATTATACTCTACTCTAAACCTTAAAGATCAAAATCTAGGTCTTAGTTCTCTAAATCTTATACCCAAGATCAATTTGATTAGAACAATAATCGACGGCTATGATTCGTCCAAATAGAGGCAAAAAGATCAATGCACCATCTTAGGGTTTATAGTTTATGATTTAGATAATTAGGACCTAGGGTTCACTCATTAAGGGTTACGGTATAGTATCATGCCCAAAAATCCTGTTAATTCGAGGTTTAGATAGAGTTTTCATACTCAATGTATGCGGTACCCCGGATTTCACTCGGGGTACTGTAGAAGGCACCATATATATATATATATATATATATGGTGATGACTGGTGTACGTCAGGCGTATACTATACGTCAGGTAATCTAACCGTTAGATGTACTTAGATGAGCTCCGGCCGATCTCGACGGTCAATTTTTTATTTTTCATTAAATCAAACTTCGGGTTGGGGTTTAGAAAATCATATCTCTATCTATACCATGAATTAAGTCGAGTTTGGGGTATGATACTATACCCTAACCTCTAATGGATAAACCCCAGGCACCGATTTTCTAAACCCCAACCCGAAGTTTGATTTAATGAAAAACAAAAATTGACCGTTGAGATCGGCCGGAGCTCATCTAAGTACATCTAACAGCTAGATCACCTGACGTATAGTATACGCCTGACGTACACCAGTCATTACCATATATATATATATATATAACAGCTTACAATTCCTTTCTCCACGTAACTAGGAATGACAAAGTGCTGGTATAGTCCTCAAACAAAATAAAATGACACTCGTACACATCGGGTACGTACACAACAAAGCAACTAGTTCGCACCCCGTAACAATCTTGGTCAAAAATGGAAGCTCAGCAAAAATTCTATTCTACCAGATATCTTTGGATTTGAGATTCCCCAACGACACTATGATGATCTCTCGGACCTCTTTGGTCGAGTTCTCAGACAGTGAAGTCGATGTTGAGGGGATCGTGTCCACAAATGTCACCATGGGTTATGTTGATCTATTGTCCACCAGTCCATCTAGTTCCACAAAGTCGACTACCCTTCACCTTATAATTCCACTACCCATCAGCGGATTAAATATATGACTAGGGGGATAGACTTATCTGAAGTAAACCTAAGGTGACAAAACAAAGAAAAGCTATACATGACATTGATAGAGAAAACAGAAACAAAGGAAGTTATAAGCCAGAGAAAAACAGAACCGGGAAGACAAATCCAATATGTGTTGTGACATGTAAAGCAAGTTCTATATTTTTCATTTTGTATTCTCTTTCTACATACTCTCCTAATATGCCCAAATTTATGACAATAAAAACATTCTATGTTTCTATTTCTTTGTTTTAAAGTTCCATTCCTCTCATGCTTTATTGCTTCTTCAAATATCTTCGACTTACCTTTGCTACACGAATTTGATCCTAATTTTTCACAACATCCCATAGAGGAATGATTTAGGCAAGATTTTCCTTCCTTTTTCAGAGATTCAATTTTATTCCCTTCTAACTGTATTTGAAGTTTTGCCGTGAGACTCGATTTCTCATTTTCTAAAACTTCAACTTTCTTAGCAGTTTCATCTAATTCTTCTTTTAGTCTGATCGCCTCCTTCTTTAGTTCATCATTTTCAAAGTTTATTTTGGCATAATCAGATTTCAATTTAGAGTATTTTACTTTAACATTTCCAAACTCTAACTGAATTTCCTTAATAGTGGATACTAATAGATCATCATCACTATAGTAATCACTATCACTGAAATGAGTATGGTTGGAAGGTTTTACCTCGTTTGAGTTACGTCTCTCTGATGGCTCTTCAACATCAATTGCCATGTAGCTTTCTTCTCTTGTTTCCTCTCCATCCTCATCTTCTTCTTCGCTACAACTCCAAGTTGCAGCCATGGCTCGTTCTTTTCTTACTAGAGGGCATTCAGCCTTGATATGCCCAGTTTTTCCACATCTAAAGCATCCGGTAATGTTTTGAGCTTTAACCGGCTGAAGTTGTTCAATCCTGCTTTTGTGGAAATTTCTTGATTGAGGATATTTTGATGTGCCACCTTCTTTCTCAACTTCTCTATTCTTGTTGATGAAGTTTCCTCTTCGTTTTTCTCTTCTCACTCGAAGTAGTCTACTAATTTGTTTGCTTAGTAGAGCCAATTCTTCATCCTCCATATCATCGAGATCTTCCGTGTCTTCATTGTATGTGGTAGCCTTGAAGGCTATCCCCTTTTTCCCTTTATCGTTGTTTCCCTTGTTGAGCTTGTCTTCATGAGTTGCTAATGATCCGATGAGTTCATCAATAGCTAACTTCTCTAGGTCTTTAGCTTCCTCTATTGCAGTTACCTTTGGAGTCCACTGCTCTGGGAGACTCCATAAGATTTTTCGAACAAGATCTCCACTTTCATATGATTTTCCAAGATTCTCCAGACTGTTCACAATGTTTGTGAACCGCTCGTACATTTGCCGGATCGTTTCTCCTTCTTCCATTTTGAATAACTCGAATTGCTGTTTTAAGGAATTAATTCGAGATGTTTTGACTTGAGAGGTACCTTCATAAGTAACCTGGAGTTTATCCCAGATTTCCTTAGCAGTCTTGCAACCGGCAACTTTGTGATATTCTTCTGGACCGAGTGCACAATACATGAGATTAGTTGCCTTGCAGTTTTGCTGAAATTTCTCAAAGTCCTCGTCTGTCCATTTTTCTTGATCCTCCTTGAGCTCATACGGACCCTTGATGACTCTTGCCCAGAGTTTTGGATCTGTAGATCCAACAAATAATTCCATACGATTTTTCCAATATCCATAATTAACTCCTTCAAACCTGGGAGGCCGATTTTGAGAAAATCCGTCAGCCAGATAGAGTGGAGCATTATTCTTGGAACCCGACGCCATTTCGATTCGCACCGGAGGTCGTTGAACCTTGTTCTACGGTGACCGTGCTCTGATACCACGTGTTGGTTGCGTCGAGCGCGAGACTTTATACCTGTCTTGGTCACAAATCAAACTCGATTATAATGATTAGCACGTGGAAAACTCAAAACTGATGATATTGATTAACTATAGACCTAACTATATATGACCCTTTCACCTTAGTATAATGACACACCTAAGCAAGGGAGATTCACGTTTAATCCTAACTAATCCCTAGTGATCGAGAGCCCACCCAACAAAACCTGAATTTACTCGACTAGGCTTCTAGTCCCTATTGCGCAGATGTAATAAACCAACCCGGAATCCCAGCCCAGTCAATTTCTCGTCCCGGCCCAACTTCTAAATATTGAGAGAAAACGACTGAGTTTTAATTTCAAATTAAAATGGCCTTCCCGCTTGGGACTTCGATCAAAAGCAATCCCTGCCTCAGTTCGAGTGAAGAACAGGGAAAGGCAGCAAGAACTCTGCTGAAAAGGAAAACCCAGAATAAAGTGATGCTGATCAAATCAAACCCCACTTCGACAGGTTTTCCAACCCAACTCTAGCTGTTCGCCCTCCTTAGCTCCTCCTGAGTTAATTTCCCTGCACACACAGATCACACGCACAGAGGCACAAACACACAGAAGCACACAGAGAAATGAACCTGGAAAACAGAACAAGAACACAGCCCACGATTTTTACGTGGTTTCCAGTATTGGGAGAATGCGGATCCCAATACTGACTACTCCACGGTCGGAGAATCACGATTGTGTGATCTCCGACGATTCACTATGATTTTGCGTTGAAGTTCGTCGTTACAAGCTATCTACCCGATAACCCTTTGATCAATCTCAACCCGATTGATCAAACTCTCTCTTCTCAAACCCGAATTGCTTCCCCAGCAACTCGAAACCAGTGTTTCCCCAACACTGACCCTCAAAGCAATTCTCCCCGAACCCTTTGAGAAAAACCCCCTTTCCTATCAACTTTGCTACTCTCACAAAATCCCCTTTTGTCTTAGCTAGCCTTGTTGATCTCTTGAAAGGTTGCCTACTGATTCAGTCTTGCCTCTATTTATAGCCTCCATAAACTAGCCGTTGCTCATCAATTCTCCCTTGAAATCTTCAAGTATGGTAAGTTCTAATTCTTTCTTCCTTTGCCTCGAAAACTTGCCTTAACCGGGTTTGGGCAGCCACAAGATTTCCAGCTGTGCATCTTTGAAATTTGAATCTTGACTTGGTCTCCAAGTTGTATGAGATTCAGCCATTGTCAAGTTGATGCTAACAATATGCATCTGTACAACTATGCCTGCTAAAAATCTGTCTGCTTTCTGAATCTCTAGTTCTGTATTAGACCCGAGAGAGCCCTTTTCAATTCTATGGATCAAGTCCCTTCTTCATACTTCAACATCTGTCCCCTTGTTTATTTGCTTCTCCTGATCTGCAGACCTTTATATACACATAATAATCTGATTCCAACAACTCCAAGCTAATTAAGAGCGCACAAAATCAAAATTAAGAACCCTGAAGTTCAATCGATCGATCAAGCCCAAAAGTCCCACCATTGACAATCGCTGCTTGGTTGATCAAACAACACTCCATCTGAATCCAAACACCCCCAGTCTTCCTGTGATCCATCACAGCCACCATCTTCCACCATGTCACTCATAAGTTTTGCAGCTTCCTCATCTGCCTCTTCCATCCCCAGATACTCATCCGACATGAATCCTAGTCCTTCTCCTGAACCCTGAATCAAAATCCTCGGCCTCGATTTGGGTTTGGTCTTGATTGTTTCACTGCTATTAGTAGCAGCAGCAGCAGCAGCTGGTACTCCTTCACATTCCTCTGCCTTCAGCGTCTGCAACTGTATCCCAAAGCGAACAAACAAATTAAACCTCGAGACAACTCTCTTAGTCTTATGTGGGAAAAAAAAAACGGGATCTTAATTGTCAATCTCTTGTGATTTTTTCTACCTTTAAAGCCAGGGCTTGTTTCTCTTTCTTGAGGGACTCAAAACGGGAAGCCAGGGCGGTGTAGCTAGCCCCGAGGATGTTGTAGTCTCGCTCGAGCTGCTTGGACTTGCGTCGAGCCCGCTTGTTCTGGAACCATATGGCCACCTGGCGAGGCTGCAGCCCAAGTTCCTTAGCGACCTGGACCTTCCTTCGGGGCTCCAGTCGGGATTCCGACTGGAAGATGGACTCCAGTGACTTGATCTGCTCGTCGCTGAACCTCTTTCTGTTCTTGTTCTTGTCCTTGTTCTTGTTCTTCATCTTCTTCTTCCTGGTGGTGGATGTTGTTGTTGAGCTCGATGAAGGGTATTGGTCTGGTGAATTCGGACACCAGCTGAATTCCTCCCTGCCCATCATAATTGCTGAAGTGTGTGCGTTTTTTTTTCTTTTTCTTGATGATGTTTGTTTTGAATGGTTCAGCAACCAGTCAGCAAGTGACTGAATGGAGACCAGGCTCTGTTCTTATAGCTTGCTAACTACACTCTGTTGTTCTGGAACTTACAAATTACAATTGTGGATTAAAGGGAGGAAGATAATCACTGAGAGTGTAATTGGAGGTAACTGAAGTCTGAAACTAGTGAGGTGAAAGTGTTTGGGTTGAAAGTAAAATAAAGAGATAAATATGGAGTTGGTTTCATAACATTTTTTTTTAGGGTTATGGAGTTGCTAACTCCACTCTGTTTTGATTAGTAATCCGGTTAGTTAGTGATCATGCATAAATTTGGTTTCCACTAAGTTTTACGACCTTATCTAATTTGTTATGATTCATAATACAAATTTTGTTACATAGATATTACTCATACTTCTTAAATATATCTACATTGTTGTCTTGAAATCTTCGTCGAAATATATCACATAGAAGCGTAAAAACGTAAGTTATTAACCTTTAATTCGTAGATTTTTTACCACACTTGTAAGCAAGATTCTAGAAAGCATAATTCCGCGCACGACTAGGTGCACCTAGGCGCTAGGCACTAACAAAATGCCTCGCCTAGGTCCTAGGCACACCATATTACCATTAGGCGTTCATAACGCCTTGTGAAGGTAAGCACAATTAATTGGCGTGAGCCGTGAGGTGTGATTAATCGTGGCGGTTAGATGCTTTTAAACACGTCGACATACCAAGGATTATGAAAAATTGTAGCTGATCTTTCCGAAATGACTTCTTCAGTTCTTCTCCAGCTGGATAAAAATAAAGGATAAAAATGATATTTATCTAATATAATTTATTACTAACTAACTCAAAAAATAAACAATATAAACTACAATACACTACTTTCGTCAATTACATTAGAAGTATATACATATATTGTTTTCAAGATATCAGTTTAAATATTACCAATCCAATCGATGCTCTGAACTAAATTATTTTTTACTGATTATTGTTCCAATATTCGAATTTAAATTAGAGTGTGACATGTATTTTTCATATTACTACTAGTCTAATTCCTTGTTGAACCAAATTATTCCGTTGTCCGAGTTGTGAAGAAAACCCCATTTATAAATCTCACATAATTATGAACAAAAAACTGAAAACTTTTTGAAATTTAAATCAACAAAATGGTCGGCCGGCCCTTCTAAACCAAAGGTTCCATCCATAAACTGGACACGCTAGCTAGCTAGTAAAGGTTGGTCAAACTTGAAAATGGAATGACTGACGAGAGGAAAGCAACTACGTGGCGGCTTTTCTGGCTCTTGCCAGTGAGACGACAAAAAGGATATTAATTATAAAATCGTAATCATTTGCCTTCACGTACTTTATTTATCTGCATCCCGTCTCAGCCGAGTGAAGTGCAACACGTATCAGCCTTTGTTTTGTTGTCACACGGAATTAGGTCTCTTAGTCCCGCAATCTTTTTCAATCTTTTACACTCCGGTAATGGTTGATCTTCATATTTTAACATCCATCATTATCAATATAATTTTGTTTGTAATTGTATAGTGAGCCGATATCTCAATAACGTAATTTATACACAATTTTCGGTGACGGGTGGATAATAATCAATAATATATTTTAATTAATTTAATGGGCTTTTTTTATAAGTGAGAGTTAAAATTAATTAACCTGCTTTTCAAAATTATATCCAATCAGATATAATTTAGAACAGAAATTTGAACATATATTAACAGTTTATACCATAGTTATAATGCTTAATAGTTTATAAGATATTATCATGATGGTATGAAAGTGTAACAAGATAATAATAGTATAGCATAATGTAAAATGGTTGTAATGTTATAGTAGGGATATAGGCTTAATTGCAAGTTTGGTCACTCGAATTGCTACAAAATTTCACGTTTGCCACTCAAATTAATTTATTCCATTTATAGTCACTTAAATTAGGTTAACAGTCCAAGTTTGGTCACTGGCCGTTAGTCTCCGTTAACTTTTGCTGATGTGGCGGTCAACTCTTATAGTTGACCGTTAAATGAGTGACGTGGCGATTAAAAAATAATAAAATAATTTAATTTAATTATTTTTTATTTTCCACCTAATTATTATAAAAATAAAAATAAAAACTAATTCCTTTTTATTGTTATTTTCCACCGCTGATGAGCTGCGTCGTCTTCGGCTCCTTCGTCGTCTGGTACCTCGCGGCGTTCTCGATCTCCTGCTTCAAGGCGCTGACCCTGCTTTTAATTATACATAATTAGGAACAAGGAAGTGATGGCGATAGTTGCCGGACTGCCGCAGTATATGGTGCTCCGATCAGGGAGTCACGGGACTTACCTGCACTACCTGTGGAACGACGAGTTCGGCGTCACGCAAAGCTGCATGGGGGCTAAGCGCCAGGTGGATCCGGTGAGCCTGTTCGTAAAGCTGGAGGTTGTCCCTTCCGCCACCAACCCTTCATCCTACGTCCACCTCCGCTGCTCCTACAACAACAAATACTTGCAGCTTAAGGATATGACGTGGTATTGGGTGGCTGCCATCGCCGACTCCCCCAACGAGGACCTCTCCGATGCAGTCAAATGCACCCTCTTCCAGCCCTTGTTCCCCTCCGGCCAGCCGCCAAACACCGTGGGCTTCAACAACGTCGCCCACCAAAAGCGGATCTACCTTGTCGACGAGAGTGCCGGCAACCCGGACATGTTCCAAGTGGCAATGGTGTACGGCCCCGAGGAAGAATACACTAGTTATTTCGAGTTCGCCCCCTGGGAGAAGAGTTTCCCCCCTCCTAATTCCTCGGCCTCCAACGCCAGCCCACCTCCTTAGTAAATTTCATTCCTTTTGCCACTTCCCGTCACGCCCTTTTCAGCCCAAAAAACAAGTTGCCCGCTCGCTCCATAATGATATCGAGAATGGGCATTGGTGGTATTGGCATTTGGCGGTTGGTTTTTCAGTATAGTGATAGATTTAGAGATGCTCTGTTTTTCTTCCTTTTAGGTGACACTCTGTTTTTCTTCGCATTGTCGTTTTTTAGGTTGGGTGATCCAACTGAACTTGGTCCAATGAGTTGGTGAGTGACGATGTTTACTTGCAAAAGGTCGTATCTGCCGTTCTTCTTCTTTGGGTGGAGAATATTCCACGTGAATCACTCACTCACCGCCTTCGACCACCCACCACTGGTCAGTCACGTCCATCACTCATTGAAGCCTTTTTTGTCATGATCCATTGATTAAACCCTCGGTTACTAACTATATATGCTTCGTTCCACAGGGAAAGCCTTTATTGATGACCAGGGTCAGCGCCTTGAAGCAGGAGATCGAGAACGTCGCGAGGTACTAGACGACGAAGGAGCCGAAGACGACGCAGCTCATCAGCGGTGGAAAATAACAATTAAAAGGAATTAGGTTTTATTTTTATTTTTATAATAATTAGGTGGAAAATAAAAAATAATTAAATTATTTTATTTTATTATTTTTTAATCGCCACGTCATTCATTTAACGGTCAACTATAAGAGTTGACCGCCACATCAGCAAAAGTTAACGGAGACTAACGGCCAGTGACTAAACTTGGACTATTAACCTAATTTAAGTGACTATAAATAGAATAAATTAATTTGAGTGACAAACGTGAAATTTTGTAGCAATTCGAGTGATCAAACTTGCAATTAAGCCTAGGGATATATTACCATCATTTGTCGCCTTTATAGTCCATCTACCTCTAGTTACCACCTTACACCATAATAGTATAGGGTGGTATATTTGGTCATGGAATTTTCTTTTCCCATAAATTTGTGGATCACAATAAATCACAATGAACTTTTCAATATTATGTACGAAATTTGTTAAAAGTTGGTTAAAACCGAATGTGATACAAAGTGATACCATGATGCTAACGAGTGGTAATGGGTGATACTAAAAATAATTTCTCAAAATATATATAAAAAAAATTGATATCATTATGTAGATCACAATGAGTTTGTTACATGTGTATACAAAAATTTAAATCATAATGTTTTATAGTGGCAAGCATGCCCTTTGTTATAAATCAACATAATTGTGGTAAACCCTTTAAAATAAAAATAGTCATCAAAATGAAATATTTATAGTGGTTGAATCATCATACTAACAAATTGATTGTTAATTAGCACCCTAACATTTGCGTAAATCCTTGAAATAGCTTTAAGTTATAAACTTGTTCATTGTGATTAATGCAAGTCCTTAATCTAAGCAACCAAATGGTATTGCAATTTGCCATGATATTTTTTTTTTGGTAGTAATTTGCCATGATATTGAATAGCAAAGAAATTGCAAATCTATAACGGTTAAAATAATTATTGCAAAGGTTGATACCACAATCCGACAACCGTTGCTTCTCCCACAATTTGACGTCGGTCATGTAGCTAAGAGAACAACCTTGACGTCGGCAGTGGCCGCAGTGCCATTGCGTGAATCACGTTCTACCACCAAAGTTCTTCCAGTTCGTGTCCACTCCATTACTTAAATTCATGGTTGTCACGCCTGTGGGATTGTCACTGGTTGAATCTGGTTCAATTGATATCGGTCATAAAACCAGCGTAACACTATCGGTATGACCGATATGATCGATATACGAATCTTTAAGTAAAATGATTTTATCTTAGTGAATTTAATTGATAAAAATTAATTTATTATTCATTTTATGAGTTTAAAAGTTAAATTTTGATGTTATTTGTTAAATTCAAGTACAAATGTTTAGGTATTAACGTTAAATGTTGTGTTTAAATATGAATATTTTAAATTATTTGTAATATTGATCGGCATGAACCGACACAAACCGATATGTACCACCGGTCGAACCATTGCACTTGCTAAATCGGCACACTAGCATAAAACGGTTTGACAACCTTACTTAAATCATTATGCTTTTTAGATAGAAAGGGACGCGAAGGAAGTAACTTAAATTTAATTGGTTGCTAACAATGTCATCACTATGTACTACACAAGTACACATTTGCATGGTTCTAATAAAAACACTACACTTTGCATTTTGTTTACCGGTCGGAAAACATGTTTTTAACATAATTGGATGCAAATTAATTTCTTGAAATAATGATTACTAAAATACAGTTCAAATCTTTTTAAACAAAGTTTAAATAAGGGTGTTCGGTATTTTTATGATCTAAGAAACAAATATTTATTAAGTTAACCTAGGATTCGTTTGCTTCATAGATTTGAAAAATGAAGGTTTTGGTTAAAAATGGGGTTTTACAAAACCATGGATATATGATGTAATTGCCCCATTTAGATTTTGGTACAAACCATCGTTTGCTTGTTGGATTTCATTATGGATTGGCATTATTATATTTGTGCTTGTATTAGGAATTTACCTTAGTGTCCTTATTGAGTATTATTTATATTTACATTATAATTTTTGTTTAAAACAAGTTTCATCCAATAGGTTCGTCCCACTACCACAACCGGAATAAATGAACATCGTTAATCAATAACAACATCATATTATACACACAATTATATCAGACAATTCCTTAAGGTTTTCAATATTACAAAGTATGCTTTGCGATTAATCATGTAGTGCTTTCGTGCAATGAATAATAACAAATATTGAATGCAAACTTAATATCCACTTCAAGTTGGTAATTAGTAAATGAAAGAGGATGAGTAGATGATTAGTGAAATAAGTAGGGTTAAAAATGTAAAAAGTCATCATGGACTTTGTACTCCAACACAAATCCCACTTCGTGGGGTGGAATTCTCAAGTCCGTGGGCCCCACGGATTTATTCATCCTAAATCCATCAAGCAAACGACGGATTGTGTACAAAGTCCATGATGCTTGGTTTTTAAGTACCAAATTCATATCAATTCCATGAAACAAACGAGACAGTAAACCTAGGTGGTATGGAGAGGATGCAGCATAAAGTCCTGAAGATGGATAATTCTGCTGTATTTAAGTGCACCTGAGAGATGGCTAATTCTGCTTTTATCACAACAAGCATTCAATTCCAGTAACATCTCATAAGTTTGAACTATATATATAGATTACAGTGGTTAGGAGTTTCCGCAGAGAGAAAGGATGAAAGGGGAAACAAAGCAGATCAGAGACAGGCGCATGGCTGCTCACAGAATCATGTGTATTTCTCTCCAAAGAAAAGAGAGTTACACTGATTTTATTATCAATGGCACCGCAACCAGCTCTTCTCCTCTCTTTCAGCTGCTGCCAATTATGTCCTTGTAAGTGTCCTTCACTTTCTTTATCAAAGCCTCCCTGCAAAGTTGGATCAAAATTTTCAGTCTCAGAAACTGGTAGCATCATGAAATAGCAAAAAAAAAAAAATCACAGCTTTTCTTTTCTACTCCGAACCTGTCAGGTTTGAAGAAGAGGTTCTTGTATGCAAACCACTGCAAAAATAGGAACAAGTACAATCAAATAACAATTTTTTGTGCATATTAAGAAGCGAAAATCCTACGACAAAGAGATTGGTCTAGTGGTATTATGGTAACGTGAACATACACCACACGCTCTGGATTCGAACCTTGGGGTCGATAACCAACGAAAAAGAAATACTACGAAAAAAGGAAGGACTTACTCCAGTGTAACCAATGCCCACAATCTCAAGAACACCAGGAACTAAAGGAAGCCTGTCGATAGCCTGCAATATAGGAGATAAAGGCAGCAAGCAAGCAAAGCAGAAAACTGAGAAAAAACAGAATGGAATTTGGGGAAAGTAGCAAACAGAAATCAAAATCTGGACTAGACACTTAACCGAGATCATCCCAGAAGAACTCCAGATTGCAAGTACACCAGCCGCAGCTAGAGAAGACACTGCATACTTGTCTTCCACTTTATCCCACTGTCCCAATTCCATACACGTATCAAAGATTAGACCCAGAAGGCAAAAAAAAAAAAAAGGGATTCAATGTAATCCAACTAGAACAAAATGCTTACAGCTTCTTGAACAGTCTTCACAAGCTCAGGCAGCTCAGTTGTGTCAACCTCAGCAGGAGCAGCAGGATCCCCTGCCGTCGCCATGGACACGACATTGCGAGCAATCTTCCGACCTAATAGAGATACCCAATTGACAGCAAAGCAAACCCACAACCCAGAAACCATCCATCACTACTACAAATGAAATTACGACTAATGTTTGCAACAATCAAGACATAGAGAAAATGTACTACTGACAGTAAGTTGCGGCCTTGGAAGAAGGGCGGGCAGCTGCGAGAGGGGGAAGTGTGGGGAGAGTGACGCATTGAGTAGCAGAAGACGCTGCAGGCTGGCGAGGACCCTTGGCTGCATCCACGAGGCTTGAGGAAGAAGATGAGATCGACAAAGTGGTGGAGCAAGTTGAAGCCATGGCCGCCTCCTCCTCTGCTTTTTGTTCCCCTTTGGATAATAAAAAAAAAAAGAGACTTGAATAACAGGTGAAGCAGAATGAGCCCTGAGGGGGGGAAGATTGATCGTGTTTTATTATGATTGACTAATTAAATGGTGTCCAAAGGTTTGGAGGTAGAGAAACCACTCGTTGGGTTGGGTTGGGGAGTGGGAGTGATATCTAGATAGTGATGAGGTGGGGAAGAGTTTGGGGTTTTGGATAGGGAGTCTTATGGTGTTCGATTCATTGGTTGGATAGAGTGATCCACCATCGCCTTCAGATATTTGTTTGAGTTGTTTATCCGAGAGAAATGAACACAAAATGGAAAATGTGGAGACGACAACTTTTAGTTACATGAAAATCACATTATAAAATAGCTTGGATTGTAGATTTGTAGGAATAGAAGAAATGGAAGTGAGTCATATTATCAAGAAAACATGGGTAGTAGTGAGTAGTTGGACACCCACATGTATGAATAATATATTCATAATGTTTTTTTTATATCTATCGATTAATAACATGTTTCGTTACAATCTAATTAGGAAATATGTTGTGGCATAAAATCTAGTAAATGAAAGAGAGTATAGTATCTCATTAAAATTCTTACACAGATAGAATGGTTACTATGTCGATATCCTCCACAGTCACGAGTCCTAAGAGGGGGTGTTTGTGTTTATTTTTAGGGTTTAAACATTGTTTTCGGAACAGATTTTGTAAACAAATTGTCCATTTTTTTGTAGGACATTATTTATTCTTTAGCATATAATGATATCAATTTTAATATGTTTTTAATAGGGTTTTTTTTTTTTGTTTCTTTATGGGCTAAATGACATAGCGGGTCACTGGGTTTATCAATTTATTTTATGTTTGCCACTAAATGTTTTTTATTGCAATAGCCAGTAAACTCTCATGTTTTTTATTGCAAAATGGTCATTGATTGACCATTTTCGTTATATTTTTTCCTATGTGGCAGTTGATCATTGTAAACTATCACACGAAAAATAGGCAAGTGAACCTATCATTCTACGATAGTATATCAAGTCGGGTTATATCCACAAAGACTATGTGTACTAGCATGGTTCAAGAAGGCATAATTTCTCTTATGTATAGGCGCTTCTAGGTGCTAGACGATGACAAAATGTCCCACCAATGTCCTAGGCAACAAATTAGACGCTCATGACGCCTAGACGAAGCTAGGAGGTGCCTAATCATGATTAAGCTTTGTGAGGTACGATTAAGAAATTGGAGATGTGCTTAAACGTAGTTAGAGGACCAAGGAAAGAAGAAGAAAAAAGTAGCTACCTTCCCAAAATCGAATCCATCTCAAACTACTCTCGATGCGTCCTTCGGTCCTTCCTATCATTTGTAATCACAACTCTAGGTTAGAAACAACCAAACTCGCTTCTCTTTGTCGCTCATTCTCTTCAACCGATCATCTGCCATGTTGCTCTTCACAATTGCCGATTGCCAGCTCCTAGTAACCATAAGTTCTAGTTGATCCATCACTTCAACATGCACTCTGCCTTGTTGGTCTTTGTCATTGCTTACTACCCTCACCACAAACGGTTATTAATTCACAACTTTCTAAATCACCATTCTCCTCCTCGTCGACAATATTCAACTTTTCGTGTACTATTTTTCGACATATATTGATTCACCAATTTCTATAAACTTGTGACTAGAAAATTTTGTGATATTTTGCTTGTTATTAAGGGTTAGCTAATTTATTAATAATTTGAACCTAAGTACCAAAGAGTTGTAAAACTGTTATTTCTATTACAAATAGCTATTTTCGTTTCTAACACCAAGGCTAGCTAGGCGCCTAGAGAAATGAAAGATCCAAAATCTCATCGTTTTTTAAGGAAAAATTGTCAGATAACAAAATGGGCATTGGAACAAAAATGTTAAGAATGTGTGTTAGATGAGAGAAAGAAAGCTAATGATGAAAGCGCTAATTGGTCATAACTTACTGTGCAACAGAACCCTATACCAACAGTTAGCATGAACACTTCGTACTCTGTTTCACCTAGCTCGTATCATCCGAACCAAGTACTCCTCTAAATCAGTAACTGCATCAACTATTCTGGTATCGCCCTTGATCTCCTCCTTCTTGACCTTATCCAAAATCTCCTCGGTTCTGGCCAAGTCATTCATGGCAAAAATTCTAGGAAGCATAATCTCCCAAGTACCTATATGCAGAGCCACTCCATGATTAAGCAATACTTCCACCACTTCACAAGCTTCCTCAACCTTGCCAAGACCACAAAGACCCTTCACCACAGCATCAGCAACCGAAAAATGCAGCGAAAATCCTTTCGCCAGCATCTCCTGCAGGTAGCCCTTTGCTTCATCAAACATCCCTTGATCACACAACCCACCAACCAGAGTTCTGTAAGAGACCAGGTTCGGCAAGCACCCATTCGACTCCATGTCCTCCAGAACCTTGCAGGCGTCCGTCGCGCGGCCTTCTCTGCAGAACCCGAGTATTACAGTGTTGTAATGAACAAGGTCAGGGTTGCAGCCTTTCACCTTCATCCTGCAGAGAAGCTTGTAAGCCTCCCTAAGCTGCTTCTTCCTGCACAGGCTGTTCAGCAGGGTGGTGTAGGTCAGGGCATCGGGCACGAACCCTTTGTTCAACATGTCCTCCAACAGATCAACAGCTCCGTTAACCTGACTCTTCCTGCACAAAGCTTGCATCAGAATGCGGTAGGATTCGACATTCGGAACAACGTCTCTCTTGAGCATTTCGTTGAACAGCTTGTAGGCAATGCTCAGTTCCCCACTCAGGCACATCGCCCGCATCAAGATGTTGTAAGACTTGGTGTTGGCAGCCACGCCGTGCTGGCGAGCGTCCCTGAAGAGGTCGAAAGCGGGTTTCACGAAGCTCCGGCGGGAGACGAGGCGCTCGAGGATGAGGTTCAAGTGTTTGGGCAGAGGGTTGAAGTTGAACTCCAGCATCGTGTGGAACGTTCCCAGAACCTTGTCCGGTAAATTGGACTCTCCATAGATCTTGATTAGAGAAGAGAAGAGAGCCGGCGTTACTGGGTAGCGCTTGGATTTCAGGTCGCCGACGAGAGCATCGACGAGGGAGATGTGCTTGGATTCACCGAGCTTGCGGATGAGAACGAGGTAGGAAGGGTAAGAGTGCTGGAAATTGGGCTGGAGAGAGGCGTAATCGAAGATCTCTTTGGCGAGGAGAGGATCCGATTGGGAAGCTATGAGCTTTTGGACTCGGGATGGAGACCAGATCGGGGAATTCTGGGAGGTGGGATCGACGGGAAATTGCGACTTCTGCTGATGCGGCGGAGGGAGAGGTGAAGTAGAGTAGAAAAAGTAAGACTGTGAGTTCGGCCGGAAAATGAATCGGCGGAATCCAGCTATGGCGGTTTTGGGTGAGCGTAATAATGGTAGGTCCATCACTTGCCGGCGCAACCGTGGACGGCGGTAGGCTGATGGATTGGCGATTAGATTTGCTAGGTTGGGGATGATTATGAAGGCTACATTAGTAATTTATTTGAACCCTGAACTTGTAGGTTCTTCGGTTAACATGTCAAACTTCTGACTTCAGTTATTCAAGTCCTTCATGTTATGTGAGGTTATTTGGAAGGTAAATTTGTTCGGATAATTATGCGCGAGACTTGCAAGTTATCGTTACTTGGAGAAAATGGTCTATTTCTTTCGTAAAGTGGTCGATCACTTTAGTATAATGAATGACTAGTGGCTGATCCAGAATTTTGGAACATTTATGTCGACAGATAAAATAGAAGTTACATAAGAAAATTAATTTATAAAGTTTGCAATGTCATTGTTTTTACTCTAAACCAAATTATGCAGTTCAATTTGGTCCACAATTTTTCAAACGGTCTTATCTATTTTCCGAAGGCAAAATCATAACATATACAGACCAAAATTACAGTAATGAGTAATGACCACTTTCCCGTCTAGACTCGCATAATGATAACGCCATCTTTGCCACAAGCAGCTCCGTTAATTCTTCAGGAAAGAGGGAATGTAATTTGCAGTTTGCTACGACTTCAAAACAATGTTCAACTGGATGTGGTCAAAATGGAAGTACAATGACGACTGTACCACGCACGATTTAGAGGCTAGAAGAACAATATCGAAGACGAAAGAGTCAACCAGCAAGTTTCCTATCTATAACTAATATGATATTGCTACATGCACGGTAATCGGCAGACTGAACTAGAGATCAAAACCAAAATTGTTGAACAGTCTAAAGCTACCAATCAGAACCTGTATCTCAATCTCTCGACAAGCTTAACGATTTTAACTTGCACAAAACTTTTGGAAGGGGTTCGAGTTCGACATCAGAAGAACTGGATTGAATACTGTGAAACGGCACCAACGACTGATTGTGACAGGCTTCCATTACTGACCAGAGGGATCTGCATATGCTTCATGTCATAGCTCCTTGATGAAACAACAGCTATTGATTTGTCACAGGTCTCCTGGCTGTCAACAAAAATCCTCGCTCAAAGGTCCTGCCTGTCAACACCTTTTCTAACCACCAATACCCGACCATGAAAGTCCTGAAAGATAAACACAAAGGAATGAGAGAAGAAGACCCATAAGCAGAAGGCTAATGAACTAGGTGTGACTGTTTGAGCAACCTAAAACTTCAGTTAACAGGACTTAACTGTACTGTCCAAACATAGTGAAGCCTCACGTTCTTCTGAAGTGGAGAAGGATATAAACCCATAAGCACGATTCTTTCCTCCCTTACGGTCATACAACACTCTAGCACTGACCACATTCCCAAACTCGCTGAACTTCTTCCTCAACGCATCCGGTCTTATTGTCCAGGCCAGATTGCCGACGTACAACTTGTACGGGCTCTCATAGATTAGGGTTCTCGAGGGCGATGCAGTTGTCATGACCTCCTCATTTCTCTCAATTCTCCTACCCGAAGTCATGTCAACTGAAAACCTAACTCGCATTTCCCTCCCTTCAACATCCTACGATCAATCGCGAGAAACATATGTTCATCATGCCAGAGCCTCAACGCAAGGGATTGAGCTTAAAAGCCTACAAACAGCATAAGGTTATATACACTTACATAGCCATCCAACGAATGCATTGCTTTTCTGGCTGAACTTTGTGAACCCATTGTCACATAACCGCAACCTCGACTCACCCCAGTTTCTGGGTTCTTGGAAACCTGCAGCAATGTCATCAAATTTTCAATCCATATTTATACCAAGTCGAAACTGGCCATGGCTGTCTCAATTCTCTACTGTCCAGCTAAGATTTCCTAAATCAGTTGATTGCAGATGAATCACCAAATTGAATGAAAAGAGAATTCTTTTTTTTTATGGGCAATATCAAAAAATTTTATTAAGCTCTATGTGCTCCTTTTACAACAAGGGAAGCACATCTGGACCATTACAACCAGCAGCTATACTGCTGCTAATTACTACTCAATACTACACAGCCATACAATAAACCAAACTATACTACTAACTGTTCTGCTAGCTAAAAATCATATTGCAATCTACATCCAGGGCTACATTGCCAAGTCTGGCTAATTCAATTGTCCTTCGAACTGTCCTGATTAGCTCCCCAGACTGTACCTCATTCCCACCATACAATCTTCCACAACGTTCCCTCCAAATCAGACTTACTACTAAGTTCCATACCAGTCGCCCTATCATGGCTGCAGCTTTCTTACCCTTGAATGCTCGAACTGCCCACTGCAAATAATCTTCATAACTACTTAACTGAGGACAAGTTAAGTGCAGCATTAGTAAACAGCCCTTTAACACCTGGAATGTATAAGGACAGTTGAAAAATAAGTGGTCCCTTTCTTCTACATGAGCCAAACAAAACAAGCAGTCTGCTCTTGCCACCTTCCCCCAGCTATGCAACTGAC
This sequence comes from Linum tenue, assembly GCA_946122785.1. Taxonomy (NCBI): domain Eukaryota; kingdom Viridiplantae; phylum Streptophyta; class Magnoliopsida; order Malpighiales; family Linaceae; genus Linum; species Linum tenue. The sequence continues at coordinate 500,141 of CAMGYJ010000009.1, forward strand.
CAAGAGTAGTAATCCTGTTTCGTGTTATTACCCAGCTCAAGAAACTGTGTTTTGGGATTGAATATTTCCCCCAAATCAGTTGATACCAATCCACTTTAGGTCTAGCTGGTTGCAAATCCTGCCAGACCTGCTTCACAGAGTAAGACAGCATCCTTTTATCCTTCCAATACACCTGTGTTCCCCAGCATCTAAAAAACCCTTCCACCCTATCCCTGACTTTTAACAGTCTCTTCCAGACCCAAGAAGCAGTACTACATTTGCCCAATCCCCAGAAGGTTAGATTCTTTATTCTATAGTAATAATTCCAGGCAACCCACCAGGACCCTTCTTTGGTTAGCAGAGCCCATATATGCCTAGTAGTACATGCCACATTCCAAGTCTTGAGACACCTAATACCTAGCCCCCCTTCTTGCTTAGGTATTGCCATTGACCCCCAAGCCATTACAGCCTTCTTTCTTAAGGATTCATCAGTGATCCCCCAAAGGAAGTTACTGCATCTCTGCTCAATCTCTTTTATGACAGACAGGGGTAGGATAAAGACATTCATCCAATAGAAGGATAGACTACTTAGCACTGAATTGATTAACTGAAGCTTACCTGCATAGCTAAGCAGCTTAGGCCTCCAACCAGTAATTCTCTTAGTGATTTTCTCAACCAAAACTCGACAATCACTAACAGATAAATGAAAAGAGAATTCCTCACCCAAATGCGATGGAGTTTAGGAGTGTACCTCGACGGACACAACTGTTCCGTAGGGTTTGAAAATTTCGGCGAGTTGCGGAATATCGCAGCTCCTCGGGAGGTTACAGACGTACAGCTCGCACGGCCGGACTTCTTTTCTAGATCCATTTCCAGAGAAGCCGCCGCTGCTGCTCTCCTCCGTCAGTACAGATCCCTCATTGAAAACCGCCCGTGACCTGCCCGTTGTCTGAGGCCGCACCGAGAAAGGCGAAATCAGAGCGTCAAGAGTGGGAGAATGGCACCGAGGCGACGGATTGGAGCAGTGAAATTGGAGAAAGATACGTGAAGATGAGGTCGGGAAGTGTACGGGTGGGCTTCTCGCCGGCGCCGCTACTGTATTACCGGTGAGAGGAGGCGGGGTAAGGGAAGCGCCGAAGCGGATGGTTGCCATTGAGAAGAAGTGACAGCTCGGGTGCTCAAAGTGGATATGGTTTCCAATTAAACAGGACGATATTGCCATTTCCGAAGGTAAATGTTACTCATGCCACATTTTGTTACGGTTACTAGATTACTAAATCGTAGGGATGGCAATTTACCCACCCATGGGTAATTTTGCCCAAACCCAAGTAGACCCATTTGTTATGGGTAGGGTTTGGGTGATGTGTGTATGGGTTTGGGGTTTGTATATGGGTTTGGGTTAGATATGGATATTATCTAAATGGGTATGGGTTGGATATGGGTATCCATTTACTTGAGAGTGTTTTAACTACACATGCAAAAAATTGGACCTATTTGTAAAACTTGAAAAGTTTAGGTACCAAAATCGTAAGACCAAAAAAATTTAGGTACCAAAACGTAATTTTCCATCGAGATTTTGAGGACTTATATGCAAAAAAAATTAAATTTAGGTACTAAATATGCATATCTATTAAGTTTAGGTACCAAACTGTAATTTGTATTTGGGCATGGGTACAAACCCAAATCCATTTGTTATAAACCCAACCCAACCCAAAGTAAATGGGCATGGGTACAAACCCATCAAACTTTACCCATATCCATATATTTGGATTTCATACCCAACCCAATTGGGTTGGATTGTAAAATACCCATGGGTATGGGCATAATTGCCATCCCTACTAAATCGTGTCATTTTTAGTCACTAGAAAATTTTAATATTAATTTTGATCACTCGAATTATTGAAACATGTCACATTTAATCACTCTCTCGTTAGTTTCCGTCCAACTCCATTAATTGATATTAATTTTTTTTTATCAATTTCGTCCAACTCCACTAAACATGACACAATTTAGTAATCTCAGAGACCAAATGTGGCATTTACCCCCAGTTCCGAATTCCATAGTGGATAGGGTGAGTAACCTTGAGTAACCATACATAACCCAATCACTCGTCTCCACATCAACAATCCCGCCATTTATAGAAGGTCTCTAATATTTTCTTCTATAATTTTTAACGGATGGTTTCTCCCTCGATTTTAGTCGAAATTTAAATTTTTTAACATAGATAAATAAAATTAATTGTGCTCTTCAAAATGATATATATTTTGATATATTTTTCAAACAAAACAAATTAAAGAATTTATTACCAAGCTTTACTATATGATATTGATTGGTATTAAATAAGAGCATATCATATGGTATGAACATACGACACTGTAAGATGGTTGCATACATGATAGTAAGAATATACTAATTGATATTTACGACTTTAAACATTGTGTACCACAAGATACCACCTCATATACCAGGATGGTGGGGTGTGGTGTTTTCAGGTCCATTATTTTCCCCCAGAAATTTGTAGATTCAGTGATAAACTCGTTCCTTCTGTGCAAATATTTTAAAAATGACTTTAAAACGAGGGAGATACAATATGGTATGGAATTGTAACGAGATGTATGAAAAAAACTTCAAAGAAAATATTGAAAATGGATCTCATTTTGTAGAGCACAACGAACTCATTTCATCTATACAATAAAAAGGTGTAATGACTATTTGTTAGCCAAAAAAATTGGAATTTTTTATTAGTAAAATCTATTGAAATACTAAGAATTAACCAAATGTTAACTTTCAGATAGTAATTTTGTTAGTAATATTGACTTGACAACATGATACTGACTTGGAAGAGACACATGAAGGTCAACATTTCAAAAAAATTAGTATTTTAACTAAGAAAAGAGTTACAAAATTATTAACGATAACGTAAAAATAGCTAATATTTTGATGCATTACGAAAGATTTGGCTAATTATTAGCACTCTAATAGATTTGGATAATATAAAAGAATCTGAAAAATGTTTGGATTAAAAATAGACATTACCTAAAATTAAAATCCAAACGAAGAACATAAAAGTCAAATAAAAAAACTTAGGAAAATAAATTGTCATTTTGTTCGAGTAATACTATTGCTAACAAGCAGGAGTGGACCTACGTGTTGCTAAGGGGTATCGTTTGACACCCTTTCGTCCGGAAAATTTGTAAAAAATTTATATTTTTTTGTAAAAAAAATTTAATACAAGATTTTCGACACCGCTTTAATAATTATGGCCAATACTTGTTTATTAGACGACACTTCTTTTCAACAATTCCTGAGTCCACTGCTAAAAAGCTATAATTTGGTTCTGAATTATCAAACCCAATAATAATTCGACCAAAATCGGTCCGGAATTTGATCTCTTCCGGTTCGGGTTTGCTCGGTTTCGATTGATTTGGACTGAACCGATCGAATTCCCACCCTGACTTCCGTTCTTATTTTCTTCGGTGGTCTTTCTCCAGTTCCCAATTTCCCATGATTCAACACTTCCCGTGTCTAGAATCACTAGATCTGGTTCGCACTCCGGTTTCCAAGTCTACCAGGCATTTCGTCGAACAGTATGATGACGAGAATTCCTTCGACTATGAACGGATCGGCCCAAAAACCTCACGACGATGACGAAACCACCGCATCCTCCCCAACCCTCTCCTCCTCCATAAGCTTCGGCTCGCCGGAAGCTCTGGACCACGTCCGCAACCTAACAGACGTCGCCGCAATGACGCGGCTCCTCCACGAGTGCATCGCCTACCAGCGAGCGCTGGACGACGAGCTCGACAATCTCCTCGCCCAGCGGAGCGATCTCGACAAGCAGCTCGTCCACCTCCAGAAATCGGCCGAGGTTCTCGAGATTGTCAAGGCCGATTCTGACTACATGCTCAGCAATGTTGGCTCCACCTGCGACCTCGCTGACCACGTCAGCGCCAAGGTTCGGGAGCTGGACCTGGCTCAGTCGCGAGTGAACACTACCGTGCTGCGGATCGACGCCATTGTCGAGAGAGGGAATTGCATCGACGGAGTGAAGAACGCTCTGGAGTCGGAGGATTACGAGTCGGCCGCCAAGTATGTGCAGACGTTCCTTCAGATTGATGCCAAGTACAAAGACTCCGGATCCGAGCAGAGAGATCAGTTGCTGGCTTCCAAGAAGCAGCTTGAAGGGATTGTGAGGAAGCGGCTCGCTGCTGCAGTGGATCAGCGGGATCATCCCACGATTCTGAGGTTCATTCGGCTGTATTCGCCTCTGGGATTGGAGGAGGAAGGGTTGCAGGTTTACGTAGGGTATTTGAAGAAGGTAATTTCTATGAGATCACGGCTTGAATTTGAGCACTTGGTGGAGTTGATGGAGCAGGGGCATGCTCAGAATCAGGTTGATTTTGTTGGTTGTTTGACGAACTTGTTTAAAGACATTGTTTTAGCCATAGAAGAGAACGATGAAATATTGAGGAGTCTCTGTGGAGAAGATGGGATTGTTTACGCGATTTGTGAATTGCAAGAAGAGTGTGATTCTAGGGGTTCCCTCATTTTGAAGAAATATATGGAATACAGGAAATTGGCCAAGTTAGCATCAGAGATCAATGCCCAAAACAAGAACTTGCTTGCTGTTGGAGGGCCAGAAGGCCCTGATCCTAGAGAGGTTGAATTGTACTTGCAGGAGATTCTGTCGTTGATGCAAATAGGTGAAGATTACACGGAATTTATGGTTTCTAAGATTAAAGCATTGAGTTCAGTTGATCCGGAGTTGGTACCAAGAGCCACAAAGTCTTTCAGGAGTGGGAGCTTCAGCAAAGTTGTCCAAGACATTACTGGCTTTTATGTGATTTTGGAAGGGTTCTTTATGGTTGAAAATGTTAGGAAAGCCATTCGGATTGATGAGCAAGTACCTGATAGCCTTACCACTTCGATGGTGGATGATGTGTTCTATGTTCTGCAGAGTTGCTTGAGAAGAGCAATTTCCACTTCAAACATTAGCTCAGTGATTGCTGTCCTTAGTGGCGCAGGTAGTTTGTTGAGCAACGAATACCAAGAAGCTTTGCAGCAGAAAATGAGGGAGCCAAACCTTGGGGCAAAATTGTTTTTGGGCGGGGTTGGTGTGCAAAAGACTGGGACAGATATCGCAACCGCTTTAAATAATGTGGATGTCAGCAGTGAGTATGTCCTGAAGCTGAAGCATGAAATCGAGGAGCAATGTGCCGAGGTTAGTTGAATAATGCACATTCTCAAATTAATCTGAATCTATTGTTCTATCTTCAAGGTGCAAGTATTTGTAAATCAAGGACCTTAGGAATTGAATATTTGAGAACCCTGGTTCATACTTCATAAGTGTGGTACTTGGTCCTAACTTATCAATTTTGATGCCAAATTAGCATTCATGAATCTATTTCTGCTCCAACTGCTTGGATACGGTTTGAAACAAAATCAATCATGGTTAACTGGAGCTTGCAAACGCTTGTTACAGACATGGCCAAAGACTTCGTTTTGGCTTTTTGAGTATGCAGTTTAATGCTTGTGAGTTGTGACAAATGAAGAGTAGAACTTGCTAGGATGAACTTGCCAATTGGTTCTGGCAGCCACTTATATACCCTTAATTCGTCTTAGGTACGACACTTGCTATCAGTCCACCAAACTTGGGGAATATGTTCCATTCAAGTAACGGTTTGGCCTTTCGGTTGTAGACAATTATGAAATTAGGAATAAGATGATAACTTTAGCCATAATATCAAAGAAAGAATCCTCTTTTAGATATCCAGATTGAATCAACCTTTCAGAAGGTTCCAGATGGGAACTTCCTTCCACAATAATGTCATTACTTTTCCTGTTAGTGCCCCACTTATAACATTAGATTCACTGCAATGTTACTGATACAACTAGTTGAAATGACATTGGGAACACTGGGTTGTAGAGATGTATTAGAATTTTTTGCATGGGTTATTATGTACTTATTACTGTCAATAAAAGTTCTCTTCTGTTATGTATTATGAACTAGATGGGTACTGGATCATATTAATCATGGTTTCAACTCTTCTTTCCAGGCATTTCCGGCCCCAGCTGATAGAGAAAAGGTGAAATCGTGCTTGTCTGAAATGGGCGATGTCAGCATTACCTTCAAGCAGTCCCTCGGTGCTGGGATGGAGCAGCTTGTCTCGACCGTGACTCCCCGAATCCGCCCACTACTAGATGGCGTAGCAACCATCAGCTACGAGCTGTCAGAAGCAGAATACGCAGACAACGAAGTGAACGACCCGTGGGTTCAGAGGCTCCTCCACTCGGTCGAGACGAACGTGTCGTGGCTTCAGCCTCTAATGACCGCAAACAACTACGATCTGTTTGTGCATTTGGTCATCGACTTCATCGTCAAGAGGCTGGAAGTGATCATGATGCAGAAGAGGTTCAGCCAGCTCGGGGGCCTTCAGCTCGACAGAGATGTAAGGGCTTTAGTGACTCACTTCTCCGCCATGACTCAGAGGACCATCAGAGACAAGTTCGCCCGCCTTACCCAGATGGCGACCATCCTCAACTTGGAGAAGGTGTCCGAGATCCTCGACTTCTGGGGAGAGAACTCGGGTCCCATGACCTGGAGGCTGACCCCTGCAGAGGTTAGAAGGGTGTTGGGTCTTAGGGTTGATTTCAAAGCAGAAGCAATTTCTGCTCTCAAGTTGTAGAATGGCATCATGTTGGTTTGTTATGTGTACTCTTTCTTCCCCCTTCCTGAAGCTTGCATGGGTGGATAGTAGGTGTTGAATGTAAAATCAATTGAGAAGTTTCTTTTTTCATGAACTGCACTACATAAGTAATTGGAGGACTCATTCATTCAAAAAAAATTATGGTTATGTCACAATTTGAGGGAGTCTCTGTAATTTTTTCTTATATATGTATAATTTTTCTTGTACTGTTTTGTACATATTTTGTTCTTGTACTAGTTCGAGTCCATACTATGTGTTGGATAGATGACATGAGTTGTATCATATTCATCTCTGCCGATGAAATCTATACCATACTACGAGTTCTCGAGTCCATACTACGTGTTGGATAGATGAGTCATATCATATCATCTCTGCCGATGAGTTCTATACCATACTACGAGTTCAAGTCCATGGCGACAGTCCCAAATTCCCAATGGATAGATGAGGGCGGAAAGGAGCAAGAGAGAGACACTGCTTTGTGGGAGAAGATGGTGAGTCGGCAAAACAGACTTGCAGAAGTTCGAATGCGTTTATATAGTCGAAACACACAAGAATAGCTGGAATTACAAATGAACAATTGGAAGACAACAAAAAGGCAAAGTATACAGCAATTATTCCGTTAAAATTTTAAAATGGAAGAAGGAATGGGGGGAAAGAAACTAAACAGCAAATAACATTACCCTGTTCTCGATTCAGAAGAACACAACCATATCATAAATTAAACAAAGAAAAACAGAGAAAGAGAGCACCACACTCAACTGCTCGTTAGCTATATTATAACCCTAACTCCTGGGGCAGTCTCTTATCTTAGACCTGAGCTGTTCCTTGGGTGAACTTGGGGTCCTCACATCTGTACCGCCCATCAGGCCCTATTCCAAAGCCCTTCGGATCAGCAAACACATTCTCCAGCAGCTGGCTGCGATCCGGAACAGGGCTCTCGTCTGCAAATTCGACAGCTTCCTCCACCAGCTCATCTATCTTCTTGTCGATTGCCTTCAGCTCGGATTCGTTCACGAGGTTGTTCTCGAACATGTATGTCTTCAATTGTGAGATGGGATCTCTAGCTGCATAGTGAGCTTTCTCAGCTGCCAAAACAAAAAGAGGATTGGTGGCTTAGCATCTTCACAAACCGTGGGATGATGACAGGAATACCTTACCAGAAGACAAACAATAACAAACAAGAGGTTCTTTTGTTTAATCAAAATCCTATTCTCGTGATCCAACAATCATGTCAAATGCAATTCCCCAGATGCCATATTCGAATCTAGTCGTGATTTTTTTTACCTGGGTCACGAAGCTCATCAGGATCGGCCAAGGAGTGCCCTCTGAACCTGTAAGTCTCACACTCCACCAAGGTCGGGCCTTCTCCCCTCCTAGCCCTTCCAATCGCCTCTTTAGCCACTTCCCTAACCTTCAAAACATCCATTCCATCAACATGAACGCCTGGCATCCCGAACGCAGGTCCCTTCTTATAAATCTGAGGATCAGAAGTTGCCCTCAAGTGGGACATCCCAATCGCCCACAAGTTATTCTCCACAACAAACACAATGGGAAGTTTCCACAGTGCAGCCATGTTCAGACACTCAAAGAACTGGCCATTGTTGCAGGTTCCATCCCCAAAGAAGGCCAAAGTGACGTGATCGCTGTTGGGCTCCTTGAGAACCTCCCTCTTATACTTGGAGGTGAAAGCTGCACCAGTTGCTACGGGAATCCCTTCGCCAATAAAGGCAAACCCACCAAGCACGTTATGTTCTTTGGAGAACATGTGCATCGATCCACCTTGGCCACGGCAGCAGCCGGTTGTCTTGCCAAAGAGCTCGCTCATCACAGCACGAGCAGGGACACCTTTGCTCAATGCATGGACATGGTCTCTGTAAGTGCTGACCACCGAGTCTTCTTTGGTCAGTAGCTTGATGAACCCAGTGGAGACAGCTTCTTGCCCATTGTAGAGATGGACAAAGCCAAACATTTTGCCTCGGTAGTACATCTGGGCACACATGTCCTCAAATGATCTGCCCAGCACCATATCTTCATACAGCTCCAACCCCTCTTCTTTAGTAATCAACTAAGAACACCAAAACAGATAATTCAGCAAGCAGCAAGAGAAGCAAACCCACTTCTATACAACTCCTCTAGTCACAAGCTAAAATCAGGGTAATTGGTCGGGCCTCACATGCAATGCAAGCACAAACCTCCATAAACTAAAAAAAGCAAAGAAATGAAATTAAGCAACTCAGCTCCCCAATCGTTCAAAAGGGGGTCTTAAATTCTATCTAGGCTAATTCATCAATTTTCTGAACTGCAATGCTAACCCCAAAAGAGACAAATACACAACCTCAGCAGAGAAGGGTAATTAACAATTTACCAGATTGGAGCTAGACTTGGGCTTCTTTTGCTTGACGTCTGAGACGGCGACGACGGCGGAGGAGGAGGAGGATCGGCGGTGGGAAAGAGGTCGGTTGGATTTGCATAGCAATTGGCGAGTAGATCCGAGGAAGGGAGAAGTGGCGGCGGAGGAAGAGGTGCGGAAGGGGTCGAAGAGAGCTGGGGGAGAGAGCTTGTCTTGAGATCTAGCGGAGGAAGTGGTGTTGAGAGGGAGAGGCTGCGCGAACTTGGCAGTAGCAGAGAAAGCAGACGCCATTGTCTCGCTTTCTCCCGAGAGAAAAGGGTTTGTTGGGTGGAAGGAGAAGGAATGGTGGCGGAGAGGAGGAAGGAGGAGGTGATTTTAATGGCGAGGGCGGAGGGAACGAGGGGGGAGATGAAGAAGAAGAGGCTTCGGAATAATCGTCCTACTGGCTCTTCTCGTTTTGCCCCTCGTGGTGGTGGGTTTTTATTTTTGTGTAATTTCCTTTCTATTTTCTGGTTTTTCGATTCCACAGCCAAAAACGGGGGAGGGATGAATGAATCGAGGAGAATTCAGCTGAAGCATAATCGTCGTCGGCAAATCCAACCACTCTCAACTGCATAACACCAACACAATTAATACTCTTTCTATCTTTAATTCGTTCTTCTCTCCGTTGGGCAACCCAAACCGGACAGGAACAACGAACCACGCGATATGTTGGGGAATTCGATACATCGGTTATTGGTCTAACTGAAAAATCGATACATCGGTTATTGGTTAGCCGAAAGACAAGCAAAGCGTCACCGATAGCCGATCGAAACAAACCTTTGGTTAACATCTCCATCGACCAGATGGTTTTCGATTTTTGGTTAAGTTAGCCGCAAAACAGAAAAACCGATGGTTGTGTCGGTTTAAACCGATAACCGGCCTGACAATAGCCCCATCTGCATAAAAAAAAATCATTAAAATCACCTTCGTTTGGTTTTGGTGAATGTTGGGTTGTGATAGTTACAATGCATGTATTGTCCACAATCCACAATGCATTTTGTTTTTGAATTTTCTCTACAAACTATACATGCATTGTTTGATTGATGTTGTTATTCAAAAAAAAAAAAAAAAGTTTGATTGATGTCATGGAAACTATCACTCAAAATGAGTGATAGTAATATCTAAAGTTTTTGGTGTGATTGTTAAGATTGTTTTTTGGTGTGACGGCCGCGGTGAATGACCGACCTAACACTAAAAGTTCAAACGATCGTAACTTTGCGCACGGTTATCCGATTGTAGCGAATTTTTTTGATTCCACTTAACTTTTCAAGATATTTTGTTATTCGAAAAGCATTCATCCCAAAAAAATGTCGTTTGCTACCCCGAACGAGCAATTTTTCGATTTTGACAAACTTTGGAAGACCATAACTTTGTGCTCCGCAATCCGAATATCATGAAATTTTTTTGAATTCACGTAACTTTTGAAGAACTACAACTTTGATCATAACCATAATTTTGGAATGTATGTGGATTTGTGAAAAGTAAAGTCAAAATTATTCCCAAAATCCCGTATACCCAAGAATATTTCTTTTTTAAAAAAATTCTTGTAAAAGTTGTAGTTCTTAAGAAGTTATGCGCAATCTAAAAAAAATTATGACGTTCGGATTGAGGAGAAAAAAGTTATGGCCTTCCAAAGTTTTGTGAAATAAAAAAATTGCTCATTCAGGGTAGCAAACGACAATTTTTTGGGATGAAGGCTTGTTGCAAATTGAAAGATCTTGAAAAGTTATGTGGAATCGAAATTTTTTTCGTTAGAATCGGATAACCGAGCGCAAAGTTGCGTTCGGTTGAAGTTTCAGTGTTAGGTCAGGCATTCACTGCGCCCGTCAACTGCAGTGATGCATTCACCGCTTTCGTCTGTCCCTCCGAATGCATTCACTGCGGTTGACGACCGCAGTGATGCCCAAACATGTGTATTTTGGGCATTTTTCATAAAACGTGTGTATTTTGAGATTTTTTCCGTTTATTTGAGATTGTTGGAGTGTTTTCTTATTCCAACTATGTCCCTACCTTTTGATGTGTTTTATTTTTTATATAAAAAACAAAGAGTAAAAAGTGACATTTCACCAAGAAAGCAATATATCTTATTTAAATAATATAATAACTATCACAAAAACCAACGATGTAATACAATACATCAATTTACTTATATGCATGTATATTATTATACATGCATTGATAACAATGCATCTATTGAACTGTCATTAAAACCAAACGACCCCTAAAGTCTCAAACCTACTTGTCCACATCTAAGGGATTGTTTGGTTTTGATGATAGTAAAATTGATGCATTTCCATCAATGCATGCATAATAATATAAATGTATATAAGTAAATTTTTGTATTGTAGTTTACTTCGTATGATTTCTACAAACAACCAATTGTCCAATTCAATGCAACAACAAACAAGATGGAACAAATTGAAACATCACATAAAATCAATCTCTTGAAACATCACAGAACATCACACAATACATCGAATCAAGAGGGAAAATAAAAATTCAAAACTTACATTAGGAAATAGGAGTCGAATGGGGTTCAAGCTATTGGTGGAGGCGTGGAGCCGACGGCGTGAATAGGGAGGAAGACAGGCGATTGATATTGTTGCGGTGATCGGGGAAGAGGGAGGTGGCGAGTGGCGACGGAGGCGGTGGCGACGGAGGCGGAGCCGACTCTGTCTGACAGTCTACCATGTATTTGCTCTCACGCCTCGTGCTGTCGGAGCCTCGCAGGTGGCGCTCGACCTGACGAGGAAGGAAGGCGGTGAACTAGGGGCGACATGACTGGCTTGGTGGCAGGGGGTATCAAGCCGAAGAGACAACAAAAGCAGGAGCAAGACAATAGCAACAAAACTAAGTATGGAGTCTTGGAGGCTGCCAATGGTGTGGTCGAGACTTCATCATGGAGGCAAGGTTAAGGGCTTCAACCCCATCCAGTCAAGACAAGGTAACAAGACTCAACACCAATCCTACCGAGTTTCGAGGCTATCAAGTACCAACCAGTCAACAAGACGGGGCAAGAGGCCCCAAGGTGATAAGAGTCAACACCAAGGAGGCGACAAGGGGGCCCTATGGCGGTTGGAGCAACTGGTGGGATAGCAGCTACCAGGACGGTTACCAAGGTAGTTACACCTAGTGGATCCCACGGATTTTGACCTCAAAATAATCCCACATATAAGGGACCCACACACCATAATCCAACACCACTTTAACACCAAACATGGACTTTGTGCATAATCCCATAGATGTGGGATTTTAATCCATAATCCAACTCCAAGCATTTGACAACACATGTCAACCTTTATCTTTTTCTCCGCAATGTAGCCATAGTCGTAGCCTTTAGTTTCTGGAGCTCTCACTGAACCTCCATAAGAGTAGGAGTAATTTAACTTAGTTTCCCCAAAAACCATAAAAACATCAAACACTATCGTTCGAACATTATTCGGAAAGATGTGAACTATGTAATTATCATTGTTCAGAAGATCAAGGTGCGAACACAAGATTTTTCTCGCTGTAAAACACACCCAAAATCAATCACAATCCGAATCACTAAAAAAATAACTCAACAATGTGATGATTTGGAAATTGGAATAAATCTTTGGGCTTGGATGTTAAAAATGGAAGCGAGACTTGTACCGGGAAACAAATCAGAACAAAGGGTTTCAGATTGGGCCTCTAGTAAAAGGGAAAGGATGGCGTAAGCCCTCTGCCCTCACCATGGGCTCGCCAATGAGCAACAAGTTTGTGGATTCCAAAGCTGCTCTTCAATGTAGTTTAATCCTCTATTTTACCGGAGAAGAAAGAAAAACGAAAATTCCCCTAAAAATGCATAATTTATTATAGCAAAAAAATTAAAATAAAGCAGGACACGTAAGCCACATGACGGGTGGAATAGGTTGGACCCTTCGCTCGGGACGCGTAGACCGACTCACTCCCCACCACGTGTACGGCGGAAGTGACGTTGGAATAAATTAATGGACAGCGCGAATATCGACGGGCCAGCTCAACAACCACCACACCCCCGTCGTATATACGGTGTACGTATACGCTCTTCTCGCTACTAGACACGTGTCTGTTGACGTGGATGTTGGCCTGGCGCTCCCCCATCTCCTTCTCTTCCTCCTCTCTCCGTCCTGTTTTCCATTCTTCTTTTTTTCTCTCTCTGCAGAATAACAGGAGGCCATTTGTGTTTTCTGTGTGTTCGTTTTCTCTTCTTCACACCCAGAGAGCGAGAGAGAGAGAGAGGGATTGTGCGAGTTAAGGAATGCAGAGGCTGTGAGTTTCAGCCATGCGCTTTCTGTGAGCTGATTGGATTTTTTTTGTGTGCTCAATTGAAAATCGAAGTGTGAGCATTTGGTGCACCCACCCAGCTGCTGTTTTTGTTCTCCTGGAGGACAGGGTTGCAGGACTGATCCGTGATTCGAGAGCCGGAGTGAAGGTATGTCTGATTTAGGGTTGGAAATAAAGGATTTTCGTTGTGAATTCTTGTCTCCCTGCTGTTTGGTTGGTGAGAAAATGCAGAACGGTGGAGAGTTCTTTCTCGTTCTTCTGTTTCATAAAATTCGGGAGAATTTTAAAAACGGATTTCTATTGTGGAGAAATAGGTTTTCCCTTCTCTTCCCTCCCCTGAGCCCCCACCGTGTGTTTGAGGTGGCGAACAGTAGCTAAAAGCTTCAAACCCTACCTGATCTCGCTAGTTTTTAGTCGGAAATCTGCAATTCCTTCTCGGGTTCTCACCTTTACCCTGTTCCGTGCGCCCTTCCGTCTATTTTATTCTCCTTCTCGAATCTGCCGGCGAGTGTGTGAAGGCCGCGAGAGATTCAGGAGATGCAATTCTGGCGTTTTTTCAGATTTGGGATTTTGCAATTTGCAAAGGAGCGTTTGGGAATTAAATTATTAGCCAGATATAGGGATGGCAATTTTGCCCATACCCATGGGTATTTTACTATCCAACCCAATTGGGTTGGGTATGAAATCCAAATATATGGATATGGGTAAAGTTTGATGGGTTTGTACCCATACCCATTTACTTTGGGTTGGATTTGGGATTGCACCCATGCCCAAATACAAATTACAGTTTGGTACCTAAACTTAATAGATATGTATATTTAGTACCTAAATTTAATTTTTTTTGCATATAAGTCCTCAAAATATCGATGGAAAATTACGTTTTGGTACCTTAATTTTTTTGGTCTTACATTTTGGTACCTAAAATTTTCAAGTTTTACAAATAAGTCCAATTTTTGCATGTGTAGTTAAAACACTCTCAAGTAAATGGATATCCATATCCAACCCATACCCATTTAGATAATATCCATATCTAACCCAAACCCATACACACATCACCCAAACCCTACCCATAATAAATGGGTCTACTTGGGTTTGGGCAAAATTACCCATGGGTGGGTAAATTGCCATCCCTAGCCAGATAGGCGAATTTTTTGAGCCAGTGTTCGTTAGGGATTCAAGGGTATTCCTGTCTTTTAGTTGGGTGGACATAGGCTGCGAGATGGATTTCATGAAGCTTAATCGCTTGTATCTATCACTTTACAGTCAGCCAACGTGGTGGTGGAAAGACACTACTACCCTTTCTATCTAGGGAAATCTCAAGCATTTCTGGTTTTCTACTCTGCTTCTTCTGCTGCGTTCTGCCCTATTCTGCATCTGTAATTTCTACTTGGTGGTAAATCTTTTTGGTTATGGGGGGAAGGTACGGATTACCCTTAAAGTTTCTCTTGTTAAGGTTAGAGGCACGCTGTTTGTCAAACCCTTGTTTTGAATTTCCATCAATTGAATCGAAGGTGACTGCTTTCAACAATCGGCCCCTCTTTTCCGTGTGCTTGAGTTTGGTTGACTAAAGTAGGTCAAGTTTCTTGCATATTGTAGGGATGATTAACCAAATATTCACGCTTTAAAGCTGTGTTGCTATTGGTTGGTCTAGATTCAGATCTTTCGACCTGGTCAGCAGTGTTTTTTACCGTCTGTTGTTTTGTCTGCAATACTATTGCGCAGTTTCTTGATGCCATTTGCTTATTCATACTTCGGGCTCATGTTTGTTAATCAATCTTGTCATATTTGACCTCCAGGAAGGTGAATGAGTAGTTCTGAGACCTGAAGGTGTTTAAAGGGTTTCTTTTTGGTGCTTGACCATGGGAAACAACGAGGAGGGGAAGTCGTCCTCCAAGTCTGAAAAATCATCTTCACCTCCTCCTACTGCGCCAGCGGTAAGCCAGAAAATTGAGTGGTCTTGTCTTTAGCTTTTACTGCCTGTTTGAGATGTTTCATGGCGTTAGCTACTTCGGCTCTGAGTTCTGATTGTCACAATTTTTCTTCCTTTTCGTTGATAGGAGCAAACTAATATCCATGTGTATCCTGACTGGGCAGCTATGCAGGTATCTCTCTTACACATGACACTATTCTCTTCTGTGTCTTTGCTTAGCATTCACAGAAATTAGCAGCGCGTGACTGGTGTTTTCCGTCTGAAACTGATGCTTCTGTCTAAATTGTTTTAGGCTTATTATGGCCCTCGAGTTGCTCTTCCTCCATATTACAACTCACCTATGGCATCAGGTCATCCCCCTCATCCATATATGTGGGGTCCGCCACAGGTATTCTTCAGTGATCATATTTCACTGTTGAGATGTGCAAATAGCTTTGCACCTGTGTTTACAGTTGGAACTGTGATTTCTATGGTGGCGTAAGCTATGATTAATTTGAATTCTGCAGCATATGATGCCGCATTATGGAGCCCCTTATGCAGCTATCTACTCGGGAGGAGTATATGCCCATCCAGCTGTTCCAATTGTAAGTGCCTCCGATAATTTTTTCCCTTGGTTGCACTTTCAACATGTGGGTTGCCTGTTCCTGAAGGTTTGCTTTCCTGAAGGTGGAAGTAAACTACTGATATGGTGCTGATAACATACTAGCATCGAGTAGTACTGTAGGAGCCACACTGAATGTGTAATTAGTTAATATATGTAAATTCTACTGCGTATACAGGTTTAAGTGGTTCGTATGATGATAAGTGAGATAGGTCTTGTAGTGCAGGCCTTCCTTGTTTCTGATTGTAATATAATTTTCTTGACTAACAATCCCTGAACTTCTAACAAGAAGGTAAATGGCTGCTAAGTCCCTTGCAATGTGTTTTTGTTCAGACATCGGAACTTGTCTCCAAGCTTGTTAATATAAGTTGGTTGATTTAGGTTCTGAACAATGTCAGAATTAAGTAGGGGCATTATACACTTGTTTGCCCTCCCTCTACCATATTATGAAGAGCTTCTGACATTTCGTTGCTTTCCTGAAATGTTTTTAGGGATCACATCCACATGCTCCCGGCGTTCAGTCATCACCTACTGTAAGTGAAAATGTCTTATCTTAAGTATGGCTGGTTTGTGGTGTGTTACTCAGCTTAATCTTTGGTGTCCGAGTGTGGATGTAATTGTGGAAAATGATACAGGTTGCAGCACCTCCGAGTGTTGAAACTCCAACAAAGTCTTCAGGCAACACTGATCAAAGTCTGATGAAGAAGCTGAAAGGATTTGATGGGCTCGCCATGTCCATTGGAAATGGTAATGGTACTGCTGAGAGTGCTGATGGTGGTGACCACAGGATGTCCCAGAGGTTAGGAGCTGATGATTTAGCTCTCTGTCCTTACCCTTCTCGTCAAAACTTAATGTTTTCTGCCACCTTTGGCACCTACCTGTGACACTCATCTCTATGTTGTTTGTTAACAGTGCGGAGACTGAAGGCTCAAGTGACGGGAGCGACGGGAATACTGCTGGGGTGAGGCCTTGTAAATTTCAATACATACCAAGTATTATTTATGAGGGGTATTTTGTGTATAAGCTGGGCGAGTGCTAAATCTTGCATGTGATTCTGGATGTGTATGACAGGGAAGAAAGAGAAGTCACGAGGGGACTCCTACAATTGGTATGCCTCAGAATCTCTACCAGTTTACTTTGTCTGTGTTACTATAGTTGGTGCTTTAGTTGTTACCGCCTTTAGCTTCTGCTAAAGTCATGTAGATGCCCCTGGCTACTACATTTGTTGGAAGATTGGTTGACAATGTCTTTGGAATGAGATAAGCCAACTTAACAATTTTATGGTGCACATTCCTCCTGTTTTTGACCCTTTGCATCTTTCTTTAACAGGGGGAGACTTGAAAACTGAATCCCATGCGACAGATGGTAGCAATTCTTCTGATAAGGGAGGGGTTGTAACTGCTGCATCATCAGGAAGGTCAGCTGGGCCTCCTGTTGGCATGACATCATTGGACCTGAGAAATTCTGCTGGCGTTCCACAACCTTGTACAGTGGTGCCATCTGAGGCTTGGTTACAGGTATAGTTGTACCAAAAAAAAAAAACTTGTACAAACATCTCTCGAAGTCATCATGTGTGTATATGATCCCTACAACCTCTGCTGGTTTTGCTTGATTCAGTACCCAGCCGCGAATCCGAATGAAAGAGAACTGAAACGTGAGAGAAGGAAACAGTCCAATCGAGAATCTGCTAGGAGATCAAGACTACGAAAGCAGGTGAGGAATATAGATTCCCCGGCTTTGACTGGTGGCGGTTGTATATGCTCGAGTGGTTATTATCTGAACCTAAGCTTTTGCGTCTCTCTTGCAGGCTGAGACTGAGGAACTTGCACGTAAAGTCGATGCCTTGAACAACGAGAATATGGCGCTGAAGTCCGAGATAACTCAACTGAAGGAGAAGTCGGATCAACTAAAAGTAGAGAATGCAACACTAGTGGTACGCCCTGTGCCATCCTTGTATCCAGATGTCCAGTGAGATTGTTTAGACCAAAATTTCTCTCTTGTGAGAAGGTATTTACCGCAGTTAGTGTGCGATATGCAGGAGAAGCTAAAGAATACGCAATCAGGACAGGCACAGGAGATAGCTTTGAACAATGTGGAGGAGCCGAGGGGCACGGCTGATAGTACAGAGAACTTGCTGTCGAGGGTAAATAATTCTTCAGCAGCTTGTGTAGCGGAAGAGGGAAATGCTGCAGAGGATGGGAACCCGAAATCGGGTGCTAAGCTGCGCCAGCTGCTGGATGCGAGTCCCAGGGCCGCCGATGCTGTGCCTGCTGGTTGATGAACACAGCCAGCCCCATCCCAGACAGGTTCATATCCTCTTTTATCTGTAGAATTCGATCTCACCTATTTTTCGTTTTCATTTTTCGAACGACTCTTTCCGAGGGGCAGAAGCAACCAAGATAATTCTGGCATAATTACAAGCCCAGAATTATTGCTGAGGGGTTGGCAGTAGAGATGGAGTTAGATGAACAGTATGTTTCCGAGACTGAAGAAGTTTGGGGATTTCACTTTGTAAGCTAACGCTACCGCTGCAGCGCTGTTAGAGAAACTAATGTAATTTTTATTGAGAGTGGTGAGAGATAAGGAAGGGGAGAGAGATGATTACTATTATTATTATTAGTGACCATTGAGGAGTGGTTGTACATTTGAAGCGAACCAACTGGCATGGCCACCTTTGACGACCATTTGTGCCATCTGTGAACTTGCCACCGGTTAATGCTTTCACTGGATGAGCAGATGGTAGATTACTGGGTATCTGGTGTTTCCCCGTATTTGTATAAACTCTATTAGATTTGGTGGGAATCAGTTTATTAGATTGAGGTTGATCTTATTTGGAATAAGTCACTCTGTATCTTGTAGTTTTCCCCGTCTTCTATTGCGGTTTGTTAATCGGTTATCCTTTGTTCGGTTGTGATTGTGGTTAAATCGCGAATTAGAGCATATTGTTAACTGTGATTCCATAAAAGCCTTCTTAATCGCAAACCAGATGGTTTCGGTTTGGTTAGCAAAGTGGATACCCGAACTGTAATCGTCCTTCATAGCTAGTTAGAGAGACCTTAGACGCCTCTACCCCTTCGAGTATCGGTGGCTGGTTTTGGGAATGTTTGTTGGCGAGATACAACACAATTCTATTTCGTGAGCTCGTCACTATTTCTTCTACAGTGATCGTTGGATCTTATTCGATGGAGTTAGGTTCTTATATCATGGGTTGGTGGATCAAATGCGTGATGCCAACTTTCATTTTTGGGTTTTCATCCACTCTGATTTTTGAACACTAAAAATGTTTATACAAAGAGTAAGGAGTGAAAAGCAAAATGCTAGTTTGATGGAAAATATAAGCAAACTAGAAAAAAATCAAAAATGCATTTGGATTATGCCAAAAATAAAATAAACCTCTTTAATAAATTCAAATAGGATCACAATAATATAACAGTCACAATTTTCATTTTAGGTAAAATAATTGTCAATTTTTTTTAAAAAAATTATCATAGCGATTGACAGTTCTCAATTTTTGGCATACATTCTTCCATTTTTCGTATGTATTCTCGTGTGTTCTAACATGTTTTAGAAGATTTTTAGTGTATATTTTAGTATTTTCTGGCATGCTGTAGGATATCTGGTATGTAATATAGCAATTTTAGTATGCATTCCTGTGTTTCTTAGTATTATAATGTTTGTGTTGCTGGGGTAATTCCATGAATATTGTTTTTTTTTTTAATTTACCAGGAATATAGTGGTTTTAAAACTATTTACAAGAATATTGTGTTTTTAGGAAGAAAGTCGGCGACGGCGCCCGAGACTTAGAAATTCAAGTTTTAAACGCTGTTGATAGCGACGGCGCCCCAGTCCCGAGCATTGGCGCCTTCTGAAATTTCAAAAATTTTAAGAGGCGCCAAAGCCCGAGACCGAGGCGCTGTCGCTGTCAAGTTTAATTTTTTTTTACCCCCTTCCTCCCCCCTCCCCCTCTCGCACCACACCAGACCAGACCCATCCCACCTCCCCTCTCCACTCCTCTCTCCATCCCAGCGCCAAGAACAAGCGGCGACGCCGAGAAAAAGGCAGCAGCGCCACAGTCCAAGGCGGCGGCGCGCGGCACAAGGCGAAGTCGCCACCTCTCTAGCGGCGGCGCAATGTCGGACGACGAGCAGGCCCCCGGCGGCGGCAGAGGAAGAGGCCGAGGCCGGCGAGGTCGGCGTGGCGGCGGTGGCGGTGATGGCGGCGGCGGCGGCGGCGGCGAACGTTACCGGAGTGAGTATTGCCGGCGGCGGCCGGCTTCTCGCCGGCGGCGACTTTTTCCGGCGACTTTTTTTTTTTTTTTTTGTCTAACATTTTTTTTCTTCAGTTCCTAGGCTTATCGATCCTTGTTCGATGAGACCACCACCTACGACAATCGATACTGCTCCGAATGATCCGGAACTTCTTTGGGGGCATGGTCACCATCGGATTGACGCAGTTTGGGCAAATGAGGTAAGTTTTTTAAATTAAATTATTTCTATAGTTTTTTTTATTAGCGGTATAATAGAAATAGAATAGAATAGAATTAAATTAAATTAAGAATAGAATTAGATTAAATTAAGAATATTATATTAGAATAAGTTTAGTTTAGATATATAAAAATTAAGAATAGAATTAGATTAAATTAAGAATATTATATTGAAGGAATTGAATTAATATAGTTTTGTGCATTAATTAATTATAGGCTGGTGATCGACCATACCACATTCGTCATACGGGCAATTTAGTTCGATACAATCCACTGTACCTGCCGTATCTCGTCGATGCCGGCTTGTCTAGTGTTCTGCCACTAGCCCCTCTTACCG
Source organism: Linum tenue (assembly GCA_946122785.1). Lineage (NCBI taxonomy): Eukaryota > Viridiplantae > Streptophyta > Magnoliopsida > Malpighiales > Linaceae > Linum > Linum tenue. Next base: position 520,857 of record CAMGYJ010000009.1, read on the forward strand.
GTGATCCGGGTTTGATTACTGCGCTCGTAGAGCGTTGGAGACCCGAGACATCGACATTTCACATGCCGTTCGGTGAGGTGACGATCACTCTAGAGGACGTTGCGACACTCACTGGATTAGCGATCGACGGTGATGCCGTCATAGTAGACATACCAGACGAGGACTGGTCGGCTATGTGTCTTCGACTGTTAGGACAGGCTCCTACTGATCTTGGTGGCGGCGTCATCCGGATTACTTGGCTCAGGGATACTTTCGATGAGCTACCGCTTTCTGCATCACCAGAGACGACAGAGCAGTATGCTAGAGCGTATTCGCTGTCTCTGATGGGAGGTGTCTTGTTCTCCGATCGGTCTGGAGGTTCAGTTCACCTGCAGTATCTACTTTTGGTAGAGGATTGGCGCAGAGCGGGGAGGTTTGCTTGGGGAGCAGCTGTGCTATCCTACTTGTACCGTGAGATGGGTAGATCGGCGCTGCAGATGACGGCATCTTCTTCACTGGGTGGTGACTTTGGTGGATGGGCCGCCTTGCTGATGCTCTGGACGTGGGAGCGGTTTCCTCATACATCACCACTACATGCGGTGACGGGTGCGCAGATTACTCAGGACGCAGTGCCACGTGGCATTCGGTGGCTTCCGGCTCAGACCCGTCAGCATGGAGATCAGTTCTACTTGTACAAGCTGTGGTTTGACGAGTGCACGACATTCGTGGTTAGTATATAACATTTAGTTTTATAGAATAGTTTTAATTGATTTATTATAGATTTAGGAGTAATTATGTGACCAATCCTTGTGTGCAGTGGCGTCCGTACTTTCATAGAGGTCTGGACTACAGCGGTACTGTGATCCAGTCCCACACGTTTCGAGCAGTGGTTCCGCTGATCTGCTTCTCATCGCAGATGTGGCATCATCCAGATCGCGTGCTAGGACAGTTTGGAATGGTTCAGGACCGGCCTCATCCTCCACATTCCGCGGCTGAGATTAGATTTTTTCTTCGTGTGGGACAGCATGGACCATCACGTGGCCAGCAGTTCTTACAGGCAGCCAGCGAGTCGATTGAGTTGTGGAACCGTCGACATGAGTTCGTAGCGCAGACGAGCTACAGTGACGTGGAATTAGCTTACCACTCGGAGCATCAAGAGTGGTATAGAGATGTCACTAGACGTTCAGGCACACGGAGAGTTGCTGCACTGAACGCAGCGGTGAGTTTTTTTAGTAATTAAAATTTGTGTTTTAATTGTTTTTAGATGTGTGGAATTTCTGATATTTTCCATTTAAATTGCAGTACGACTGCATGGAGACCGTTGAGCAGGGTTTACGTGATGGGATGAGAGCAGGAGGGCTATCATATGACCAGATGGCGGAGTATGCTGACCAGTTGGCGGCAGGTGTTACAGCTATAGGTTTTAGTCATCGCCGACATTCGGATACAGAGCCAGTACAGCGGTACCCTGATGAGCGTAGCTTAGCCAGCTGGCCAGAGCGTAGGACTCAGCCATCGGGCTGGGGCGTGCCACCGCCACAGTTCATAGAGGAGCCCAGGAGGAGGAGACAGCGACGTGAGCAGGGTGACGTACCTCGTGGAGTGAGGTACTCAGATCGTCAGCCAGTCAGACCTACTTCGACCTTCACATTCCACCAGCCTTCTCAGCCACCGTTACGGCCAGGCGCTTCTACCGGATTTCAGGCAGGCACCAGTTCTTCTAGCCCTCAGTTTCAGGCCCAGGAGGATAGCTTTCACACACCTCAGCATGCTACGATGGGAGGAGGGCACATGGGATCAGGTAGTACAGTCCTGCCACATTTGGACGTCGACGAGTGGGAGCGTGTCGATCTGCAGATGCAGGATCAGGACTTCCAGACATCTCATTGGGCATATGAGCAGCAGCGACGAGAGGGTCCACCGGATGAGCAGGTTCAGTCCCAGGTGGATGATATGTTCGGCACACAGGATCAGGATGATGGGGCGGAGAGAGCTGAGCAGTTGCCTCCACGAGACAGGAGGCCAGCTAGGTGTGGTACTGGCGGCCATCTAGTGGCAGAGCACGGTGGTCGTCGTGGTGGTCGGCGCGGTGGTCGTGGTGGTCGTTAGTGTATTTATGTACTATGTTGAGATATCTATTATTATTATGTTCTTTATGACTATGAATTATTATTATGTACTTTCGTTCTTGAGACTATTTATTATTATGTACTTATTTTTTGGACTATTTTTAATTTCATGCGGACTAATTCATGTTATTGTTGTTGTCTAAATTGAGACTTTAAATATAAAACCAACAAATTCCAAAAGCTAGTTCAGTTCATAAAAGTCCAAACAACAACTGCTTCAAACAACAACAACTCCAAAAAACAACAACTTCAAACAACAACAAGTCCAAACAACAAGTCCAAACAACAACTTCAACAAGATAAATCGAAAGAAAAACAACAACTGCTACATTCAAACAAACTTCTCAGCCACGTCTATTCCCTCTACTTCCTCCTCTTCTACCACCTCTCGCACTTCGTTGGCCACCACTCCCTCTTCGGTTGCTCCCACTCCCACTTGCTTGGCCACCACAGGTTGATGCATTATGTCCCGCTTGGTTACAGTTGCTACACACTTGCTGTGATGAACCCTCCCTTGGCCAATCCATCTCGTTGTGAATTCGTGTTGATCTTGGTCTCCCCGGCTTTCTAATCATGTCCAGATTAGGATGGAGAGTAGTGTCATTATGCTTCTTCCAACCCTTAGGTTCACCAAGAGGAGAGAAACTTGTCCCATAACAAGCAAGCACTGTTCGAAGCTTGTAGACGTCGTTTACAAACCTATATGGATGGGCTCCCATTCGGTTGCAAGCTGCAATGGCATGAGAGCAAGGAATTTTATTTCCTTGAAATTTCCCACAAGTGCAAAATCCCGTCCGGTTGTGGTCGTCAAAGTGCACTGTGAGTGTGTTTGACCCCGTCATGTTTAAATTGTTGGGGGGAGTCTGAACTACATAGATGCCTTGACTTCGATCAAGAGCTGTCACAGAATGCCCAACTGCCTTTTGTGACCACGGCTTCATCAGTTCTTCGCACTTGGTGGAGTACTGTGAAGGACCACTCCTAATTTCTGCTCCTGTCTCCAACCTGTACTTATCGAATTTCTCCACCAATCGCCAATAGGTATGTTGCACAAGAGAAGCTATAGGAAGTGCACGAATACCTTTGAAAACACCATTGATGCTTTCTGCCATGTTGGATGTCAGGATAGACCAACGACGCCCACCATTGAAGTTATCATGTGCTAAACTCCAACGAATCTGATGTTGGTCCACCCAGTTATCACATGAAATATTTCTATCAGTGGCCACCTTCTTAAATTGCTCAACTTGACGATCGAACTTCTCCAAGCGTTTTTCTCCGGCTAACAAAATAATCAACCACACGGGTTAGATAAATTCATGACAAACTTACCTAAAAATAAATAACAAAATTAAATGAAGAAGGCTTACCGACTCGAAATAGTTGCTTATACATAATTCTGCTTTTAGTCTTCCTTTGCAAATTGCTTGCATAGTGTCGCATGCACCACCTCCACTCCCAACCTCTTCCGATGTTATTCATGGCTTCATAGAGTCCTGCATGTCTATCTGAGATGATGCATACATCATTTCGATCAGTCAAACCCTGAACGTGACGTATGAACCATGGCCAACTATCAGTATTCTCACTCTCCACTATGGCAAATGCAATTGGAAAAATCTTCTTCCGGCCATCAAATGAGCTCGCCATGAGTAGCACTCCTTTATACTTCCCAGTAAGAAATGTCCCATCAACAACAATGACGCCTGGACAATACTTGAATCCATCTATACAAGGTCCATAAGCCCAAAATACTCGCTGAAATATCGAATGACCTGGTTGAGTCGAAGGAACTCTTACCCAATCAATCACCGATGTTGGCATTTTTCTCTTGACCACCCGCAAGAATGTCTGCAAAAAATCATAGGATTCTTCCCAATTTCCATGCAACTTCTCCAATGCTCTTTGTTTCCCATACCAAGCCTTCTTGTAAGTAACTTGCATATTAAACTTATCTTTCAACTCGGCTTGCACAGTTAGAACACTCAGATTTGGTTGGGCACGTACCAAATGTTTGACAGGCCTCAGATATCACGTCGACATCAAGATGGCGATGATCCGTCGGTTGAGTCGTACTGCTACAAGTATGCACCAACTCGACCTTTCTCACGCTCCAATCGCCTCCCACATCTCGACATCCAAACCGCACCATCCAAGGACATTTGTCCTCCTTGTGCATCAAACATCTGATCTTCCAGATTGAAGGTGACGACTCCACCACGTTATACTGAAAGTTGCGTTGTAGTGCATAGTGCTTAATCGCCACCTGTGCAGCTTGTTTCGAGTGAAATATCTGCCCCTTGTAGAATTCTCCATCAAAACCACCAACAGTAGACCCTGGAATTACGCCATATGAATCAGCATATGATAATTCCTCGTCCTCTTCATTACCCTGCAAGTAAAAATATGGAGGATAATTAGGTAGTTCTCCTCCCTCCCCGTCGTCGTCGTCCTCCTCCTCCTCCTCGTCTTCCTCCTCCTCCTCATCTTCCTCCTCTTCGTCATCATCGTCATCAAAGGCAGGATCGGATGGCACGCTCCATGTATCATCACCGTCATCATCGTCTTCCTCTCCATCCCGATCCTCACTGAGCTCAGCATGTATCTCAGCACCCAAACAATAAGAATTTTGTGCCATAAAATTCCAAAGCACATTTAAGCTATCATCATCGACAATAGGCATTGCATGATGAAATAAAACACCATTTTGCCATTCTGGAAGACAGTAGGTGAAACCTGTAATCACAACACTATCTTGTACTGTTTCGTCTCTAATCCGTATTCTCCGAATTAGATGATCACAAAGTTTCTGATAGTTCACCCTGGATGGAATAGTAATCTGGAAACTTAAACCACCAACAAAATGGACACCCAAATTGTCTTCTACTTTCTCTGATCGCCACCGAACAGCTAGTTCAAATCTCCTAAAACCACTACATTAAAAACAAACTCTAATTACTAATTGGACAAAATCATTATGATGAATACATGGAAAAAAAAATTACGACTCTTACCTGTTATCAGCCATCTTCCCAGCAACCAGACAGCAACACCAGAGCTTCTCTCAGAACTTCTTTCAGTTTTTTGGTGATGAAGAACCGAAGGAAAGGTGCAGTATATATAATGGAATGGGAGGTGCTGGAGTGGGAAAAAATGGCAGCGACGAAGCCCCAGTCTGGGGCGCCGACGCTTTTTCTATCTCCAAAGCGCCAAAGCCCCAGTCCGGGGCGCCGGCGCTGAGTTTTTTTTTTTAAAAAGCACCTAGCGCCGGCGCCCCGGACTGGAGCTTCGGCGCTTTCAACATATCAAAAAACACAATATTCCTGTAAATAGTTTTAAAACCACTATATTCGTGGTAAATTAAAAAAAAAAAAACAATATTCCTGAAAATAACCCTGTTAATGCTAAATAGCGTTCTTGTTATATATTTCCTTAGTTTTTGTTATGTATTACTTAATTTTAATTGGATTCTCCTGATCAAAAGCTGAAAATCATAAATTAACAATACAAAAAATATAGATTTAACACAACTGTTAATTTATCTTTTCTGTTGGTAATTTTCGGTTATTATTAGCATTAACACCATACTATACTATGTTTTTCACATGGACTGATTATCATAAATTAAAAGAAAATATGTCTCCAATATTTAGCCTAGCCTAGCCACGCAAAAAGGATTTGAGATAGCCAAAGGACCAATCAAATAGCTTGAAGCATCCACGTGTCGCGCAGGAGAATCAGTAAATAAGAAACAGTGGAATCCAATCCAAGTCAAACACACAGCCTAACAAACAAAACTGAGAAAGGAGAAAAGAAGTCCACAGACCCCGGCAAAGAGAAGAGCTGAGAGAGTAAGAAATTCCTCCCCTCTCTCTCTCTCTTTCAACCACACAATCTTGAATCTCCAATGGCGGCGACGATGTACCCGGCGGCAGCTACGGCCGCTTCTTCCACCACTTCCTTCCTACTCCCTGCCATCCCCGCCGTTAGAACCGTCCGCTGCTCTCGCTTACCTCTCCTTCCACCTCGCTCCTCCTCCTCCCGCTTCTCGCCTGCTTCGCTCAAAGCGCTCTCAGGTACGCTTTTGTTTCACTGTTACGCCGCCCAATCGCGCCACTGTTTTCACTTTCCTACTCGCCCTAGTTTCAGACAGGCGTTGGGAATTCTGTTTCCTGGAAAATCCCGGGAAAAATGTTATCTGGTTTCCACCTTGTGTTGTTGTGTGTCTTCCATTCTTTAGGATTGAGAGCAATTTGCATTTGCTCTTTCGGCGCTACCGAATGTTAGGGCGGGTGAATCAAGCTCTTGTTTCAGCCATTGATTTTGCCTTTTTATTTGCCAGGATAAGGCAGCTGTTGTGAGTTATATTGGGTTTGTTAGAATGTCGATTAGAAAACCTGGATGTTGGTAGTTGATATAGAAGGAGGCATATGCTAAATTGAAGTAGTATTATGCCATTTCATTCACCTATGAATATGTGTACATGCTTATTGTTTCATCTTCATCCGAAGCAGAATCCTCGCGGGTTTCCCTGCTCCAGACCAGAGCCACCTCTTCAGATGAGAGCTCGGTCGATACTAGTGAGATCTTCACCGATCTCAAGGAGAAGGTGAGTTTCAAGCTGGTGAATGGTTTGTATTTGCTTTTACCCCCGTGTTTTTGAATGCTTTGTAGCGTATGTGCTTGCTGCATTAGAGCAATTGGCGAAAACTAAACTGAACATGTTTGTGCCCCGAGTAGTGGGATGCAGTGGAGAACAAGTCCACCGTGCTTGTCTATGGAGGTGGGGCAATAGTCGCTGTTTGGCTATCATCCATTCTCGTAGGTGCCATCAATTCGGTGCCTTTGGTAAGTCGGAGTTTTCGATGGTTTGCTATAATAGTGTGGATGACAATGGTTGTTTACATAAGTAATTGGCTCTTCTCCGTTTTTGTTCTGCAAACTTGCAGCTCCCTAAGATCATGGAGTTGGTCGGGCTTGGCTACACCGGCTGGTTTGTCTACAGATACCTCCTGTTCAAGGTAAAGATAAGACTGATACCCTCCCTCCCTGAGTTGGTTGCCTACTTCGCCTTGGCCTTTCCCACAAGATACAACGACTTGTTTGAATGCATCTGTGTATGGTTATTAACACGTTATTGTTTATACCTGTCAGCAAAGCAGGAAAGAACTGGCTACAGATATTGAGACATTGAAGAAGAAGATTGCTGGGACGGAATGAGATCCCGAGTTAACGATACGAAGAGAGAAGTATCTTTCAATTCTCGATTATGTTTGCATCGTGAGGAATCACATCCGTCGTGTCATGTATGTAGTAGTAACATGTGTAGAGTAGAGGTTGCCCTATGACTGGAATTCATGTGACCTAAGTGCTACCCCCATTGTTCTGTTTTGCTTTTCGTGATTTGTAATAAAAAAGAGTGCAGATTTCTTCAAGGCTTGAAAGTAGAAGAATAAATCGTCCAAGCAAAACAGTAACAATGATGTATCATAACAGATAAACTAGTACTTCACAGATTGATCCACCATTCTAGCACATGAAACAATTAACTATCCAAAAGGAACAAAAAACAGATAAACTAGTACTTCACAGATTCATCAAATCCTGTCAATGTCCTCGTCCTCGAACTCGATCAAATCTTCCAGGCCATCGTCACCGTCGTCGTCGATCCCCTCGCTGAGCTTGATGGTGTCGGGGAGCTCGCCGTAGGCCTTGAGTAGCCTGGCCTCCTCGGCGTAGTACTTGAGTATGATGTCGGCCTTGTCGTCCTGATAGTCCCTGAGGCCGACGAGGACGAGGTCGCCCGCCGAGATCCAGACCTTCTTGTGCATCTTCCCTCGAATGTGGCACATCCGCTTCACGCCGTCGATGCAGGTGGCCTCGCAGCGGCCGTTGCCGAGCATACGGACGACCTGCGCGTACTCCTGCCCGTCTTCCTTGAACACGAGCTCACGCTTCTCTTCGCCGTCGACTCCTTCGTTCTTCCCTCGCTTCTTGTTCTTCCCGCCCTTCCCCTTGTTCTTCGGCATCCTTCTTTCTCAGAGGGATTTTTCTCTGTGTGTTGTGAAGTTTTGATTTGGTGGGACGGATAGGACAGTAGGTTGGGGTTTTTATAGAGGAAACGAAATTTCCGGTCCGCCGCCTCAATCCCTTTTCTACAAGGAATTGAATAACTTGCGGGTTACGGCTTATGGATGCTGTCTCTCTTCTCCCAAGGGTTTTTTTTTTGGGTTTCTTCCTTCTTTGCAACGGATTAGGGCCTCTAGTTTCTTAACGAGGGTCCGTTTGTAGCGGCCCAGTCCAAATGCGAGGCTAGCTGGGCCTTGCCTTGGAAACGGATCCCCATCTAAACTAATAGTGACGGTTGTTCGACTAGACTTGTCTCGAACCAATTGATTTGTGCTGAAAATTTTTTATGGGCCATTCGATGGATTCGAGTTAGGCATTTAACCGTATACTATGAACTGGGCGTCGATTGGATAACGATTCAAGCGTTAAATTACTAGAACAGGACGAATTGGTCAATTGGTTCAGAGTACATGAAAAATAGCTCCAGAAATCAATATGTTTACGAGGCGGTATAAAGATCATACGATAAATTACCCAAAAAGGGGCATAAAAATATAAAAGTACATATAAGAACTATAAAACACACATTGGACAATCAAATTCATACTACAAACAAAGATCATCAGCAAAAACAAAGAAACCGAGAATAGAAGAAGGAAAGAAATTTATTATTATTATTATTATTATTATTATTATTATTATTATTATTATTATTATGTACGTACGTATATAAACATGAGTTAATCGTAAAAAGCTGAATCCAATCCTGGATTTAGATTTGTGCTTGTTCCTCTCTCTATTTTGCTTGCTCGGCCTATCCTCCCATTGCCTTGCAAATCAACGCTGTTTGCTGGCTCAATGAAAGTGAATGGAAAGCCCATATCTACAATTCCAAAGGAGATCACTGTCAATTAAATTAATTATTCACCAGAAAGGTTACGAGCACAATGGACATCTTATTCATAAAAAAAAAAAAATGGATATCTTCCCCAGACCATTTTCGGACAACACAAATACAAAAAAAAGGGGCTACTTCCTAGCTAATGAATTAAATATTAAAATTACTATGCAAGGCTACAGTGAATATTCTGTGTTAATTACACGAAAGAAAAGGAGAAGAACAATATGTATAAGTTATAGGGAATTTATGTATGGCAAAAAATTCTTCATAAGAAGTTCTTTTTATGCAAGGGTGTGAATTCGAGCTTGAGAAAATTATTGTGCGTTATTACAATGAAACATTCATTTTGAATAAATAATATACCTTACATAAAAAAAATACCATAGAGAAAATGCGCGAGGAAACATTGTTGAAGGGAAACTTTAGTTTCATTATTGAAAATTTTGAATTAGAGTTTGAAAAATTGTTGTAAAAAACAAACAGTCCAGGCAAGAAAATGTACCAGAGAGAGAGTAGCATGGAAAGGGAGAGGGGAGCTCCCTTCACTCCAAGCCCAAAAGATGGAAGTGAAACAACATCTCCTAGCACATGAAAACCCTTAGTCATGCGCTCTATGATCATGTAATGGATAACATATATAATATAAGGAGCGCAACCCACGGGAATTCATGAACTAGCAGGTGTGGCCACTCCTTTGACATCTCTTTCAGATATGGAGGAAGAGAACTCCCCTCCTCGCCAATTCGAAAACCCAACAATCAGAAAGGTAAGAGAAAGAAGAAGAAAATTTTGAAGAATAAATTAGATGAAATAGCTCGAGTTATTAGATAGGTTGATGTAAGAATATGTGAGAATTGTCATTTTATGAGCAAAGCACGGTGGGGATTATATAGAGATGGCTCTATGATTTATTGGGAAATCACTCATTAGTAAGGATGCAAGAAGGGCGATTTTGCAAATCTTGACAATTTATTATCTTTCCTTCGTTCCTCTCTCTCCTTATCATTTGTCTATAGGATTGGTTTTGCTTTATTGTGTTCATATTCATATATGATGTCCGTAATCAGACAATTAATCCTGGGATTGTTATCAAGATATAGTTAACATATAATCATGCACCCACATATGCTTCGAATTTATTAATTTTCTATATTTTCTTATGGTATCAGTTATATATATTAATTATGTATAATTTGTTTAGTTAAAAAGTCCCTTATCGAATTTATATCGATCTTCATTGCGTACATGAATCAAAATAATGACTGTATCTTCTAAAAAAATAACGACTTTATCGACTTTATATCGATCTTTTATATTTTAGCAATAATATATCAAAGTGAAGCTCATGCTTGTGGTTTGTCACTTTTGCTTGATTACTTCGATCATCATGTAAGCGTGGCGGAAAATCTCACATGTATTCTATTAATGCTCAATGCATGGCATAGCAAGAAATTATGCATTCATTGAATCAAGCATAATCGATGATCGTTCTAGGTATGACGAGACCTTGGGCCTATACAACCACTAGGTCACCGAGTAATAGACAACTCGAGTTCTTCTACCAAGTATGCTAATAATGATATCATAATTAACTTCATAAGGATCTTGTGGCATGACGAGAACTTGCGCACATGATAGTCCAATTATTCATATTGCATGACGAGACCTCGCGAGAAGGATGTTTCTCTATGAAAAGTTGAAATGAGATAAATCCAAGCCAATCGACCTTAACTAGATATACTACAAATTAAACGAGGTAGCTTCACTAAGCTAGGAGAAACTACCATATACAATAACCTTTTATCTTTCATTTAATCTAATTTCAATTCATGCTATTTACTTTCTTCATTCTAGCAAGTAAACAAATAGCACGAGGGGCACCTCAACCCCTAGACATTGTCACAAGCCTATGGAATACGATCTTAGATATTCGTTTAGGTTAAATAAATTACGTTTCCGACATACTATAGTCATAAAGTTTTGACTCTGTTGTCGGGGGCTCTAGGTTTCGATTAAAAAGATCTACAACTCGTGCTTCGTTCTATCTTCCATCCTTTGTCTTACTATATTCTACACCTTACCTGCCTTCACTAAGTGCATGGTTGGCCTAACCGATTCTACTTATTAGCCCAATTCTTTCAAATAAGGGGCTCAAAGTTCAGAAGATCACAAAATAACTGGCTATGCACTACAAAGGAGATCCTAGTGCTTTTAGCTCATCCTTGTTCAAACTAAAACCTTATCTCAAATCCTTCCATCCAATGTCCAACTAGAAGGGTTAAATAGAAACAGTCTCGATACTTTTCCTACTTTGAGAATCTACAATCTAATCATGGGTGATGAAAATTTTGATAATGGTTCGGAAAATAGGGAGAACCTACACACATTATCCGAATACATGCGACCTAAGGCATCGTATGTGTTCAACATCGTTTCACCTCCTGCCGCAATCGAGCTACTTACTTTTGTGAAATGATACAACAAGTTGGGCGTTTTGCCGGAAGAGATAATGATAATCCCGTTAAGCATGTTAAGACCTTCTTTGAGATCCGTGATTATGTACAAGGTCAAGAATGTGGTTAGACTATTGGAGAAGGAAAGAATATAATGTGGCTAGACTACCATTCTGCCAACACATTCAAACATGGGAAGAACTCTCACACTCCTTCATCAAAAAAATTCTCCATAATGGAGAACAAATCATCCTAAAAGGTAAACCACGTGGTTGCATCAACGAGTCCTTATCGATGGAGGCAGCTCTGCATATCTTTTATTCTACTAAGCTTTTAAGTTCATGAGTCTTCAACTAACCAAATGTCACGCTCCTGGTATTTACCTCGTGGGCTTCTCCGGAAATCAAGTCCCAGTTCTGGGGCATTCTCCCACTCCAGGTTCGTGTTGGCAGTAACCAGCAAATCGTAGAGACCACGATCAATTTCCATGTTGTTGACTGTCCTTCTGCGTACAACTGCATTCATGGACACCCTTTTCTCCATCAAGTTCGGGCTATAGCCTCAACTCTGCACTTAAAATTAGAGTTCCCAACTATTGTCGGAGTCGGGTGTGTATGAGCTCTTTGCTCAAGGACCTGAGGATATGCATAGTCTCAATACAAGAGTTGTCGAGCATGCACTATGGACCATCCCAGGTAGGAAGCCTATCCATCAAAAAGGAACTTTGCCTGGGATAGTCGCCAGGTGCCCCGGTCATAGCAGAGGAAATAATCAAGCTGGGGCAAGCCGACTTCATCCACGAGGTTCTCTACCCGACATGGTTAGCTAACATGGTCATGGTGAAGAAGGTCATCAGCCAGTGGAGAATGTATGTTGACTTTACAATGAGTTTGTGTGATACATTTCTCCTCCCCCAATCGTATCAGGATCAAAACGAATCAACCCGTCAACCTTAGCGACAATTAATCACATATAGCAGTTTTGATAAATACCATCTATCAGTTTTGGTTGAAGAGGGAGGGAGAGGGAGGGAACAAACACAGTTTGGTCCTTGGTCGAGTGAGTTGGCCAAGTTGGGTGTGGTCATATTGGACAGCACCTAATAGCCTCCTCCTCTCCTCTCTTCTCCTCTGCCACTCTGCCACCTTCTTCTGCTGCTCCATTCCTCGTGGGTTACCCCACTCCACAACGCAGCTTTTCTCTTTCTTTTTCTTCTCTCTCTCTCTCTATTTTATCCTCCGCCCTCCGCCTCTCTTCCTCATCATTCTTCCCTGTCAATGTTTCTTTTTTTCTTTTCTCCTCCTAATATATATATATAATAATAACAAGAAGCCAACTAATACATTTCACATTCCATTTTTATACAATTATATTCCCAATTAAAATTACGCCAACTTTTCCATAGCATTTGCTGTAGTTTCCCATTTCTTTAATATTAATAATGGTCTTCTCCTCGTCTTCCTCCTCCCTCCTCCTGCTGCTTTTCATTGCTGTCTTCTTCTTTTCTTTTTTTTTTATTTCTTTGCAGCACTTCTCTCCTCTTCTCCTCTCTCTCTCTCTCTCTGGCAGTCTTTGCTGTCTCGTATATTTCCAGTCCCTCTGTTCCTTTTATCTTCCCCTACAGGCTTTCAACCATTAATGATTTCTCTTTTTTTTTAATTCGTTGAGGAATCTGAGGAGTTGTCGTCGTGGGTTGTAAAAAACCAACAACAACAAAAAAAAAAAGTGGCAGTTATCTAATCAAAAAAACCCTTTTCTACAAAACCAGCCAGCCAGCCAGCATTCCATTCCCTTCCTGCAACAGCATCAACCACCAAGAAGAAAGACACAGAGAGCGTTTCTGGGTTGGTTTGACTGTTTGATGCGAATACCCCTCGCCATAGTCAAAACCCTCAAACGGCTCCTTCAGTTTCTTTGGATTCCTCTCTGTTCTCTATATTTGGTGTCTGAGAAAAAGGGTTGTCACATTTTCATTCCTGTGGGGGCTGGTTGCTTTTCTTTCCCTCCTCCCTCTTTTTTTAATTGAAGATCGATTGGAGGGGGAAGAAGAAGAAGAAGAAGAAGAAGAAGAAGAAGAAGAAGAAGAAGAATTTGGTTGATTGATAGCAGTGGTGATCATGTCGCAGCAAAGGCAATTCCATCACCAGATGAGTGGGCATTACTACAGCAATGCGAATGACACCACTCTGACGAAGCTGTTTGTTGGAGGTTTGGCTTGGGAGACGCAGAGGGAGACCATGAGGCGTTACTTTGAGCAGTTTGGGGAGATCATTGAAGCCGTCGTGATCACGGACAAAAACACTGGCAGATCCAAGGGCTATGGCTTTGTAAATGTCCCCCCCCTCCCCTTTTGCCTTCCTTCTTTTTGAACTCTTTGTCCCTTCTGTTTTTTTACTGATAAATCTGTTCTTTGTTTTACAGGTAACGTTCAAGGATCCAGAGTCGGCGATGAGAGCTTGTCAAAACCCTTCCCCTGTAATCGATGGAAGGAGGGCAAACTGCAATCTTGCCTCACTTGGCGCCACAAAAACTCGCCCTTCAATCCCTTCTCAACATGGTCCGTTCTCCTTTCTCACCCTTCTTTTTCAATGTGGTTTTTGTGATTTACGGTGGTAAAAAAAAAATGGTTGTTTTGCAGGAGGAGGAGGAGGTGGGCGGTTTAGAGGAGCAGAAGCTGGATTGGTGGCTGCTGCACCACCACCTGCTGCTGCTGCTGCATTTCAGCCATCTTCAGCTGCAGCTTCATACATCCCTCAACCCTCTGGTCAATATACATTTCCTTATTCAGCTTACGGGTAAATTCCCCAAATATTCCCTTTTAACTCTCAGTCAAAAACATATATAATAAGTGGAAATGGGGAAAAATGGTGAAACAGACAAAATTCTGTGTCTCCTAGCATTGTTACCGGCGACTCCAATGTTTGTTTCTGTTTCGGATAATGAATGAAATGAAATGAAACCCCCCATTCTTATCATTTAGGTACGCTGCCGCAGCAACCGGATACCCACAAGAAACGGCGGCGGCGGCTCTGTATCATCATCCCATGGTCAGCATTTTGTTTCCTACTGTTGTCTCCATTGCTGCTTGTTTAGTATTTGCTTGATCTCTTGATGTCAAAGTTGGTGTCTTTTTTCCTGTATTTGTGAGCAGAGCTATTATGGGGTTTATGGAGGGCATCATCAGCAACATGTGTCGCCTTATTACGCGGCGGCTGGGGGTTCTGCGGGTGGAGCAGCTGGCGGGATGGCATTCCACAACTTCTACCCATTCTACCCTGCTCAGTATGCACAACATAGCAGCGGCAGCGGCAGCAGTGGTCAAGTTCATGGATTTGGAGGAGGAGCTGGTGTCCAGTACACTCCACCAGCTCAAGTTGTACAGTATACACCGTATTTTCCTCACCAGCAGCAGCACTATCCCTCTTCAGGGATCCTGTCCTTGCCTGTTGCTACTACTACTACTACTGCTGCTTCCCCTATTGCCACCACAGCTGCAGGTTTGATTGCAACGAATCAGTCTCATATCATCATAACTTTTTACTTGTACATGTGGTCATGTAGTTGTGGGATTGCCACAATGTTTGTGTTTTCATAACAGGAAAGTTTGTCAATGTTGCTGCAGTTGCAACAACAGTTCCCTCAGCGACAACTGTGGCACCAGCAGCATCAACAATAGCATCAGCAACTTCCACCGCGACCACAGTGGCAGCTGCTGCCAGGCCAACGACGACGACAGCTGCAGCAGCTTCTGCTGATCAAAATTCATCACCAACCAAATGAGTTACTTTACAAGAATGCTAAACAACATCAGGTACAATGGTGAAAGCAAATCTGAGGGAGGGACGAGACTTGACGAATAAGGAAATGGATCCTTTATTTTTTTCCATGCCAATGATTCAGCAAAAATTACAGGAGAAGCTGATAAGGAGTCTAGGTGTATAACAACAGAAGTAGTGGGGGAGGAAGGGAATCCAAGGAAGGCACCTGTATGAATCAGCAGCTGCAGCAGCAGGACCAAAAGCACATATATCTTGCTCTTCTTCATCATTCCACGGAGGATATGGAGAAATGCAAGGAGCACAAAGCTCACAAGCGTCTCCACTGGCCCCCCATGCCTCCTTCCAATTGAACTCTGCTGCAATTGGAAGGACCTCCACCAACACCAAAGATTCGTATTTCATCATCATTGTCACCGGTCATTAATCATTTGTAGGAGGGGGGGTTTACTCTAGGGTAGCTGTTTAGGATTAGCATAAGGTGAAAATCACATTCAATTTCTTCTTTCTTTTTTCTAGCATAAAGGTGGAAACCAAGATTGGGCATTGGATTCCACCTGATGGGACAAACTAATATTTATCAGCAGCAAGATTGGAGGGGAAAAGCTGCTTGATTGATTTGGTTACTTGTATGCCTTTGGGATGCAGAAAGCGGCCAATGGCATATAAGTGTTCATATTTTCATTTGTCTTTCTGTTAAAAAAAAACATAACTTCTCCTGGGTTTCAAGATTTGTTTTGTATCTTTGTAACCCATTTGCATCAGAGGTCAACTAAGTAAGAAGGGACTGGGCTTACGGTAAGCTCATCATCCATTTTAACTTTGTTTTATTTCTTCATAATTCGAATTGGATACCCTTTCTTTGCAATGCATTGTATTATTACTGATCAGATTAGTTGGAAGAGATTCAACCAGAAGGTGAAAAAAGCAGTAAAGGGTACCCTTTTTTCTTGTTTAAGCAGACAATCAATCATCCCCTTCCTTCTGGATCATTAGCCTTTTTCATCTTTCGCTTTCAGTAGTAGGGCTGGCCATGAATCATTCAAAAACCCTTTTTCTACTTTTACCCATTCCATACTATAATAGATCCTATTGAGATGGAATCCGAGGGGATCCCACAGATTGGAGTCAAAGAGACTAACTTTACAAAAATAAAAAAAGGGTTTCTATTGTTTACCCCTTCTGTTGCTTTTTTTTAACCTCTCAGAGCATGCGGATAGCTTGCTGCTGGTACACATCACATGCTTCTGTCAAAAAGCGTGTGAAGAGAGTTTCAATGGCGAACGAGGAGGATGATGATGATGGCCATATGGGATGGAGGGGAAGTGAAATCCAACAGTGTAGCATGATTGGTCTCCTCCCATGGCTGGCAATGGCATCTTCTCTCGAAATATTCATGTTTCGAAAAAGCGGCAGATGGCTTTCTCCTTTTATCCATTTCACATCCCATTTTCTCACACTTACACTTGTCTACTGCTACTACTAGCTACTGCTACACCATTTGTCACCTCGAACCTCATCCCGATCCAATCATGGTCCTCAAAACAAACAAGAATCCAGGGATTGGGGTTGCAACTTCGTTTTCAGTAGAGAGACAATACAAAATACAATACGACAACAAGAGGGAAAAGGGTGGAGATGTTTTTTACCCAATCTGTTCATTGGTTGTTTGAACAGTCCAACCTTCTATCTTACTCCCAATAACAAAAAAGAAAGTCTAAGCTTCCATCTCATGATGGGAGAAGATAGGCTTAGGGGGGTTAGTGTTGGCATATGGTTTCAGGTCAATGATTGACATTGTACTTCCATTACTTGTTCTTGAAGGATACATGGGTTAGTGTTAGAATTCCTTAGGGTAGGCTTCAGACCTCGTATATAATGTCCAGTCTTGTAGTTGTAGAGGCAGAAAATGTTATCATTGTGCTTTCCATGGGGCAAACAATATAGAGTTCTCCCTCTACTTACAACTCATTGTAGGCTTGTGCCTTGTAGCGTTTGTGAGTCGAAAATGTTTCTTTTCTTACTAGTCATTGTTAAAGTATGTTTCATAGTTGGGTCACATTTAGGGGTGTGTAACGAGTTAGTCCGCATCAGATCACACTGAACCAAACCGATATCTGGATTGGACCATACCGATTTAAATATATTGTTGCTCAGTCCTTGGTCTGATGAATTTTGAAATACTGGAAAAAATTGAGTGAATTGTCATTTGGACCGAACTAACGAACAGTTAAACCATATCACACCAAACCGAATATAATGTGGTACGATCTTTGGCCCCATGGGTTTTGTATATACTGAAAAAATTGACCAAATCGACATTTGGTACGGACCAAATGCGATGTTAGTCTGGTCCGTGGTCATAAGATGTCTTTCACTATTGGACTGCTTTTGTCATGAGTTTGGTCCGGATCGAACTATTGACACTCACACTAGTTGTCTATTTACGTTAAGTTTGTCTTATATGACAGTAACAATGATGTTTGATCGTTATTTAACTAAATTATCAATTAAAAAATTAATTCTACAATTAAATATTTTAGAGTTTCCACCTCACCCTCTCTTTCTATTTTAAAATCTCAAAAGTTTTAGCTAGAAACTGCTTTTACAAAAACCGACAACAAGGCCAAATATGGACAACATTTTACCCTCTAATTGCAAATTAGGATTTCTAAATGTCGGGAATAACGTGACTACAACTGATTCTGTAGGATATGGAAGAGTGAGCGACCTAAGAACTTTCAGCCAATTAAAATGGTATCATCTAAACTTAGCTTTAGCTTCGGAATTAACAGAAAGGGTCTCGTACCATAGTGATAGTCAGACAAATGGAGGAGAAAAAATCACTCTCTTGACGGATAAGTAAATAAAATAAAATAAACAGAGAAAGAGGAGGAAGCATTTGTCAAATAGCATCATTCTTGACTATGGCATCCTGAAAACTAGCATCCTGCATATGCAGATGTTGTTTGGGCATAAAATAATGCAGATGGAATCATGACCAGAAATGAACCATTCAAGCTACCAAAGATAGCCAAACAAGATTTCAAAGGTTTCAACACCAAGACTGTGGAAAGATCTTACCAGAATTTAATCCAGAGTTGCTGAGTTTCCACATACTTTATCATGGAAATCCTACAGTATATATGGTGAGCAGTATCCGTATCTAGGACCGTGTTACAGTATATATGATAATATTCATATAATTAACAAAACAGACCATTTTATGGATAAAAGTACATGTCCTCTGTTAGCATCGTTCACAATCACAGGTACAGGAAACAAGATCATGATGCAAACCTGACCTGTATGCTCATCAAACTTAAAAGAAGCTCCAAAGTAGCTAGAGGAATTTTTCTACAAGAACCTGGTTGTATATAAGGCAGTTCTCTAATAAGGCCACCAGTCGCCACTGTCAGGCTTCTTCACCAGGATTTGGTTGTACTCAGGCCTTGAGGTAAGATCTTTGAACACAACAAAAGCGACGACAAAGAAAAGAACGAAAAGGATCTCAAATTCAGCATACTTCAGGAAGGAAAACACTGAATTCACCATACGAGTCAACATCGATTCATCCCTTCTTCGGGCCCCTATTGGCCTTCCCTGCCTGCTGCTGCTTCTGGCCATCCCCCCTTCACCTTCGAGCAAATTAAACTGAACAACTTGTATGAATTGTACCGCAAAGAGCTGTTACTGGAAACAAAAACAAAAAAACGAGTTGAGAAGACGGCCAACATTGGAGTTGCACTTGGCCCCAGGGAATACCATCTAATGGAAGTAATTTAGTGACAAATTAAGGCAAAAAGGATGGAACTTGAACATCTAAGTAGTGAGCGATAGCTTGCATGTTTCAACTTATAGTCACTGGAATTGTATCGAGCTGGAGTAGTTAAGTTGCAGGGGAATTTGCGTAGCTAAAGAAAGAGAGAGCTAAGTAACCAAAACCAGCAATAACCCATTTGTCTAATATGCATGAGCCTCAATAGAAGATCACAACCCAACATGAGGTACTTAATGTAGTTCTGCAGAGAAGTTCCCATACATGATTAAATCTCTTTACCCCAATTGAACTAACCTGACTTTCCATCTCTATGAGCGAAATTTGGCTCAAACATTAAACAAAATAATAACTTATGAAACCCATTTGATAGGATCTGACAGTACTGTAGAAAGAACTATAGAGTACCGATCGGATCCATTTTGGATTTCTTGTTCTTTCGAACTAGGAACACAAAGAATCACTGAAAGAAAGAACTGATAAACAAGACGATTTCCATGACACGAAATTCGAGCTCGATTTGCCAGTTTCCAGACCATTTCTCTGTTTCCCGGTAATTTGATGTATCTTTGAGGAACTGGAATCGGCAGCAGGGAACCTCGATATGCAAATAGATTATGGAGACGGAAATAAACTGAAATCTCTGCCTGGTCTACTCGATCTACAGTCCAATTTCCAGAGTGAAATATAAAGGCACTAATTTTCACTTAGACTTATTGTATATCAAGATCGACCTCAATCTAAGAATGAGAACGCTGTGTGATGCAGCGAGACAAAATCATGCCATCAGAGAACTAAAGCGGTAGAGAAGATGAATCTCTTAATTACAGGGACAGAGGAAGGGCGCACCTGAATCGACGCAAACCCTAGCGCGCTCCAAAGGATTGAAATCGGATGTTCAGTGGCGTGGCGGGTCTCGGAAGGAATGTACTCTACTCGTCTCAAGTCTGATCCTTCGGTTTTAGCGTTCAAATCCGGGCAACGACAACGCATTTGGCACCCGCGGTCAACGCCGTCGGCTCTGCTTACCGGTCAAAATAATGATTGCCGCGTTATTAACGAACCAATCACGTAATTATATTTGTTACGAGAAAATAACTTTTTTCATAAAAAAAAGTTATGTTTCACGATCAATGTAATTAAAATCAATTACTAAAATAATATAGTTAAGATCGCGTTTTGAAGTATGTTTTTACACTTTATAGGTTACTAAAATGCTTTTACATAAGATAGCTCTTTCGACTACATGTTCACAGGCTGATAGCCCATTTGCACTACAACGATTTGTTAATGACAACCTGTGGATCTTCTAGCCATTTTCACCGTCTAAAAGAGGGAAATAAATTCCGTGATTTGTGAACTGTTGGTTGCTATATTGACTAATATTTTTAGGACATTTGATTTATGCAGTGGTAAGAAAACTTTCGTGGACTAAAAAACGTTATTGAAAAAAGGCTCTAAAACTCTAAATGAATGAATTTACTCACGTGTTGTGGTAACTGGTCGAGATTCTTAAGGCAACCTCCTAAGGCTCATCTTAAGGAGCGGAGTGCGCTTTGAGTATTGTGTCTGAGAGGCACGAATAACATTTTCGACACCCTCACTTACAAATCCCCTTCTCACGAGTCTTGATAGAGAAGAGACTGTATCATATGCTCAAGTTAAGAGACCTCAACCTTTGAAAAATCTCACATGTCGTGGGCCCTGTCAAGAACTTAGGTCAACCATCGTAGGTCTCCCCTAAGGATACGAGTGTATCTTCGGAAATTGTGTTTATTACACTCCTTCCCCGCATGGGCTTGATAAAGAAGTGATTGTTGCTTCTGCTCTGGCCGCGAGAAAGTACTTAATGCAATGAGCCTTTCTTCGAAAACGTAAGGGTGTTGGAATGATATGTGAAAATCTATGAAGTTCAAAAGTTTGATTCTTTAAAGATAAAGTACCCTAAAAGAGTCCACGGTTTTCACTATTTTTTAGAGTCTCTTCGTTCACAAATTGTTTGTCTTAGATCTACTACTCGACATTGTACCGATACGAGGCTAGTGCCTACGCCCGAGATGGTTGAGCGATTTCTTGTATCTGGGTTGACCTAGTAAGTTGCTAGTTGCACACTACTGAAGATCGAAAGTTGCATGTTGTTGTGGAGATCTAGTAAGTTGCACTAGTTTGAGTATGGTTTGATGCGGGACAAGCAAACGGTTAAGTGGGGGAAGTTTGATTTGTACATCTTAATACATGTTTTGGATCCTCATTCCTTGATCGTTTGACTTGGTTTTAATAGTTCATTGGCCTATTTTGTGTTAGGTTGTGTCTCTTTTGCCGTATTTTCGGTCCTAGTATGTGGATATGGATTAGAAGTGAGTTCCAAGATATTTGAAGGTGAAAGCGAGACAAAGATGATCGATTGTTAAAGGTCAAGACCAAGAGGGAGAGTTCACGGTCTGGACCGTGACATTCAACACCCGGACCATGGTATGTAGCAAATTCACATCTCGTACTTATTTTCTATGATAGAGGAGCTTGGATAGCGAAAATAGTAAGTGAGATCAGTCGTTGAAAAAAAGCAAAAAGGAGAGATGCTCCAAAATAGTTGGGTAAATTTTCGCTCTCAGGTTGAATAGTAAGGGTCAGAGAAGGCTAATTACTCATTCTTAAAACCAGTATTCTTAAGACCAAAGAGTGGGGCGGAAAAAGGGGGTTGGGGAAGCTCTCCATTCTTGGTTTTCCTGTAGCTGGATCCTCCGGACTGTGACATGAACTAGACTACTATGACTTGCAACCTATCGACTTAATCTCACGATGGTGTTTTGTCCAAAGTCACGCCCTAATGTTGCAAGTCACAATTGTGGCTTGGGACCACGACTCGTGCACTATAAAGTATAAGAGGGTTTTGACGAGTTCAAAATTGGGGATTTGAGTTTTGGCATTTGAAACGAGTTAGAAGAGCCCTAGAGAGAAAAAGTGACGAAGAGAGCACCCTCAAAGTAGATTTTCTTTATTCGTTCGCCATTGGAGATTATGTCTCGTCCTTTGGAATGAAGATAGCCACTCCGGAGCATATTCACATTGTCTACGCGATGATAACTTCTTTCCCCTCTGTGTTCCTCTGTCTATGGAGTAAATCTCTGTCTCACCTGGGTACGAAGAACCCTAATTT
Source organism: Linum tenue (assembly GCA_946122785.1). Classification (NCBI taxonomy): domain Eukaryota; kingdom Viridiplantae; phylum Streptophyta; class Magnoliopsida; order Malpighiales; family Linaceae; genus Linum; species Linum tenue. Next base: position 543,099 of record CAMGYJ010000009.1, read on the forward strand.
GGTATGTTATGATTGATGTTTGTTTGAACCCTTGTTTGTGGAAATCGAATTATATATCCAATTGATGCATTTTTTATAAGTTGTATGAATCATGATCACATTATATATCGAATTATAGAAAATACCTAAATAGGTTAAGAAAGCATTGTCAATTGGAGGTGGTGAATCGGTTCACTGCCTTGTATTGTATTTTGATACACTAGAGTGAATCTAGTTTGCATTGCCTTGGTATTCTGTTTCAGTTGAAGATAGTGTCCTGCTAAGCAGTCTATTCAAGATGACATTTTCTACTTAAATATAGATTCAAGGTTAAATACGATTTCTCCGTTGTATAAATATCGAGTGAAATAAACTAGGAAAACAACAATTACCCGACTAAGGACTAGGAGAAGCGTACCCGAGTGACCTTTCTCATCTTGAAACCCGAATTAATTTACTTTGCTTCCTTAGACAGTTAACTTGAGTTCGCAATTTGCTTTGCTAGATAATCACAGAGTGATAATAGATATGGTGATCCTGAATTTGATAAGTAAAACTTACTTACACTATGTTATTTTCCTATCTTTGTTTACACAATATTATTTTGGGCACCTCCACATTATTTAACTATTACACAGCGAGATACATGTTTTGCAGTTCAACCACTAGCTACTCCAAGCTTGAGCAGATAACAAATGTGAGTTCGACTGAGAGTCTTAGCAAACAAATTTGACTGAAGATGTTGCCGAATGAAGTGGTAGTCGACTTTGACATGCTTCATTCTCTCATGAAACACGGGGTTCTCTGCAGTAGTAAGAGTTGACCTGCAAAAGCATAGTCACTCTATATAATGCTCAACTTCAACTGTCATGTTGAGGCAAGTCGAATGGAATTGGCTTAGTTGAGGCTCTTTTAACATGTAAGCAAAGCATAGTTGCTCTATATAATGCTCAACATCGAACTAGAGAATAAAATGAATATCATTGGAATAGATTCAGATTCAGATGGTTTCTGCACTTCTTACACGATAAAACTCCCATGGAGTAAGAATTCAAAGAAAGCTAACCCTTTTTCCAACCGGATCGCGCTCTATTATCTCATGCTAGTTGCTGACTGGATTCCCCCCCAACTGACTTTCATGAAAATAAGAGGGCCAAATCAACCAGCTCCGCTTCCCTTGCCTGGATATAATGATGGCTTCCAACTCTCCAGTAAGACTTTCATGAGCTGTGGGCTACATGATGGGTGAGGATTCACCTAGCGTGGATACTTTGTCATTCTTCCGGTATTCTCGCGCAAACAGAAGGTAATTAAGAGTCCCTGAAGCATGAAGCTGCTGCTATAACTTGCCCAATGGAGACTCATTGGCATGATCATCTGCCAACCAGAGGCCGTAATCGTGGAACCTCTTTATCTTCTTCTCAAAACCAATTATGTAATTGTTGTGTATAATTACGTGCTTCCCTTTCGTTTCTTGCACCCATGTTTTATTCTTGAAGTACAAACCACCCGTTGGAAATGCAGCTTGTGGAAGCAGGTATAGATCCACCTGGATGGATAAATCATCATTCAAAAGCAGCATGCAGTTAATCATCATCTTCATCATCAATATTCAATCAAGACCAACTACTGCAAACACGATGCTAAAACTATTGAGGGAGCAACATAAATTGTGATTATCGAACTTTGATCCCCCCTAAATTTGACGCTTAGGAGATCAGTAAGCAACACTGGACAAGCTAGGAGAAAAGGAAAAGGTTACTGAAGATTGGGGAGAAACAGACCTGTCCAGCAGTTTTGTTTAAGGCCCAGTTAAAAGCAGGTTGATCATTTGCTTTCTTTGCTCTAGACCAAGGCTGAGCTTGAAGTTCCTTTATCCAAGTCTTCATAACTAGTTTTGCTCCAGCAGTAGGGCGAAGGAAAATCATGCAACTACAAATGTACGTGCGGCCTTTTTTCCCTGGAGGTGGTAACTCATGGGAGTGATCCAGAGGCTTCACCTATTGACCCACAGAGAAACACGCAATGTCAATATTCAAGCCAAAAGGAAATACAAAGATCTACCAAAAGTTAATCACGACCAAGAAATTGCAATATTATCCAAACACAAGGAAAAACACGCTGCCAACTGGATCACAAACCAAATGGAAGTAGAAAGATCCATCAGAAGTGAAAAGTAGTGCAAGGAAAGCTCTGCTGCAGATGTTGATACCCCAGACAATCTCTATATTGAACATTATCACATTGATCAAATATGTAGCGATCTTGAGAACTATACTTAAAGCTAAGTTTCTATATTTTTCAGTTGGATGTAATTGGATTTCTCTGCACAAAGATCCGTCAGAAGTGAAAAGTAGTGCAAGGAAAGCTCTGCTGTAGATGTTGATACCCCAGACAATTTCTATATTGGATATTGTCACATTGATCCAATATGTAGCAGTCTTGAGAACTATCCTGAAAGCTAAGTTTCTATTTTTGTCAGTTGGATGTAATTGGATTTCTCTGCACGCTTGGTTAAACTACCATTGCCTTACACGATGCAAATCGAGATCACTCTGCAACAACAAAACTCAATTCATCTTGCCTGGAATAGAGAAGCCGGCAATCTTATATACCGACAGACATTGATTGAGATCAATATGCACAGAATGATTGGCAGCACAAAACATTTTCCTTGCTCTGCTAACAACATGAGAACAGTAGACAAAAAACTTACTGGAGTCATGTCATCAGTGAAGTAAACATCATGGCTTCCCTGCAAATAAGTGAAGGGATCTCCTAGCCACACCATATCCACATCATTGTACATAACACTGTAACCAAGCTCCAGAATGTGCAGGAGATGCTGAGGTCTTCGGGCCGTGAAATTGAAGAAACCCTAATCAACAAGACATCACAACTTAGGAACACCATTGAATCCAAAAAAAAAAGATCATTTTAGGTTACAGAGTAGGTTACGAGGCAAACCATGGAAGAATACCTGAGAGCCAAACTTATGGGCAGACTGTGCATCAAGCGCAGGGGGAACTAGCACGGCATGGCCAGGCCACCTCTGATTCACCAAATCCAGTGTAGCGTAATCCTCCGCAATCACGAGGACCATATCTTGGCGCTTCTGCCTGGAAATGCTGATCAACCAGTTGTTGAGAAACGGCAAGTAAGCCCGGCTCACTGCACAGACAATCACGGTACCGTTCTTGGCGACGAACGACACGGCTTGAGGCAGCGTGTACCGACGCCATTGCTGGACTGAAGACTTGTTTGCGGAGAAGATCCCGCCCGGCATATCCGCCCAAGGCACGATTACGCCAAGGATTAACATGAGGGAGAGTAACGCCAAGAGGCCGGCGCGGCTGAAGATTGAAATTTGCCTGTGAGGAAGGTTCGAGTAGTGAAGGGATGCCGGGAATCGGTCGGAGAATGCGGAGGGGAGGGGCCGCTGGTGCAAAGATGTAGTCATTTGTTTTCTAGGGGCTGGATGACTTCAATTGTGAAGCGGAGACTTCAGTTCGATGGAGTTTCGCCGGCGGTGAGGAAATCTGATGGCGGTGACTTGCGACGGGAAAGGGAAAGCGAGAAGTGAGAATCTGATCTTGAAATCTGTTTTCCTTGTTTCTTTCTTTCTTTTCTTCGCAGCTCGGAAACTTAATTTTGTTTTTACTTTTTCATATATTTTCCTCTTGGTCTCTCAGATCGGATCTGTGTCCTCAAGGCTCAACCCATGAATTCGTTTGCCAACCTATCGAGTTAGGTTGGATTTCTCTAAATTCGAATTTAATTCAGCGGATGCAGTTATTGAAAGAATTCGATAAAATATTTATTGGATTTTAGAAGAGCAAATGCAACTCACCTCAATGAGTACGTACCTAATCATGATTATGGATTTACAAATCTAATTATTATATATTTATTTTCCAAACAACGATATCGTAATATTATCTAAATTTTCTATATAAATATATCTCTATAAAGATAAATAAGATCCATAAATTATTCATATTATTATGTTGGCACTGACATATACTATAACATACATAAATTATTCATATTGTTTATGTTATATACAAAAGGACGTCGTTTTGCTTTTAAGGTGAGGGATAGGTTTTGACATTGGATTTTACCCGTTTTGACCGAGTTGGTTCGGATTGGGTATCGTGGGTTCGGGATTAATTGCCATATCTTCATGCAATAATTATTATAGTGGTTTCACCGAATATGCTAACCAGTTAGTATGGTCCGACCGAGTACAACCAATTTATGACGATTCAAACAACACATACGAGGATGTGAATATCATTAATATCCAAAATTTTCATATTTATATCCAAATGTTCATATTTGAACCAATTTATAACACTGACATTCAAATGTTCATACTTGAATATGCCAAATTCCTTCTTTTTTTTTTGTTAGTTAGTTCCGCCAAAACGAGACCGTTTTGTTTAATGACCGAAAATTAATTGTCTGTTCGTATCATTCCTTTCTCATTTTTTTTATTAGAGTGATCTTTCATTCAAATTTTGTCCAGTACTGTTTGAACCTAATTGTACCAACCGGAATATCAGTGGTTTGATAACTACGACTTTCACAAATAAGAACATTTAGATTAATTTAAGATGTAGGTTTTAGTACAAAATAATGTAGAACTATATAATAGTGTATAGAATGTTTCAATTGGAGGGTTTCGATCTAAAGACAAATTTTGCAAAGGGAAAATGTGAATAATTATGGATTTTTTTTGTCAATTGGTCGAATTCTCAGGCTGTAGTTAATAACTTTTTACAAATTTCCACAAATTTCGACAGATATTACTACTATAGTAATATCATGATAAGAAAGCGATATGATGATATCGTTTTACAAGTTGTAAAACTATATTATTATTGTATGATAATGGTGAGATTATATTATGAAATCTTATCCAAAAAGAGATAGCGTAAGTAATATAAGGGTAAGATAGTATGAAGTGTTATATTAAGATGTTTTATGAATAAGATTTTGTACTATTATGAACTGAGATTTCATAATTTTCTTTATGAATAAGATTTCATCATTATTAGCTTATTACAACAAGAAAATTTTATGGACTAGTCTGCTACTAGTAACTAAGAACAGAACTACTAATACTACAGCATTTTTATCAACAATCATGCTCATCAGGCCAGAGGAGAAAGGAGTTCGACAGCCACAAACACGCAGTAGATGTCTTAGGTGCAGAGGTGGGTTTTGGATCAAGAAACGGAGCCTGCGCTCAGCCTGGATGCTTTCTGCTTCACGAAGAAGGCCGAAAGAACACTCTTACTCCGAAAGGGGACAGGGGTGCGAACAATATCACGTCTTGGGTTATCGAATGACCTGAAACCTCCCAAGTGTTTAGACCCGTCCACTGCTTCCTGCAAAACTCAAACCTCTCAAATCAATCATTCTCTCTCGCCTTCATCAGCTATGACAGGTTTTTTAGGGGTCGATGACAATCAATGAAAAAGCAGAGCCACATAAAATGAATAGCATTGTACATATCAGAGCCAGACAATATACAGAATGAACATCCAGCCAATCCACTTGAATGGATAGCTCAAAGCATTAATGCAAATGGGACAGATGGGGAAGTAGTCACCAGCTCAATGAAAGATTATAACATGCCGTTGACCCCAAAGTATCTTGACAGAAAATCGAACCATGGATGGATATGCAAAAACACAGTGTACTACGAATAATCAGTAACGGAGCTAAGTTGAAGTCAGGAGGGCTACAACCCCCCTCAACTTTGAAATAAATGTTAAAACATTCGTAAGAAACTTAGGAAATAGAGTAGTCGGTAAGGCCTTACCCTCCTTCCCAAATTACCACGGTTCAAATCAACCCCCCTCATTCCAATTCATGGCAATATTCATTGCGAATAACCCAACTACTGGAGCCCAAATATGGGTTGGTTGAAGGCAAACCTAACAGTACTGAATAGTTACTCCAACGAACCTGACCAACCCAGAAGTGGAAGACCTGTCCGAATACTGTTGTGTTCCTTACTTCCCTTGATCCCTCTGTTGTTTTTAAACGGTCAACTAATACTGTTTCCTCAATATAAAAAACTGAACTTCCTAGACCTTTAAGATCACTTCTTTCTATAAAAAAGATTAAAAACTTAAAAACAGAGCCTTAGCTCACATGGCCTGTTAAGTCTGTGCACTTCTAGGCTAGACAGAGATATCACATGCATATATGCACCTTTTCTAAAAAGCTAATGACATGCATCTGATAGAAGAATGGGAAAAGAAGACTTGAGCTGGCCCTGAAAAATCAGCACGCATCCTGTGTATTTAAGCTTAGTTGTAACAGGTCTAGTGAAATGCAACACGACGATATGATCTGAAAGCTACCGCCTACCAGTAAAGAATGAAGCAATGGTAAGTGTTTAGGGGGAGAAAAAAAGGAGCCCATATTCAGATTGATGCTTGGACATTTCCAGATTCTAGCAGTTTTAGACCTACCTTGCGTGGTACACCAAAACTTTGCATGCCTCCGCTCGATGGTTGGATTCCACTTGATGCATAAGCTGTTCCAGAGGGTTTTGACACGGTACTATCATCTTTATCTGCACACGTTTAGTCAAATTATAAAAATTTCACCATCTATTATGGTCCATCATGTGGGGAAGAAGCACCACTGTGAAGTACGGAAGCTACTGTTCTATTCATCCATACCTAAGAGCTGAAATGCTGCTGAAGATCCTCCAGAAGATTTTGATTCCTCGCTGCTGCAAGAGATACATGTTAGGCACATTGGCATTCCTAGAAGCCCACAATTGAGCAGGAGCTCTAAATGTCCTAATACCAACCTTTCCAAAGTACTTATTGACCCTTTAATGGTGGGCTTTGTCTCCGAGGATAGGTGCCAAGAAAGTGTTTTGGAAGCTGGAGAAGCTGATTTAACCCATATGGATAAAAGTTAAATTGGATACTTTTCCAGTCGCCAAAGAGGGAAAATGAAAACACAGCAAAACCAGTAATATAATTCATAAGTAGTAAGTACTCCGACAAAGAGAACTTAATACCTGAAGGCTGAAGACGAGATCTAGCTTGAAAATGATTTTGCCTTGTATCAGCCTGTACGTGGGGACTAAAATGTACCTTCTTACTGACCGAGTCTATGACAGCATAAATGGAACACACAGACAGAATTCAATGTTAATAAGGGATCAGTGTTTCAACTCTCTTCAGGAACATCCACCATTCTATATTCCAGCAGAGTGAACGTTCATCTTACTCGGCAAAACATAATGCTTGTGATGTCGTGGAATGATTGCCAACAACTGCTGTTGCCTGAGACCTTCTTTCTCTATATAGGTTTGACATGTAAGAAGTTGCTGCAAGTCAAACAAAAGAAGTTTAATTAAGTTTATCAGTGAATAGCAACAAATATGAGAAGATTAGTCAAGCCGACATCAAAGCACCTGATTTATACAAGAAATTTTGACCCCCGTGGTGGTGACTTCCAGTGTTTGTTGATCAAGCAGGTCCGTTAACTTGTATGCAACAGTGCCAAGATGGTCAACAGCATTGACAAGGGCCCTCACAGCATAATCTTTCAGATTGTCAAGCACCCTACAATTTGGCAGAAAGAAGAGAAACTTGAGAATCAAGCAAAACACTCTACTGTATCCAATATGCCATAGATTAAAAGAAGTACTGAAGAAGGGTGATTAAGGGCTCTCACATCTGTTTCTGCTCACTATGCAGATAAGACTTCTCACAGTACTCTGCAGCTGAGTAAAGTTGAGGCCTTAAGTTCTTGAGCTCCTGCCAAACAAAAACACAATGTCCAATGCCAGTATTAATACGTACGGTAGTTCAAATCCAAGCTCTGTGATCCTAAGCTTCTTCTACTGAATGGAACCATGACCAAATGCAATAAGTCAACATATGGCCCAAATGGGAACCAACGGACAAACACACAAAAACCCAAATCCAATATGTACTACTGAAAGCAAAACTCCAAATTCATTCTGAGAAGAAGAAGGATCAAGTACTGAGCAGCAGATCTGGATGCGGGAAGTCCTCCATAAACCGAAGCTTATCTCGAACTCATGCAGAGATTATAACAATTTAATAATCACTCGATACTTGCTACTGATTCTTGGAAGGGCGGAGAAGAGGGCGGGTGGAGGAAGTAAGTACCTGCAGAGCTTTCACGAAGCTTTTGCTGCGCTCCATAGAGACCTCGTCGAAGGTCATGGCGGGATTCTCCGACCTGGGTCGTTCGCCTTCCATTCCTAAATTCGATTGATTCCCTTTCTCCCACCACTCCAAATGTACCAATTCCCCAACTGAATCAATACCTAAACCCTAAACCAGGCAGAGAAGGAAAAAACACAAGTGGGTAGGAGGAATGGATCACTATTCCATCGCCATTAGTTTAACAGGTAAATGAAAAAACAATGAAGCGAAACTGGTCGGGCGAGATTTAGGAGTTGGAGAGGGAGAGGGAGAGAGAAAGAAAAGGAAGGAGGTAAGTGGAGTAGAATAGAAGGGATTCTCCCGCTAGAGAAGGTATAGTGGGAATGGTTGGATTTTGGAGTTAATAGCAAGCGAAAATGACATTTCTTATTCATTCGCAATCACCCCAACCCCATTAAAATTTCCGCTCCAAAACAATCACAGAGAGAGAGAGAGAAGAGACGCTCTGGGTTCAGAGTTGTATTTATTGCGTTTGGTGGAGAAGAAGAAGAAGGTGGTAGTTGGCAAAACCTTCTCTCCCTGCAGTAACTCTCGCTCACAGCTTGGCCGCGGCTCCGATGCTCTGGTTTAGAGGAAACCAAGAAAAACAGGGGAAACGAATCTTGGGTAACGAATTTTTTAAAAGGAGAAGAAAAAAATAACGGCAAGTTGCTCTTTCCACAAGGCAGAACGAGGAAAAGAGAGCAAACAGAACAGTGGTAGAATTATGAAGCTATGATGGATAATGAGGATTCTTCGAATCGCCGACTAAATTATGTCAAATGGGTCCCTAGCCTTAGGAACACCGCTGGTAACACACACGGCGGTGACGGTGATCTTTGCCAAAAACTAATGGTCCACCTCATACCACAGCTGGACATGATGAACAACAAGGATTCCGGAAATTTTGTGTGTGATTAAGTGATTTCCTGCCACAAGCAAAACAAATTGCCACATTCGGTAGGATTTTCTATTTGAGAATGGTTTCGAGACGAGGAAATGAAAAATGTTATGTTGTGTTTGAATTTATGGAAACGCTCCCTCTTCTTCCTCCTTGTAGTACCCAACCATAACATCACATGGGAGTTCGTGTAGGGGTGGCAGATTGTATATCGCTCATCGTAATGACAACATAGCTCATTGGCACTTCTCTATGCCATCTCTTTCGATGACATCTTTCGAGCATTAGGATTGCGAGGTGGAGCCATTGGTTATGTGGCAGCTCGTGGAGGATTCCTTTGCACACTTTCATGCTTTACCTTGACAAGTCGAATCGCCTCCCTCACGGTATCATGCTGGAACATGCGGATTGCATCATAAATTTATGATTTAAGCACATCAATAAAGCAACCTACCATAGCCTCTTATGTCCATCCCAAATAGCAATTGCCCAATTTCTCAAATGCCAAGAAATAGTCGCCTAGCAATCCATGTGGTTTGCACCTTACCCGGTTCCAACATGTGTTCATTTGAGATATGATATGAGATTGGCCAAATCCCTCTTAAAAAGGATGGTTTTAAACTCCATGTGTCAAATAAATTTGTTTGATGCCATATTTTTTAACCCAAACTTCGAAACTCGCCTTTTCTCCCCTCTTTTTGCAGAGGCAATGAAATTTGAAACTCAACAAATACTTTGATTGTTGCATTTGGAAAGCAAATCCATGATCCAAACAACCCTTAACAATAGCAAGGATACTGGCATTTGCCTGCTTCCAGAACATGCTTCTCCCTTCTCAGTCAGCCTTATCAAAGCGGGCAATACTATTAGGCAACTAGTTAGTCGCTACTATACATGGGTTGGAGCCAAATTTGTACTTACATTTACCTCATATACACACAAACACAAGATGGGTTATCCGTTTCTCCTACCACACTGTCCCCCATATTATCCTTACTACAAAGTACAAAGATAAGGCAAATATATCACTATAACAGTTCCATCACGCTTGCTCTCGAAAACTGGACGAGACGGGAACATACTGTGGTTTGTTCTTCCATGCTCGAATTAGGGTGTAGTACCACCCAAGATTGCAGTGCAAACTCCTTTACTCTACCCGCTCTTAATGAGTTCTTCTGTGGGGGATACAGATGATGCCTCGAAATAAGTAGGTCTTGGTGTTGAGGGACAGCCAATAGCCTGGAGCAGCTCCTCCACACCCATCACTCTGAACTTGGGAGGAGGCGAGTTAAACGCCATGTTGTCTACTTGATGCTGATAAATCTTGCCTTTCTTATCGAGTTTGTACTCCGAGATGCCATCAAGACGAGCCAGACTCTCCCATGGAACCCGTGGTATGCCATGTATTACCCACCGTATCAGGATTATATCGTCAACAGGCTGCCAGACGCTGATGATGTCAACCCACAATCCCCTGAAGAACACCCTCCCTAGGACACGCAGCGCCCAGAACATTGATTTGTAGTTCTCAATTCCAGCAAAGGTATTGAAACGATCTATGTAAGCGATATCATCTCTGCAATAGTACGAAAAGGAGAAGACCATCAGCAGTTTATAACATCGATTACTGGACGGAAAGAAGCAGTAATTGCCTCTCGTTTACTTGATTGCTATGAGCAAATGACAATTATGCGAATACACATGTATACTACATATGCACATGGACCCATATCGATGGAACTTCTGAAGACAATAAGCTGAGAGGCTTCCCAATAGAAGACAGCGTATCAACGGAGTTCTATCACTAGACATCTCTTGGCCTTTCGCCACACCAAATACTTCGACTGATGACAGATCCAGGGAAAGAAAAAAATCATCATTTATATCCCCAAAATCAATGCACTCTTTTCATCACAAAAGGCAATCAATAAACCAAGTGTAGCAAACAATGAAGCCTTAGCAAATCTAAAACCTAATAGCAAATGGTGTATCAGCATAATATAAGCAAGACGAGTTGTTGCCATCTTCGCTGAAACAGAAAGCAATAAAACTACAAACTACAAGGCATACAGAGGAAGGCCAGCGGACTCAGTAAAGCTTTGGTGGTGAATCCATCTACAAAGGAACCCTCAACTGCAAACAAAGTCCCATTCTCAAGCAACCATTCGACCTGCCTTCCCAAGGGAAGGAGACCAACAAAACGTAAAACTCACGGCAAGATGAATGCAGAAAGCTCAAGCCATCAAAAGATTATCCCTCGGAAACTTCATTCCTGGACCATTACTGCAAGCAGTTCTAATGACGGTACCAGCAGCAGCAGTCCAGGCACAAATAACCAACCGGGAAACACATAACCTACTGCTAACACATCTCCGATTCTAGTTTCCAACAACACGAAACTGAATTTAAGAAAAACGGCCTCAAGTGTTGCTGTAACAACGACGATTCAAAGCGGCATCAAACACTTAGATCGAAGACTCAATCAAACCACACACACACCTGTAGATATCGAAGCTTAGCTCCTTGTAGAAGAGGTCCGGCAGCTCCTCCCTCAGAGTCCTGATAGCGTGCCCCATATTCACGTAGTAATTCTGCTTCTCCTCTTCTTCCTCATTGCTCCGCTTCGACCCTTGCTTCACAACGGGAGCCGAGAACTGACCATACAGCCGCGCATCTTCGTGACTCAACCCCGGAACTTTCACTTCCCGATCCTTAACCCCAAACCTAACTCTCGCCATCGACGAAACCACTCTATCGTCATTCCTGAGGACGCTGCTGGGGGTCTTGAGGCTCCTCGAACTCGGATTAGGGTTGATGAGGGTCTTGGCTGTGCACATATCGGGCGAATGAACGAGCAGAGCCATGGTGTGGAGCGAATGAAGGGGATACAAATTAGAAGATGAAAACAGCACTGGAAATCACCATTTCCTTGTGCGAATTGAAGGTCGTTTGGGTCGGAGAAAAAGTTTGGCGAGGAATAGTCTGTGAGAAAGGTTTCAAGATAACGAAGGAAGGAATGGGTTTCTTGCTGATAATTGGAAATTATCGGGTAGACTAATATTTGGAAATTATCTGATTGGTTAACCTGAATATGTGTCTACTCGCCGGCACGGATAGGAATATGCTGGCGGGGGTGGCTCCAAAAACGGATCGGAGCGTAGCTATTGTGGGTTTAGGGAAATGGTCCGGTTCCATGTAAACCGATTCAAGTGGTGGGTTGACCGGGTTAGATTGTTTTTTTTTATTTTTATTCAAGGGAGGTCGAAGCCAAGAAAAAGATACAAGCGAGAGAGATCATATCGGAAAAGAGTTGGGCGGATGTACGACATCACCAATCAACATGACACAAATACAGAGTAAGTTATACACATTTCAATGTGAAATCATCGTACATGATACGAGCACGGAACCGGTACTCGTAGTTATCAAAGTTGCACATGCTAAAGCAAGGATTAAAGATATGGATAAGGCAAAATTGAAGTGCAATCTCACACATGGGAGAAGGCTCTAACAATATAGGGTAGAAGCTCGACCACAATCAAGATGGATGCTTGATTGATACAGAGACACACTCAACGCGATTGGAGGTCACCAACGACGAGGAGCAAAATTCACAAGCCGGAAACTTGATGAACCAGGATAAAATTCAATTGGTAAAAACTAATCTCCTGTTACGATTCGGCCGAGGCCTTTAAATGGAATAACAAAGCCTAATTCTACTACGTACTCTACTAACAAGGAAAAACAAAACTAACTAAAGTACTGAAAAGGGAAAAGAATCATAAACACAAAAGGAAACTAAACTCGGCAGCTGCTATTCCACAGTATGTCTTCCTTTTCCACTGTCGTGGAATTGACGTCCTTGGTCGTGGATTTTGAATTGGTCATCATACGATCTTTAGTCTGCTCATTTGTGTTCATGAAGCTTCAATCTTCTCACCCAACGCCTTCACGATCTTTAATTGAACTCATAATTTGATGTCCAACCCCAAACTCCTATCGATTATCTTCCAGGTTGAAGATACAAGCTTCCAAAGCAATGAAGAAAAAACTAGACGCACCTCAACCTCCAACATAAGTTTTCTTTCAAAATAGAACTCGTCTCTCCCCGCCAGGGCTAATGTTGACTTATAACACTAAGAAGGAGTCATTTTCTCGAGGACCTAAGCAATGAAGAAAAATCTCAAAGGGATTTTGGGAATGGGGTGCCTGACCATAAGATTATAACTAGCAGCTTAAATTATGCTAACTAGCAGCTTCTGGCTCTGACATCATGTTTTTTAAAGAAAGGTCAAGTCTCTCTAAATCACCTAAGCTTCCTCCCTCTCCATAAACTTAGACCGGTTGCTAGCATGGCTTAGAGAGATAAAAACTTATATTCAAGTTGTTGAGTAATCGAGTTCACCAATAAGGGCTTGGTCTGGTCTAGAGGTAATATGATAATATAACTTTTGATATTTTCTTAGACATATTTTTAAATTTTTTATGAATAATTTATACTTCACCATTGATGTATTATTGATCTCCACAATTTATAACTTTTGATACTCACGTTCATAATGATATATTCATATGCACAGTAATCGGATTTCCCTCCGACCTCACTTTTTCATGTAGTTATTTCCTTTCAATCATTCCACAAAGCTTTTAGAAGTAAATTTTGGGTGGCAATCCTGTTTTTGAGCATCACCCCTCACTTCTGTATTCCCCTCCCGTTTCGAATGCACATAGACTTTTGCATATGCATATATATTTCCTTATCTTGAATTTCACATAAAATTTTCTCCTTTTTTTGCAAAAATTTTGGTGCAACTAAAGGAAAGGCTTTCGTTGACAATGATGAAGCACTTGTCGGTATCCACAAGGTCTCTTTTCCTTCTCTTCGCACTCGTTTTTCTTCTTGCTTTATATGTCGACGCTAAATGTGTCCCTCGCGATGTAACCCACGACATATCGTTGCCCTCCGTTGGTGATGCTAATGACTCGAAGAACTCTAAAGAAATTTCAAATGCTCAACAGACAACGTCATCTAACTCCAACGAGAAAAGTAGTGATGGCGACAACAAACAAAAGGAAGAGAAAAATTCAGATGGTGACGATGGTGAAAAAAAGGAAAAGAAATCAAAAGATGATGAGAAAAGCGACGACGATGATGGTGATAAAAAAGAAAAGAAATCAAAACAGGACGAGAAATGCGACGATGATGATGATGACAAAAAGGAAAAGAAATCAAAACAGGATGAGAAAGGCGACGGTGATGATGATGACGACAAAAAGGAAAAGAAATCGGAAGATGATGAAAAAAAGGAAAAGAAGTCAAAGCTTGATGAGAAAGGTGACGACCATGATGATGACGACAAAAAGGAAAAGAAATCAGAAGATGATGATAACAAGGAAAAGAAATCGGACGATGATGATGACGACAAAAAGGAAAAGAAATCAGAAGATGATGACGACAAGAAAAAGAAATCCGATGATGATGATGATGACGACGACAAAAAAGAAAAGAAATCAAAACACGACGAGAAAGACGACGATGATGATGACAAAAAGGAAAAGAAATCAGAAGATGATGACGACAAAGGCGGCGACGACGACGATGGTGATAAAAAGAAGAAGTCACACGAGAAGGAGAAATGCGACGACGACGACAAGGAAAATTCTTCGTCGTCGTCGTCATCGTCATCATCAACCCCAATGGACCCCGTCTTGACCCAGAAAGTATGCGGGTCGACTCGGTATCCCAAGGATTGTTTGAGCTCCATCGCACCCTTCTACACAGGGGACACGGACCCGGTGTCAGTCCTGAAGATGGAGGTCCAAGCGGTACGACAGGGTTTCGCGACCGCAATCGCCAAGGTGAAGCAGATGAAGAAAGAGTCGGATGGGAAGTGGAACAAGGGCGCACTCGACACTTGTGTTGATAACTTCAACAGCGGACTCACGGACTTGGATAGTGCATTGGAGGCCATAACTGACCACAATATAAAAACGCTGCAAACAATGTTGAGTTCAGTGCTGACATACGTAACAACATGCGAAGACGCTATGGACGAGGATCCAGACTCGGATGCACTGCCCAATGTTACCAACATGGAGCAGAAGCTCACAAACTTGGCTACCAATAGCTTGGACATCGCCAACCAGCTCAATTGGACATAATAATTATTATTATTATGTTGTTCAAGGGGAGAGGGAAATTTTATCAAATTTGTGGGGGGTCGAAATGTTGGTTAATTTGATTGAATGTGTGTGTGTGTTTTTATTTGTTAATTTTGTTTGATTTGTTTGTCTAGCTAACCCCTGTTTAAATTTATTTAGTTATTAAGATTTGAAAATCTGATTCTGATTGCTATTGACTAAAGGGTACATTAAAAGTACATTCTAAATTTCTATGTTTTGAGTTATGCCTCCTGTTACAACTTATAATCAAAGGAATTGGTTAAAATTTTCACGGTGTATTTTATACTTTCCCGTGCAATTTTAATTAATGGTCATAGATAAACTTATGTTCATGCAAATATTCCTAATTTTCACACAATCTCGTAGCACATCAATCAATTTTGTTACGCAACATTGTAAATAACATCAATCGATTATGCAATTTCGTCAGTATGAGTTATGTTCATTCACTAAAACTCTTTGGAAAATTCTACGTACACTCCTCTCATTTGGTTCGAATGTGGCTAAAATTTGATGTGTCTTGACGATACTTGAAAAAATTATATCTTTTTTCCTTTCCCGTATTAGGTTTCATGTTTTGGCTCCATGTCGCGGCATGTGTCTATATCATGGTTGTGACTTGTGACAGTGACTCGTGCACTGTCAAGTATAAAGGTTGTTTTGCAATTCTGGAGGAGGGAGAGCCGGGTTTTTGGCCAAAAACACCCAATGGGCGTTCCAAAAAGAGGGAGAGCGATCTAGGAGTGATCTTAGAGCAAAGTTGGAGGTTGCCAGCGCCCTTGGAGCTAGAAGATCAAGCCTAGACAAGAAGATTGAAGATTTTGGAGCTTTTTACTGTATTCTCTCTCCTCTCTATGGAATAGTTCTCCTTCACTTAGGTTTTTATGACCTCTAACCATGCGTTTATTGCATATGATTGTATGAGTACTTTACTTTCATATTCTCGAGTTCATATTCAATCTATGCTTGATTTCATTATTCAATTATGTTTTAGCCGAGATTATTGATTCTGCTTTGACCCTATGGGAGGGAATACTTGATTAGGTCAATAGAGCACCATGGATTGGGAGAAGGGGATCGATAACACAAGACTGAATCGATTCATTACTATGAATTGAGTGAGAACGCCCTGATCGGTTGTGTTAGACCCTATCGACTAATGGTCAAAGATGTAGGTCGTCCAAATTAACAATCACTCACATACTTAACCAAATGTGATTAGTTATTTAAAAAATATCGACATTTTAAGATTTGTTAAAAGTTCTCATAAGATGGTAACTTCGTGATATGTTAATGTCGTTGCAAGTTTGCCATCTGCAAAATGTCGAGCTCATTCCCTTTCTAAAATAGGGGTTTCTTGACACGAAGTTATGAGTCACCTTGGCCAAGGAAAGGCCCGAAAAAAATAAAAGGGTGCAGGAGAGTAGGGAAACTCGAGTCCATAACCTTATTATTCCCTTCCCGACTCTCCGCACTGACTGACCCATAGACGTTTGAAAAAAACTGAAATGTAGAAAGTCGAAACTGCCGAATAAACCAGGTCCTAAAAGGTACTTCCAGTTTTTTTTCCTATTGACCATATCCATATGTGAATTGTTGAATCCTGTTCTTAAACGTTGTCATAGAAAACATGATTTCATCTGGCTAACAATACAGGAATGCAGAGCACCATCAACGGAGGCAACACAATGGGCGAGCGACAGGGCCAGGTCATTGTTGCTCCGCAGCAGCTTCCAGAGGCCGGAGAGCTTTGAGAGGATTCACGATAACCCCGTCGATGAGTCCATAGTCTTGGGCTTCTTTTGCGCTCATGAAGTAATCGCGGTCTGTGTCCTGGTTGATCTTGTCGAGGCTTTGACCAGTATGGTAGGCGAGGTACCCGTTCAGGTTTGCTTTGTGGTGCAACATTTCATTTGCCTGACGAAATTTTATTACTCTAGTCAGGCATACCAATTCATCATTTTCAGAGAGCATAAATAACTCCATGAAAGAATGGATTAAGTTCAAAACATAAAAAAATTATTGCATACCTGGATGTCTATGTCAGACTGGCCACCTTGAGCTCCACCAAGCGGCTGATGGATCATTATCCTTGAATTTGGCAGGCTGTACCTTTTACCTTCAGACATAGAAAGATGGAAAGAGAGAAGACGTTTGAACAAATAGCTCAGGGCCAGAACAATCAGTTTTAAGTTATGGTTCAAGTATATGGAGACTCTTACCTTTGGTTCCAGCGCTAAGCAGGAAAGCTCCCATACTGTGACAGTCACAACAACAGCAAAGGAGACATATGTATCATACAGGTGCAATACAGAAAAGAACAGAGTATGACAGTCACAACAACAGCAAAGGAGACATATGTATCATACAGGTGCAATAAAGAAAAGAACAAATTCAAGATGTCGAAACAAGACCCGATCATTTGCTGTGAATTCTTTTCAATGATTTGCATAGGAACTCTGTTCAGTTTGCTAGACATGATCAAACCTAAGAATTGGAATCAATTTAACGGTCATGCCATCTATCAACCCTTGCTAAGTGGTTTTGGCTTCAAACCCCAGTGGTACAGTTAACTTATCTAGATGGACTCGAGCTAGTCCCATGTCCACAATCTTATATATTAGCATAAGCAGATCACCGAGATATTTAGAGATGGCCCTTCAATTTTCATTAGGTCAATAAACATCCTAACAATTTCTAAGCAGTACTTGCCAAATTGGTGTTATTCTAGACTTGCATAGCACCTAGAGATTCTGGAACTATCATTATGAAATCAAGGAATCCTGGGATGCAATAGAGAGTCATATATGATCATATCAACTTGGAACACAATGAATGCATGGCATTCTAGAGGGTTGTGTGCAGAAATAATTACTAATAAAGAATTAAGATTCACTTTGCCATTGTCTCTAGGCAATATTAGAGAGTAGTTCTCTCAAGGGTTATACAAAGTGCTAAGGTTTTAATAGTTTCAGATACAAAGTTTTGTATAAGGTTTCGGCAGGGGTTCAGAATAGGGATGGGGACGACTGTGAACTTCCAACTCTATTTGTGCATGATCAAGCAGATCTAAGCCTGATAATCTGAAATTTCAAAGTCTTCAACTGCTATTAAACATGAAAATTCTAATGCAAAGTTAATAAGCAAGCAAATAAAAAATAAGTAATACTAGATTGAGCATGAACCCAATTGTACCACACCAATTCCTAGATATCTGAAGAATGCTGATGAAAAGGGTTACCAGGTGTCTTAATAATAGTGCATACAGAAATTGTCTATATTCCAAGACAGGAGAGCATTAAGCAAGCAGGTAGAGGATGAAGCATGACATTGACAAAAGCAATTTAAAAACCATCAAATATTGTTACCTAGCTGCTAGTCCAACACAGACAGTAGAGACATCAGGTCGGATATGCCTCATTGTGTCAAAGATTGCCATACCTATGAAAAGTAAGCAAACAAACGTCAAGTACAAGAGAAAGAGAAAAAATCTTCAGCATACTGCAGACAGTGTGGAAATCAGAACAAAACTTTGAAGAAGGCACAAGAGAAAGGGAAATAGGATATTGGCATTACCAGCTGTAACTGATCCTCCTGGAGAATTTATATACATGACAATATCCTGTTTGGAAAGAGGGAAACCATAAAAACACACTTACTAGGCAATTCAATAAGTTCTCAAACTGTTGCAGCCAACTAATCACAGTGATACCATGCATGATTTCTTTGCCGAATGCATCATAAACCGCATCGCAGCAGAAGGAAAGCATACAAAATGGACTCCAAATCAACTTCAGAAAGGAAAGATTGAAATAATCTTCTACGAACTAGTAATACACTGACCTTATTAGGATCAACAGCATCGAGATAGAGGAGCTGAGCAACAATAATGTTTGCCATATCATCCTCAACGGCACCACCACATCTTATAATTCTCTAATCAACATAATTTCCCATCAAAAAGCACAACAGTCAACCAGGGAACAAATCTAACCACTCAAACAACACAAAGCTGGAAAGTTAGAAAACCCGCAAAATTTTTGTTGGCTCACATATTGGAAAAGCTGCGTAATCACGCTCTGAAACCGTTCGGCAACCATTGGAGGCGGTCCCTGAGCTTCGCCTCTACCGTTGGCATACGTAGGCAAGTATGGCGATGCTGGAACTTCCAAATCATCCCTGCACAAAAGGTGGAAAACGGAGATTCGGCTTACAGGAAGCGCAAACGCGAATTATCTCCCGAAACAAAACCAAAAACTCAAAAAACCCTACCTTATCGACCAAATTCCGCGCCGAGAACTTGTCTCGGGCGTCCACAACCGGCCGGAGCCGGAATAAGCAGCGGTCCGCAGATTAATTTGATCGCAGGTCGACTTGCTCAGCTTCCTACAAGTAAAGAGCGAACACAGTGAGTGAACCAGAGTGCGCATAAAAAAGTGAGCAACACGGAGAGGAGGGAGGAGAACCTTGAGCCGAGAGGGCGGAAGGGGAGAGCGAGCTTCCGGGGTTCGGGAGAGGAGATAGGATTGGGGGAGAAGGCGAGAGAACCGAATCTCGAAGCGGAGACGGATGAGGTCGCCATGGGATGTGATTTCGTTGACTGCTCCGACGGAAGGGCTGCGAGGAGTGATTATCGGTTTTGGACTCGGGAGGAAGGAGAAGCGAGCGAAGTGATAAGAAGAGGGCAGCTGAGTCGCATTCACTGCAAGGGCCGGGTCATTTAGATAGATGGGTAAACCACTAAACCCACTCGAATCCACCCAATTATAACCCACGCGATATGAGTTTCGGTGGTTATAATGGTCGTGGGTGAATGTGTGTCAATTTTTTTTTTTGCGATCCATAAATTTGATTAGTTGGTGAGTGGATCATTCGCTTGCAAAAAACTATATGATACATTATGCCATTAATTCCATTCTGTTTTCCGGCGAGGAAAAACTTGTGTTTGAACACAATCAATGCACCTTTGACTTCTTGAACAACGATTAATTACACGGTCCACTCCTCTCCGAACAATGTTCGAACGAGGGTGTTTGATGTTTTTGATGGTTTTTGGGAATAATCTAAGTTACTCTACTCCTATGGAGGTTCAGTGAGAGCTCCGAAAAACTAAAAACTGATTTGCAGAGAAAAGATAAAGTTTGACATTGTGCGTCAAATGATTGGTTGTGGAACCCTTTTCCCGTCTTTGTTTCTCCTATTTATAGCCACTAGGTGTAACTGCCTTGGTAACCGCCTTGGTAACTGCTAGCTGGCCTCTTGCTCCAAACCGCCTCGGGGTCCTTGTCGCCGCCTTGGTGACTAGTTGATAACCGTCGCCTTGAGGCCCTTGTCCCGTCTTGGGGTTGGTGGGTACTTGATGGCCTCGATGCCGGGTCGGGTTGGTGTTGAGCCTTGTCGCCTTGTCATAACTGGATGGGGTTGAGGTTATTTGCCTTAGCCTCCATGATGAAGTCTTGATCACATCCTCGACATCCCTGATGGCTCCATGCTCCTCGTCTTGATAGCCACCTCGATGAACCGTCTTGATAGCTAGGCCATATTACCCTCCTAGGCAGGACAAGAATTTGGCCCCTTTACCCCCAGGTCTCCACACTTAGTCTTAGAGTGATTGTCATGGCACTAACATGTCATCTTGGTATCTTGCACTCGGCCAGCTTGGTACCCCGTTAGGGGCCATCATGCCCATCTTGGGACTTAGTCTCCATATGGCCCCAAGGGGCTCTGTTTGATACCATTGTTGGCTTGATACCTGATGTCTTGCTATCAAGTCCGTCTTGCTTGGCCCCTTGTTGCCTGGCCATCAAGTCAGTCTCGCCGGCTTGATACCCCCTTGGGGTCATGGTACCATGTCGCCTTGCTTGGCTGCCAAGCCTGTCGGCTTGATACCCCTATGGCTCTATACTTAGCCAATTCTCATATACTTTGGTACCAGGCCCTCCTTGAGGGCTTGGTACCCGGTCGTTTGGCACCCCATTGTGTCGCCTTGTTTCCAAGACTTAGTTTTTGTATGGCCTCCTATTTGGTATTCGGCTTGGTACCCGGCCGTTTGGCACCCCGTTGTGTCGCCTTGTTTCCATGATATCCGTCCGTCTTGGTACCCGGTCGTTTGGCACCCCGTTGTGTCGCCTTGTTTCCAAGACTTAGTTTTTGGATGGCCTCCTATTTAGTATTCGGCTTGGTACCCGGCCGTTTGGCACCCCGTTGTGTCGCCTTGTTTCCAAGACTTAGTTTTTTGGGAGCCAAATTTAATACCAAGGGGTGAAGGCATCATCCGGATATGGGGGCCACGGAGACGGGTCGACCATCGTGTATGGAGAAGAGCTTGGCCACTTAGGCCCAAAAACTCAACCCATCAAGGTCCAGCTGGCTCTTTTAATTATTAATGTTGAGCTGGCCTTATAAATCCATTAATCCCTTTGTAATTAATCGATGTGGTACAAGCTGATTTTTTTTATGGGTAAACAAATGCCCCCCACAACTTAGTGTATAAGAATTATGCACTAAGTTGTTGAACTCAACTTGACCACCTAAAAATAATACTTATCTCGGCACCACCTTCCTTAGCCAAATTTTGGCTTTGATTACAAATCCATGCACCCATAGCCTTTTATAGAATGCTAGGCCCCGCCAGAAGGAAGTAAAACTTAACTAGCTCAATTTCCTTTCCATGTCATGGCTAGCTACTCAAGCCATGCTTTATCACGAGGGTATCATGCCATGTCTTAGGGTGTGGGAGGCTTGGCATGCCGGCCACCGTGGTGGCCGCCCAACATTGAACCCCTTGACACCTCACGTCCCAAAGAGAAGGGACATAAGGCTTGAGATACTTGCCATTGATTAATCGATCATGAAACACACCATCTAAATCTTTTAACAAGTAGGCCACATTGGGTCGGGTGGTATGGACAGTGAAAGGTCTACACCAGACACCCAGTCACTTGCTCATGCCATGTAAGTGGCATGGATCCAACCACCACATGGTTGTGGCTTACCAGTCATGACCAGGTACTCACACCATAAATCTAACTAAAACTTGTCACTTTGACCTCATATTTTTTAGCCATGATTGGCTTATGATTTTCCTTTTTTCTTCTTTTTTTACTAATATTATATTTATTTATTTATTTTAATATAAAAGAGAGTGACAAACGTCACTAATATCCATGCCCTTTCGCACCCACCAACGTGCCAAAGGTGTACAGCCACTGCCAAGTCCATGGGTTAAACCAGACCAACCATCCATACACTACTTGTCTTCCCTACGTTAAGGGAAATAACTCATTTGGTGTTGGTTTCAAATTTTCCAACTTAACAATGGATGGCATCCTCTCAACTTGCCCTGTCTTAGTGGGCTTGCAAGGGTCCACTGCCTTGGCCACCTTACTAGACATGCTGGGTTGATGTTGAACCCGATGTGTTTGTCTCGTCCTGGGTGGTGCACTAGACATTTTCAACTCCTTCGACTCATCAAAGGGGCCAAGAGTTGTCATCTGTCTTATTTTACCCCAACTTGGCACATGCTTACTCTTCCCATATGGTTGAGAAGATGGGTGTTTGGACTTACAGAGTTGACGACCACCCTTGTGGCCAACTTGACTCTTTCTAAAACCCATATCTTCATGATTTTTACACTTAACACATAACAACCCTTGATTCTTTATAGGACCATGATTGGTTGGTGTGTGTCGAGATGTCTTATTCATGCCTTCTTGTTTGCCATTCATGTTTGGCATGCAATTAGGGGCTTTAGGCATGGACTTGCTTCCTCGTCCATCCCTTAACACCATCTCATACTTAGAATTTTTTTGAGTGGGTTGGGTGTGATGAACACTCCTATAATTTCCTCCCACTTGTTTCTCCATGGTCGGTGACATGCCCCCTTGTCCACTGGTTGGAGACATGCCCCCCATACCATTATTCATGATTGTTGACGTGCCCCCCTTGCCAGACTTAGCCATATTAGTATGCTTACTAAAAGCATGTGTGGCTTCATGTTGTGGCTTATTGGGCACACCTATCAACCTACTAGTTGTGATTGATGACATGCCCCCCATGTCATCCTTAGCTAAACTACCATGCTTACTATAAGCATGTGTGGCTTGAGCTTGTTGTTGTTTCTTGGGCACGTCTATCTGTCTATTGTTTGTGGTTGGTGACATGCCCCCTTGTCGACCATTCATGGGTGGCATGCTACAAGGAGCCTTGCCTTCATGTGCACTCTTTGACACGTCAAAGTTATGAAAATCATAGGTGGCATGGGTAGGCAACACCCACTTAGACTTGCCACTCACTCTATTCTTCATGTTTGATGACATGCCCCCCTGTCCACTGCGTGAAGATGGAGACATGTCCCCCTTGCCCCCCTTAGCCACGCTAACATTCTTATTAGCAGCACATGTGGCTTGGGATTGTAATGGCTTCTTGGACACAACTTTGAACCCATTGCTCGTGGTTGATGACATATCCCTCATGTAATCCTTAGACGATAAACATGGTATTCTTTTGGACACACCCTTTTGTTCAATTTTCTTGACATCAACGTGTCCCCCAGCCTGACACTTGACCTTCAACTTGTCAGGTGGTAGGCTACCATGCCTTCCTTGCTGTCCCCTTGATGGTTTGTATCCATCAGGCTTGCTGGAAACACATGTGGCTTGAGCTTGTTGTGGCTTGTTCCTCACAACTGTCAACCCACTGCTTGTGGTTGATGACATACCCCCCATGCCATCTCCAGACAACAAATATGGTATTTTGTTGAACACACCCATTTGTTCAATTTTCTTGACGTCAACTTGCCCCCCAGGCTGACATTTCACCTTGTTAGGTAAACTTCCATGGCCCTCTGCATGCCCCCCTGGCGGTTTGCATCCACCAGGCCGTTCGAGCATAGATGACATCGAGGTTGGGCAAGCTTGTGGTAGCACATCAGCTATTAACCCTCCACCGACTCTCACGTTCAAGCATGGTCTAGCCTCTGAGACAGTTTTATGAGTAACTGTTGGCACAGGAGGTTGCTTTACATGAGTGGTGAATGCGTTAGTAATATTCTTGTCATAATCTCCTTGTTGAAGAGGTGGTTGACTCATTGCCGGAGGCGGTAAGTTCCCTGACCGTGGCTGGGTAGTCCGGCCACCGGAGAACAGGATACTTGTATACTCAGTAGCAATACTTGGTGGCGGATCTATACCATTTTTTGGTAAAGAAATTTCTCGCACCACTGTTTCTATAAAATATTTTTTAAGCTTATCCAAGCAATTTGTATTTTCTGTAGTTGCTTCAAACAATTCATCCAAACGTCTATCTAACATAGAACTAAAAGAAGCAAGTTTTAGACTTGTCTGTTGTGAACTTCTAACAAGTCCATTCAAACTCTCTTCCATCAATCGACGGATCTCCACCATCACTTGACGGTTCTCCACCACCATCTTGCAGTTATCATCCACTATTGAGCGGAGTGACATGGCAGTGGTGGTTACATCGGCACAAGGCGACGCCGGTGGCAAGATCTCAATCATGCCATTGTTTCCGACAACACTTACTGATGCTTGGCCAAATTTGAACTTGGAAGCCAACTCCTTCCCAACTCCTGGTGAAATATCACCTTCCTGTTCTCTCAGTCGTGTAGCCATCAAATCAAACACACATAGTCCCACCGGGTGTGCCAATTTGTTTTCCGGCGAGGAAAAACTTGTGTTTGAACACAATCAATGCACCTTTGACTTCTTGAACAACGATTAATTACACGGTCCACTCCTCTCCGAACAATGTTCGAACGAGGGTGTTTGATGTTTTTGATGGTTTTTGGGAATAATCTAAGTTACTCTACTCCTATGGAGGTTCAGTGAGAGCTCCGAAAAACTAAAAACTGATTTGCAGAGAAAAGATAAAGTTTGACATTGTGCGTCAAATGATTGGTTGTGGAACCCTTTTCCCGTCTTTGTTTCTCCTATTTATAGCCACTAGGTGTAACTGCCTTGGTAACCGCCTTGGTAACTGCTAGCTGGCCTCTTGCTCCAAACCGCCTCGGGGTCCTTGTCGCCGCCTTGGTGACTAGTTGATAACCGTCGCCTTGAGGCCCTTGTCCCGTCTTGGGGTTGGTGGGTACTTGATGGCCTCGATGCCGGGTCGGGTTGGTGTTGAGCCTTGTCGCCTTGTCATAACTGGATGGGGTTGAGGTTATTTGCCTTAGCCTCCATGATGAAGTCTTGATCACATCCTCGACATCCCTGATGGCTCCATGCTCCTCGTCTTGATAGCCACCTCGATGAACCGTCTTGATAGCTAGGCCATATTACCCTCCTAGGCAGGACGAGAATTTGGCCCCTTTACCCCCAGGTCTCCACACTTAGTCTTAGAGTGATTGTCATGGCACTAACATGTCATCTTGGTATCTTGCACTCGGCCAGCTTGGTACCCCGTTAGGGGCCATCATGCCCATCTTGGGACTTAGTCTCCATATGGCCCCAAGGGGCTCTGTTTGATACCATTGTTGGCTTGATACCTGATGTCTTGCTATCAAGTCCGTCTTGCTTGGCCCCTTGTTGCCTGGCCATCAAGTCAGTCTCGCCGGCTTGATACCCCCTTGGGGTCATGGTACCATGTCGCCTTGCTTGGCTGCCAAGCCTGTCGGCTTGATACCCCTATGGCTCTATACTTAGCCAATTCTCATATACTTTGGTACCAGGCCCTCCTTGAGGGCTTGGTACCCGGTCGTTTGGCACCCCATTGTGTCGCCTTGTTTCCAAGACTTAGTTTTTGTATGGCCTCCTATTTGGTATTCGGCTTGGTACCCGGCCGTTTGGCACCCCGTTGTGTCGCCTTGTTTCCATGATATCCGTCCGTCTTGGTACCCGGTCGTTTGGCACCCCGTTGTGTCGCCTTGTTTCCAAGACTTAGTTTTTGGATGGCCTCCTATTTAGTATTCGGCTTGGTACCCGGCCGTTTGGCACCCCGTTGTGTCGCCTTGTTTCCAAGACTTAGTTTTTTGGGAGCCAAATTTAATACCAAGGGGTGAAGGCATCATCCGGATATGGGGGCCACGGAGACGGGTCGACCATCGTGTATGGAGAAGAGCTTGGCCACTTAGGCCCAAAAACTCAACCCATCAAGGTCCAGCTGGCTCTTTTAATTATTAATGTTGAGCTGGCCTTATAAATCCATTAATCCCTTTGTAATTAATCGATGTGGTACAAGCTGATTTTTTTTATGGGTAAACAAATGCCCCCCACAACTTAGTGTATAAGAATTATGCACTAAGTTGTTGAACTCAACTTGACCACCTAAAAATAATACTTATCTCGGCACCACCTTCCTTAGCCAAATTTTGGCTTTGATTACAAATCCATGCACCCATAGCCTTTTATAGAATGCTAGGCCCCGCCAGAAGGAAGTAAAACTTAACTAGCTCAATTTCCTTTCCATGTCATGGCTAGCTACTCAAGCCATGCTTTATCACGAGGGTATCATGCCATGTCTTAGGGTGTGGGAGGCTTGGCATGCCGGCCACCGTGGTGGCCGCCCAACATTGAACCCCTTGACACCTCACGTCCCAAAGAGAAGGGACATAAGGCTTGAGATACTTGCCATTGATTAATCGATCATGAAACACACCATCTAAATCTTTTAACAAGTAGGCCACATTGGGTCGGGTGGTATGGACAGTGAAACGTCTACACCAGACACCCAGTCACTTGCTCATGCCATGTAAGTGGCATGGATCCAACCACCACATGGTTGTGGCTTACCAGTCATGACCAGGTACTCACACCATAAATCTAACTAAAACTTGTCACTTTGACCTCATATTTTTTAGCCATGATTGGCTTATGATTTTCCTTTTTTCTTCTTTTTTTACTAATATTATATTTATTTATTTATTTTAATATAAAAGAGAGTGACAAACGTCACTAATATCCATGCCCTTTCGCACCCACCAACGTGCCAAAGGTGTACAGCCACTGCCAAGTCCATGGGTTAAACCAGACCAACCATCCATACACTACTTGTCTTCCCTACGTTAAGGGAAATAACTCATTTGGTGTTGGTTTCAAATTTTCCAACTTAACAATGGATGGCATCCTCTCAACTTGCCCTGTCTTAGTGGGCTTGCAAGGGTCCACTGCCTTGGCCACCTTACTAGACATGCTGGGTTGATGTTGAACCCGATGTGTTTGTCTCGTCCTGGGTGGTGCACTAGACATTTTCAACTCCTTCGACTCATCAAAGGGGCCAAGAGTTGTCATCTGTCTTATTTTACCCCAACTTGGCACATGCTTACTCTTCCCATATGGTTGAGAAGATGGGTGTTTGGACTTACAGAGTTGACGACCACCCTTGTGGCCAACTTGACTCTTTCTAAAACCCATATCTTCATGATTTTTACACTTAACACATAACAACCCTTGATTCTTTATAGGACCATGATTGGTTGGTGTGTGTCGAGATGTCTTATTCATGCCTTCTTGTTTGCCATTCATGTTTGGCATGCAATTAGGGGCTTTAGGCATGGACTTGCTTCCTCGTCCATCCCTTAACACCATCTCATACTTAGAATTTTTTTGAGTGGGTTGGGTGTGATGAACACTCCTATAATTTCCTCCCACTTGTTTCTCCATGGTCGGTGACATGCCCCCTTGTCCACTGGTTGGAGACATGCCCCCCATACCATTATTCATGATTGTTGACGTGCCCCCCTTGCCAGACTTAGCCATATTAGTATGCTTACTAAAAGCATGTGTGGCTTCATGTTGTGGCTTATTGGGCACACCTATCAACCTACTAGTTGTGATTGATGACATGCCCCCCATGTCATCCTTAGCTAAACTACCATGCTTACTATAAGCATGTGTGGCTTGAGCTTGTTGTTGTTTCTTGGGCACGTCTATCTGTCTATTGTTTGTGGTTGGTGACATGCCCCCTTGTCGACCATTCATGGGTGGCATGCTACAAGGAGCCTTGCCTTCATGTGCACTCTTTGACACGTCAAAGTTATGAAAATCATAGGTGGCATGGGTAGGCAACACCCACTTAGACTTGCCACTCACTCTATTCTTCATGTTTGATGACATGCCCCCCTGTCCACTGCGTGAAGATGGAGACATGTCCCCCTTGCCCCCCTTAGCCACGCTAACATTCTTATTAGCAGCACATGTGGCTTGGGATTGTAATGGCTTCTTGGACACAACTTTGAACCCATTGCTCGTGGTTGATGACATATCCCTCATGTAAT
This sequence comes from Linum tenue, assembly GCA_946122785.1. NCBI lineage: Eukaryota > Viridiplantae > Streptophyta > Magnoliopsida > Malpighiales > Linaceae > Linum > Linum tenue. The sequence goes on from CAMGYJ010000009.1 coordinate 571,606, forward strand.
CCTTAGACGATAAACATGGTATTCTTTTGGACACACCCTTTTGTTCAATTTTCTTGACATCAACGTGTCCCCCAGCCTGACACTTGACCTTCAACTTGTCAGGTGGTAGGCTACCATGCCTTCCTTGCTGTCCCCTTGATGGTTTGTATCCATCAGGCTTGCTGGAAACACATGTGGCTTGAGCTTGTTGTGGCTTGTTCCTCACAACTGTCAACCCACTGCTTGTGGTTGATGACATACCCCCCATGCCATCTCCAGACAACAAATATGGTATTTTGTTGAACACACCCATTTGTTCAATTTTCTTGACGTCAACTTGCCCCCCAGGCTGACATTTCACCTTGTTAGGTAAACTTCCATGGCCCTCTGCATGCCCCCCTGGCGGTTTGCATCCACCAGGCCGTTCGAGCATAGATGACATCGAGGTTGGGCAAGCTTGTGGTAGCACGTCAGCTATTAACCCTCCACCGACTCTCACGTTCAAGCATGGTCTAGCCTCTGAGACAGTTTTATGAGTAACTGTTGGCACAGGAGGTTGCTTTACATGAGTGGTGAATGCGTTAGTAATATTCTTGTCATAATCTCCTTGTTGAAGAGGTGGTTGACTCATTGCCGGAGGCGGTAAGTTCCCTGACCGTGGCTGGGTAGTCCGGCCACCGGAGAACAGGATACTTGTATACTCAGTAGCAATACTTGGTGGCGGATCTATACCATTTTTTGGTAAAGAAATTTCTCGCACCACTGTTTCTATAAAATATTTTTTAAGCTTATCCAAGCAATTTGTATTTTCTGTAGTTGCTTCAAACAATTCATCCAAACGTCTATCTAACATAGAACTAAAAGAAGCAAGTTTTAGACTTGTCTGTTGTGAACTTCTAACAAGTCCATTCAAACTCTCTTCCATCAATCGACGGATCTCCACCATCACTTGACGGTTCTCCACCACCATCTTGCAGTTATCATCCACTATTGAGCGGAGTGACATGGCAGTGGTGGTTACATCGGCACAAGGCGACGCCGGTGGCAAGATCTCAATCATGCCATTGTTTCCGACAACACTTACTGATGCTTGGCCAAATTTGAACTTGGAAGCCAACTCCTTCCCAACTCCTGGTGAAATATCACCTTCCTGTTCTCTCAGTCGTGTAGCCATCAAATCAAACACACATAGTCCCACCGGGTGTGCCAATTTGTTTTCCGGCGAGGAAAAACTTGTGTTTGAACACAATCAATGCACCTTTGACTTCTTGAACAACGATTAATTACACGGTCCACTCCTCTCCGAACAATGTTCGAACGAGGGTGTTTGATGTTTTTGATGGTTTTTGGGAATAATCTAAGTTACTCTACTCCTATGGAGGTTCAGTGAGAGCTCCGAAAAACTAAAAACTGATTTGCAGAGAAAAGATAAAGTTTGACATTGTGCGTCAAATGATTGGTTGTGGAACCCTTTTCCCGTCTTTGTTTCTCCTATTTATAGCCACTAGGTGTAACTGCCTTGGTAACCGCCTTGGTAACTGCTAGCTGGCCTCTTGCTCCAAACCGCCTCGGGGTCCTTGTCGCCGCCTTGGTGACTAGTTGATAACCGTCGCCTTGAGGCCCTTGTCCCGTCTTGGGGTTGGTGGGTACTTGATGGCCTCGATGCCGGGTCGGGTTGGTGTTGAGCCTTGTCGCCTTGTCATAACTGGATGGGGTTGAGGTTATTTGCCTTAGCCTCCATGATGAAGTCTTGATCACATCCTCGACATCCCTGATGGCTCCATGCTCCTCGTCTTGATAGCCACCTCGATGAACCGTCTTGATAGCTAGGCCATATTACCCTCCTAGGCAGGACGAGAATTTGGCCCCTTTACCCCCAGGTCTCCACACTTAGTCTTAGAGTGATTGTCATGGCACTAACATGTCATCTTGGTATCTTGCACTCGGCCAGCTTGGTACCCCGTTAGGGGCCATCATGCCCATCTTGGGACTTAGTCTCCATATGGCCCCAAGGGGCTCTGTTTGATACCATTGTTGGCTTGATACTTGATGTCTTGCTATCAAGTCCGTCTTGCTTGGCCCCTTGTTGCCTGGCCATCAAGTCAGTCTCGCCGGCTTGATACCCCCTTGGGGTCATGGTACCATGTCGCCTTGCTTGGCTGCCAAGCCTGTCGGCTTGATACCCCTATGGCTCTATACTTAGCCAATTCTCATATACTTTGGTACCAGGCCCTCCTTGAGGGCTTGGTACCCGGTCGTTTGGCACCCCATTGTGTCGCCTTGTTTCCAAGACTTAGTTTTTGTATGGCCTCCTATTTGGTATTCGGCTTGGTACCCGGCCGTTTGGCACCCCGTTGTGTCGCCTTGTTTCCATGATATCCGTCCGTCTTGGTACCCGGTCGTTTGGCACCCCGTTGTGTCGCCTTGTTTCCAAGACTTAGTTTTTGGATGGCCTCCTATTTAGTATTCGGCTTGGTACCCGGCCGTTTGGCACCCCGTTGTGTCGCCTTGTTTCCAAGACTTAGTTTTTTGGGAGCCAAATTTAATACCAAGGGGTGAAGGCATCATCCGGATATGGGGGCCACGGAGACGGGTCGACCATCGTGTATGGAGAAGAGCTTGGCCTCTTAGGCCCAAAAACTCAACCAGCTGGCTCTTTTAATTATTAATGTTGAGCTGGCCTTATAAATCCATTAATCCCTTTGTAATTAATCGATGTGGTACAAGCTGATTTTTTTTATGGGTAAACACATTCTATAATAATATACATATTTTTTCTATCTCAAAATATTCATCATGACTAAATCAATTAATTATTTTTATAAACTTTTCTTAACTTACAATATAAATTATACAACAATTATTTTAAACGATAATAACCATAAAATTAGGGGTGTTCAAACGGTGTGGTAACCATTTTAACTGGCAGTATTTCGATAATTTGGTTTTGTTAATTTCGATAGTTCATTTGATTTGGCAAAAATTTAGCTTATTTGGTTTAGATGGTTTGGTTTTAGCCGCTCATAACCAATCAAATCAATTGACTAATTTAACAATTAGTCATATATCTAGTATAACTTTTGGAAAAAGCTCATTAATGTTCTTATATTGTATTGTTCTCGTATATAATAGACTACGATATATGAACACTTAATTTAGGCAAATCTCATACATTATGTTTGGATAAAAATCTAAAACTGAAAGTGAATTTTTTTTTATTCTTTACTAATAGCTAGGAGACTAAGACGATTCACACAAGCACACCCAATTCTTTAACACCATATCATTAGCATATATTTTTATAATCTGGCTACTTCAGTGAATGTAATATAATTTTATTAGTTGCATGTATTTTATGTTAAGGGTTAACTATGTGCAAATTTTATTCAATTATATAAATTACGAATTAAGACATTATTTGAATTTTTTTCTTCTTACCTAATGATAATGTTATGTTATTCGTCTGTGTTCACACATGTTATTTATACTTAGATAATTTCGACAAATTAGAATCGTTGATTTTTATTTTAACTTTTAAGATTAAATAAATCTTATTGATTGAGTTAGAGTATTGGGGACTGAGGTATACCATTAAAGGTTAGGGTGTAGTTTCATGCCCACACTCCGGTTAATCCATTATGTAAATAATAAAACATACGGTAAGATGCGTAAGCTAACCTAAACCATAGTCCTTAAAACCCCAAAATTGTGCATGTAATTTGTTGCATATTATCGAAATCTGACAGCTCCATTAGTACAATATTGTCCGCTTTAGACCAAACTCATACAGTAGTACTTTTGGTATCTTATCCAAAAAGCCTCGTAATAATAAGATTGGTGGAAACTTATATACAAGGGTCCATTCACTTGTATTACTGATGTGGTACTTGGATTGTCCATCACAAATCACAATCCTCCCCTCAAGACAAGGACCACGAGCTTCGTGTCTAGGCTTGGCAACCCTGACCGACCCAGCGGGTATCCACCCGAAACCCGCCCGAATTATACCCTAAAAATCCGTCCGTTGTGGGTTATAGGCGGATTCGGATTTACCCGAAACCCGTGGGTCGCGGGCGATGGGTGGGGACGGTATTAGTGGTATCCGCCCCGCCCCCGCCCCGAATCATAAAACGACGTCGCTTAGACATCGTATATAAACCATAAAACGAGCCCAGCAAACCCTAATCTCTCATTTTCCACTCTCCGCCGTCCCAAACGACTGCTCCCATTCCTCTAATCCTCTCAACTTCCTCTTCGAGAACCTCCCGAAACCCTAGCTTCTTTCTCTCCATCGAATCTCCAAACATCTAATCCTCTCAAAAATCTCTCTGTTCCCCACGATTTCCTCCCAATCCAGCTTCTTTATACAATTATGATTGCCTACTGGCAATCATTATCTCTCAATTTGGCCAATTGGATGCTAGTTTTGCCGGCGATTTCGTCGGGAAACAGCATGCAGAGCCCGAAATTGCCCGCTGCAATCTTCGATTTGCAGCTATTGGGGGAAATCGACGTGATATCGCACATCAAGCGAGATAAGTTCCTTCTCCCCCTTTTCCTTTCGTATTCTGCTGCAACTTTCTTGCCTTCTTCCTTCTTCTCGTATATAAATCAACCCCTCGATTAATTTCAGGTCACTGGTCAGCCTTCTTCCTTAAACCCATTACCTACACTCTGCTCAGAGCACAGTCGAGGTAAGCACAAACTTAACCCATTATTTTTCCAGATTCATGAGCTGTGTCTATCATTCGATGCATGCATGCTAATTTTCTTTTGTATTTTTGGCTTTGTTTGGGAGTTGTTTAGCTTCGCATTCGAGGCATCAGCTGTGTCTATCATTCGAGGCATCAGCTCAGTGCTCACCATCTGCAGTCTGGTGAACAGAGTCTCCCTCAGTCCCTCTCCAGATTACAGGTAACTTCCAATCGAAGACTTTCCTTTTTTATTGGTCCAATTCAACTCTCGATTTAGTCGATTGTAATTTGTATTGTGTGTTGTGTGATTTGTCTGGGTAGTTTATAGTTTTGGTTGATTTATTGAATGCAATTATTTAATTGTTTATGTAGATGGATGGTGCTACTGAAAATTGTGCTTTGAATGCGAATGATCCTACTGTGCCTTCTAATCAAAACGGTAATGGTAATGGTAATGGTAATGGCAATGTTAATGGTAATGGTTCTGGGAATGATGCTAATGGTTCTGGGAATGATGGTAATGGTTCTGGGAATGATGCTAATGGTTCTGGGAATGAAAATGTTGAAATAATTCTGGCTGAAGATCGTAAATTGACTTCTGATGTCTGGCCACATTTTGTGAGGGTCAAGTTTAATGGGGAGATTAAAGCCAAGTGTAAATACTGTCGAAAACGTTTAGGTGGTGATACTAGTAATGGAACCTCCCACTTGAGGAACCATTACAAAACTTGCACCCAAAGAAAGATACATGATGGTAGGCAGAGAGTTCTTGGTCCTGATTATAAACCAACTGGAAAACCCCTCCTATCTGCTACTCAATTCAATTCTGATGTGTCTAGGAAGGAATTGTGCTCTATGATTATGGTGCATGAGTATCCCCTGAACATTGTTGAACATGTGGGGTTTAAACGTTTCTGTTGTTCTTTGCAACCCCAGTTCACTGTCCCTTGTAGAAATACAGTGAAGAGGGACATATTTGCTTTATATGGGGCTGAGATGGCAAAGCTTCAGAAGGTTTTAGATGGTAATATTGGTAGAGTTGCAGTCACAACTGATATGTGGACTGCAACTAACCAAAAGATGGGGTATATGGCGGTTACTGGTCATTTTATTGACAATTCTTGGAAACTTAAAAACATGATGTTGAGTTTCATCTATGTCCCTGCCCCTCATACTAGTAAGAGGTTGGGAGATAGGTTGTTCAAGTGTTTGCTTGGTTGGAATCTTGATAGAAAGTTATCCTCGATTACCTTGGATAACTGTACCACCAATGATGCCATGATTACTCATATGAAAACTAAACTTGCTATTGATGATCTGTTGTTGGATGGTGTGCTGGTTCAAATGAGATGTTCTGCTCATGTTTTGAATCTCATTGTGAAAGAAGGGTTGGAAGTCATCAAAGATGGCATTGAATTGGTTAGAGATAGTGTTGTGTACTGGAAGTCCACTCCTAAGAGGGTACAAACCTTCTTTGAAACTGCTAAGCAGCTTAAAGTGCCTTGTGAGAAGCAACTTGTGCTTGATTGTCCAACTAGGTGGAACTCCACCTATGATATGCTATCTACAGCCATTGTGTATAGAGATGTTTTCTCTCGTTTGAGGCAGTGGGATAGTCAATACACCACTGTCCCTACTAGTATGCACTGGGAGTTTGCTGCTATGGTCATTGATAAGCTAGAAATTTTCAGTGAGATCACAAAGCTGTTTTCTGGCAGCAAGTATCCCACTGCTAATTTGTTTTTCCCCAAGGTTTGTGATCTGAGACTGAAATTGTTGGAATGGTGTGCTGATACCAATTCTCTTATCTCGGCTATGGCTGAGAGTATGTGGGAGAAATTTTCTAAGTATTGGGATGATATACACTTGGTTCTCGGTGTGTCAGTGGTTCTTGATCCTAGATACAAGTTGCATGTGATTGAGTATTATGCTGCTAAGTTTGGCAGTACTAATACTGACTTGGTGGCTGATAAGATTAAGCAATGTATTTGTGGTTTGGTGCTTGATTACCAAACCAAGTCTGAGAGGAACAATTCTGGTTCTTCAACTGCTTATGATAGTTCTTCTACTCCTGCAAATGATGATCTTGATTTTGAACTGTTTGTGAGTCGGAGGAAAAAAAGCAAAGCAACTCTGGTCCATACTGAACTGGATCACTATCTTCTTGAGGAACTGATTCCTAAAAGGTCTCCTGACTTTGATATACTGATGTGGTGGAAACTGAATGGCCTTAAGTACCCCACTTTGCAAGCAATTGCAAGGGATTTCTTGGCCATACCAATTACATCAGTGGCTTCTGAATCTGCTTTTAGCTCTGGTGGGAGGTTAATAGACCCTCATCGGAGTAGATTGCACTATGATACAATAGAGGCAATGATGTGTACCAGAAGTTGGATTATGGAGGAAATGCAACAAGGTAATATGCAATTACTTGTCTTTTTCATTAAAATGTTAACTTGATTGAATATTAATTATCTTTTTCATTGTTTTCTTCAATCTGCAGAATCATCGAAGGCTGCTGTAGAGGCAATGGAAGGGGTGTTCTCTGCTCTAGCAATTTCAGATTCCAGTACTGAAGATCAAGACGAAGCTGGTAATTAGTTCAATTTAGATTGGTACTTAGTTTGATAGTTTCAATCTCTAACTGTAATTTTTTATTCTTACAGTTCAGGGGGGCCTTGTGATGAGGAAGCATCTAATATCCCTAGACGACTGATTTGTTCAATGCAATGAAAGGTTCAAGGTATTGAGCTAGACTTGAGCCTTTTAACTTGTTCAATTTAAACGTGACTTTCACTTATCTAACTGTGGTTGCTACTCTGTTTCTTGCAGTGATTGCTTTTCATTTTTCAAGGATGAATGCTGCTGTTGAGTGTTGAGTTGGTTTCCAGCAGCATAGTGTTGCTTACTTTTTGGAAGAAAAGATCAAAGGAACTCGTGTGTGCTATTAGTATAGGTTTTAGTTCGATTTATGGATGATGTTATTGGGGCTGTCTGCCTTTGTTTTTTATCTCTTCCTTTTGAGTTTTGAACTTGAACACTAGTGTAGTGAAGAACATGTTATATGGGTTTTGGGTGGTGGGTTTTGGTTGCAGCAGCTTGTTTGGTTGCTGCAACCTATCACTTTTGTTTCATTGTTTGAACAATGAAGATCTGGGTGTTGGGTGGTGGGAGGGTTACAGCCCCAGATCTTCTCTTTTGTGTTTTGAATTTATGTGCCTTGAACATCAAGGTACTTTGAAGTTTGAATTTCAGGGATTTTTTATTAGTTTTTTCCTTTTTTTTTTTGTATTTTACTCAGGATCCGTGGTGATCCGTGGTTTACCCGAATCCGTCTGGGGACGGTGACGGAAACCAAACGCGCCCCGACAAAGGGACGGGGACGGGGACGGGGAAATCCGTCCTCCTTGACGGATGGGTAACGGGAACTAGCTACCCGTCCCCGATCCGCCCCGTTGCCAACCCTATTCGTGTCCTCTCCTCAAGGATTATCTCGATCCACCAGACACCTTGTATCGATGGGCTTCTCGGTACAAAGGATTTTCCCGGACGCATAACTCTCATTGAAATGCCACGCAACTCTGAAATTCTTATGTCAACGAATGTGGGTCCCACCAAACTGACGTCCAATGTCCCGAACCAAAAGCCCTGAAACCCACTTGTCAAAATCGAACAACTCCATTATTAGTACGATATTGTCCGCTTTTGATCAAGGTTGCACGATTTTACTTTTGGGTATTCTACTAATTAGCTTGTGGACATTTATATACAAGGATCACCTTGTATTACTAAAAACCTCGCTTGCTTTTATTTCTTATTGCTCGTTCCAATAAAACACCACAATTAACAAGACGATCACAACGAGGTAACAACACAGCAGCAAGTGAAAAAACAAAGTTAAAACTAGACAGTTATTATATAAACTAACTGTATATTGAAACATAATCAACCGAAACGATAGTTAAAGAACCTCCCCAACCTATCCCGAGAGAACTTCCACACGGAGAGCGAGAACAAGGGCGCCCCTTTCCACCCGACAACGAGACCCTTGTTGTCATCCTTCTCCACGCTGCACCACTTCCACTGCGGGAACTGCTTGATCACCAGCCCGGCCTGGTACATCGACGACTCGCTGAACCCTAGCTCCACCATCCTGAACCTGGAGAAGAACGCCCTCCACACCTCCAGCTTCACGTTCCTCGCGCTCCGCTCGTTGCCTTCCATGGCCACGATGTTCCTGAGGCCGTACGAGAGCGTGGCCTCGATCATGGTCCGGTGCTCGGTGTTCTCCATGCACGTGTCGAGGCTGTCGAAGTAGGCGCTGTAGTAGAACAGGGCCTCGATGAAGCGGGTGACGAAGACGGGGGAGTTGTGGTTCGCCTCGGCCTCGCTCACCACCATTAGGGTTGGGTGGAGGTTCTTTATCACTCTCATCAAGTTCTGCAAGTAGGAGGGGGACACACAAGACGGATAATGATCAAATTGTAGTTATGGCGGATTTTCGTTGGTTGGTTGTGGCATTAAAAAAATAAAAAACTAGACCGTGATGGGTGTTCTCATTCTCGCATTTTCGTCAGGCTAATTCCTTTGGGGAAAAAATGTACACAATGTTGATGACTAAAGAGATAATATTTTGGATCTTGTTTTTTGTTCTTTTTTGGTTTAGAGTTATCAAAGTGGTTATATATATCAATGCACTCTTTAACCAGCATCATAATATGTATCTAGCTAGGTTTGTCAATTCTCAAACCAATTTTTTTTTTATATATAAAAAAAAGTAGTGAATTCACTTTCTTCTATCAGTAGACTAGCTAGCTACATTTTGGTAGTTAGAGGAACCCCATAAGCTTCATGTGTCATTAACTTTAATTTCATGCATGTGACCTCCACGTTGAAAATGTCAATATATACTACTAAAGCAAGTCATTGTTTGTAAAATTCATGTAGGGGTCGTTTGAATTGAGTATTTTGGGGTATTATTTGACCCCAAATAACATGTTTGGCTGACAAAAAATGGGATGTGTTATTAAGATGTGGCCTTTTTGTCAAATAACGGATTTGAGACCAACTAATACAAAAAATTTGCCAAATACTTTTCAAGGGTAGATATCTATCAAATATCACATATCAAATAAAAAATTTATATTATATGATAATTGGTCCCAGATAACAAATTTGTCATATACTCAATCTAAACGAACCCGTAATTTCAAATCCCTTATTCCACTCTAAAAGGAATTTTCTGGACTTATAGTCTAAACTTCATCCATTTTAGAAACATAATGTCTTATAAACAGAACTCGAATTCAAAACTAACCATAGACTCTCAAGATTTAGGATTTGTGTCAGAGATATAAAAAAGAAGAAGAAGAAGAAGAAATATAGCTAGCTAGAGAGAGTGTGATGTAACGTACCTCCAAGCGGTGTGGGCGGGCGAGCAGCGTCCTGAGGACGAAAGAGCAGAACACGACCACCGACTCGTCGAAACCGATCCGAAACGCGTCCTCCCTGAGATCGCTCAGGTTCTCGGCCACGTACACGACGTGGAAGCTGAAGGGGAAGTTGATGGAGCGGGCGAAGCTCTCCAGCCGCTTCCCCGTGTCGTCGACCTCGAACCGCTCCGAGATCCGGACGACGGCGGTGACCCGGAGGTGCTCCACTCCTCCTCCGTCGGCCTGGTTCGCCGACAGGGCCTGCATCAGCGCCGTCCAGACCACGCCGCTCCGGATCTCCAGGTCGATGCAGTGCAGCTTCCTGGCAGAGCCGACGTTCTCCACGATGGCCTGGACGGCCGTCAGCTGGAGGACCTGGCTGAAGGGGACTTGCTGGTGGAGACAGATGGACGACAGGTTCATACCTGCACAAAAAATAAAACGTACGTAAGTAAGGATCATACGATGATCCGCGCGTTAACGAGATCTGTCCTAAACCAATTACTCTTGATAACTCGAGTTACAGGATGAAGTTTGCACAGAGCACATAAACAACTGTTAATATCAGGGTTAAAAGGATTTGAACAAGAGTCCTCGCGATCGAACCAGCTCTAATACTACATCATAAACCAATTGATTCCAACAACTCGAGTCGTTGAAAAAGATTTACGGATGAATCTATATATGCGTCGTAGTGGTTGTTAGGATCTTGATATTTATGCCGATCGACTAATGACAATAAGAATCAGGATGACTGAGACTCGATTTATAGGATAATGTCCATGTATGGATCTATATATCACTTTCTAATACGTACGAGACCTTACGATCAAACCGGCTATAATAACATGTAATAAACCAACTGGTCTCAATAACTCGAATTGGTGAGAGAGATTCATGTATGAATCTATACCACTTCCTAGCAACAACATATATTACCTGGTTTGAATGATCATATAATGCATATATGCGTTGTAGTGGTCGTTAGGACCATGATATTTATGTTATGCTAACATAAATAACAATAATACGATAAATAATGACTCAACGACGACTCATCTAAGCAGCTAGGGCATAAATTTACAAGTGAATAATGAAGTTGTTCTGCTATATAGATATGCATGCCTTAGTGTGTATAGAAGTTCGTACCAAATCCGTTGGAGATCGAGCTCGCGGAGGCGGACGATCCGTACACCTCCGGGATCCCGAGGAACAACCTCCCGAGCCCGCGGTCGATCCGCTCCCGGAGCGCCTCCGCGAAGCAGTGCACGACCCGCTGGACCGCGTTGGACCGGTCCGACGCGATCCACTCGCACCGCGTCAGCAGCCTGCTGGCGCGGTCGTAGTGGTGGTAGCCCACCTTCTCCGCCGCGGCGAAGAGAAGGTGGGCCAGCTCCACGTCCATCATCTCCCCCTCGGACAGCGCCGAGGGGAGCGCGTACCCGAACGGGTGCATCAGCATGGTGAAGTCGTCGCACCTCGGGCTGTCCGACAGCTGGATGTACCTCTCTCCAGCAACCCTCATCACCTCCTCCGTCGACAGCTTCCTCTTCTTCGTCGTCGTTTCATCGCGAGATTGGACTGCGTCGAGCTTCCTGAACCCTTTCCCGTAGCTTTTGAGAAGCTCAAGCGACGAGGATATGGTGGTGGTAGTAGTAGTACCACTGATATTGTTGTGTTTGTCGCCGCCGCCGCGAGTAATAACGTTCTCCAGCCTCTTCACCTCGTGCATCGGCTGTGACGTGGTGACGAAGTAGTCGTTGAAAGCCATGGTGGTTTTCGACGATGGAAGCTCCGGACGATGATTGAACAGCTGAAGCCCTTTGCCGGGTTGTAGGGCTGCAGGATGATTGGCTTCGAGGAGATCGATCGACATGGATGATGATGATGATCGGAGGGGGGAATATTATTTATGATGATGATGATGATAACTAAGTGGATTAGAGGGACGATCTGATGATCTAGAGAGAGAGAGAGATGGTGGAGGAGGGAATTGGGCACTTAATTGGATTAACGAAATAATCAACGAAGAGGGTGATGATAATTTGGGGGTATATATCGAAATTCGAAGGTGTGGTTCTTGAGAATGTGTGTGTTTTTTGGTGAGTGGAATTACAGTTATCGCCCCCAAGGACGTGACATGTAGTGAAAGCGAGGTTTGTTTCTTTGTACCGGCCTGCTTGGATTACAGTCAAACTTTGGTGCGGAATAATGTCTTCGGTCCAAGTCACGAAAGAAACAAAACACAAGGAACCAAATGGAATGGGGACATGGAAAACAGTCTATTGTTATTACTGTCTAATTCTAATCCATCCCACCTCTCTCTGTGAGTTTTTTTTTTGTTAGTTAAAAACAACGAAGTTCCTCTAGATGGGCACAAGAAAGCTTTCAAAGCTCTTTGTGGCGACATGGTATCCCAAATATTATTGAATCCTACTTTTAAATTAGGTTGGTTAGAGTTGGCTAGCTATTTCGAAATTTTCATTCCTCTTTTTCTTTTTTATATATAGAAAAAAATATGTAGAGAATACTCTTCGAAGTGTCGTCGACAATATTGATCAGCCCGAATAACTCGATTTGTCTGGAGAGATAAATGAATATGGATCTTGTCCCGTTTACTTAACAAGCTGATCATTGGTACATCGGTGGGAATATTTGTGTTCAATAAAAACGATACACGGTCTCTGACATCCAAAGGATTGCTTTGAAGAGAGGAGAATGCAACTTGAAGTCACCAATCTAGCCACGAGCGAAGTTAGGGCAACTTCTGACCAAGAGAGGTTTGATAAGGAAAGTGCGAGAGATTTAAGAGAGAATGAAGAGGTCGAGAAGGAAATTGCAAGATTGGAGAGAGAGCTAGAAGCTTTGGGTCGGGGACAAGGAGACTCATAGCACAAATGGTTTGCCTCCAAAATGCCAAAAAAAAGTTTTGGCGTTGGGTTTCGAAGGAACACCCTCGGTTTCAACATGAACGAATTCTAGAATCGGAGACAAATCGCTCATTGGATGCAACTGACAACGAGAGAAAAGAGATAAGCTAAGAAGGAAGGATGAGCACAGTCGCCGGCGAGGCAACCAAGCTTGACAGGCGGAATAGCTCGCAACAAGAAGACTCGAGAGAAAACTTATGCTACTTTATGTGTTATCCGGTGGAAATGGTTGTTTTGGTTCGTATAAAATAAATTTGATATTTTTTCCAATCCTTAAAATAAAATCAACCAAGGGTTGAGAAGTGAGTTGTTGAATGACTACTCTTATAAAATGTATTCTGATGGAAAATAGCTACATACAAACCGTGATAGTGGAGATTATTACTTTTTTTTTTTTATGAATAGGTGCTTGTATTGCTAAGAGATCACGAATATACCGTCTAGAAAGAAGAATTGAATCAAGATCCATAATCAAAGCATGCAATTGATAATTAAGGGCAAAAAACTAACAGGAAGAAATTTCTTAGACTACATAATTGTCACCTTATTTTTCTAACCACCTACAAATGGTAATCAATAAAACCCCTTACAGGCACGTACAGAAGACCAAATCGCGTCGCCTGTAGTACGAGAGAAGGGAACCCGCTCTGGCGCTCCATAAAAAAAATACTGATTAGTTTAGTTTATTTATTCGACATCTTCATTTAATCTGTTACAATTAAACATGGGATGGGAGGCGAAATTGCGACTGTTTGACTGCTTTGTAATGTTGTCCGGTCATGACTCATGACCGCCGTTCGTTCAACATCACGACTGCCGCTCCTGGACCTGGTCGGCCTGTTGTTTCAAGTTCTTTGACCAACACGTACAAGAAACATAACTTTGCCCATAACTTTCTTTCTTTCTGCTTCTTCTTCTTCTCCTTTTCTCGTTCTTTTACCTTCATTTTATTTGACGTAATTTATATTCTTTTTCACAAAGCTTTTCTTTTCGTAGAGCACAGGACACCGAGGGATATGGTGCTAACATGTTTAATTGCATCGGAAATCACGCAAGTATTGATTTCGTTACATACTAACCAGTAACCATTTAAGTTTTTTTAGTGGCAGTTAAATCACATAAGTCGACTTCCGGTTGCAGGGTTAATTGCATCAGATATCATGTAAGTATTAGTTTTGTTGCATACTAAGCACTTAAATTTTTTTAGTTGCAACTAAACCACACAAGTCGGCTACCGGCTGCACCGTTATATGTTTCATCCGTAAACCCAAGGATTTGAGTCATTATTGATTTGTAACAATCTTTTGTTTGTTGAGATGTTTTATCATGGATTTAAGGGTTACGATTCAAAACTTAAATTCCAAAATTGCCATACAATCCTTTTCTATTTGTTTGTCATGTTTATGATATGTACACAAAACAATGACAATATGTACGAATAAACATAATGTTGTCACAAGGACAATGATAATAAACGGAAAAATTCTGCTTAACATTTAACGTAACATATATTGATTCCCAATTCTTTGCCCTCCTTTTCAAAAGTAACTTTATAGTTACATATATTAGAACCAAAGAACAAATAATTACACATTCCATGAAAGGGTCAAAGAAAACTAGAACACACGAAAGGGTATAAAAATCTAGCTCATTTTTGCACATTAATTGATTATTTATATTATTTATTTGTTAATTAATTAATTAACTATAATGTACAATAGGTAAATATGAGGATAAACTTGAAATTTTAAAAGTTCACGAGGGTATATGGGTAAAATCTCATCATGAATTTATAGCATGTTACAAATCCCACAGCAATATGTGAGATTTACAAGTCTGTGGAGTCCACGAATTTGGACCCTTAAAATCCGTGGACTCCACGGATTTGGTCCATAAAAAAATGCAACCAAACCATGAATTTTCCTTAAATCCATGATGGAATGAATTTGGGTACCAAATTCATCATCCAAACCCACGAATCAAACGACCTCTTAATGTTTCTCTTTTTCTCTTATATGGATAGAGTAGTATAATTGCTACTTGTTAACAAGTTAGTATTTACAAAACAACTCGGGAGAGTAAAACCCGACCTGTACAATTCAAGTCATGGGCCTAAAAACGTAGAGCCGTAGCAAGTTATTGGGCAGGTCCAAAAATTAATGAGCATGACAGGTTCAAGTGTCATACCATCTGATTGGTTCTCGATTCATTGCTATTCCTACTTGCGACTATATAAAGATCACCAATAGATCATCTTTCAATCAATCATTCATTATAATATCATAGCACTACAATATTATAGAGTTTTGTACCTTAACCAAACATGACATTGACATTGTTGAAGATGATGCAAGACATTTATTTGTTTAGTTGGCGGCACTATGCCTCATTTTCCCGCCAAAAGTATCATCCCCTTCTCATCTATTTACCGCCAAAAAGTCCCTCGTCCTCGCAAATCGGTATCACTCTCAAGTCCGCATTCTCACTTTCCAGTTCGGCATCTCCACGACTTCCTCCTTCGACTCCTGCGCATTTCCTTCCCGGCGAATCATGAAACCTCTCGACCTGACTGCCGAGAAAGGTGAGTTCATTTCCCCCCCTCTTTTGTTGACTTCTTCTTTTTGCTTCGTCTCTCACTGCTTTCTGCTCAGATTTCGCCAAGGAGTTCCTGAGAGAGTTCGTCGATGCAAATGGCGAAGCTAAGTACATGAACATCCTCGTGAGTCTCCTTTCTTCGCTCTGCGAGATTTCCATCCCCCCTTTTAAACCTAACATTTGAAAAATGAAAACCCTAGATCTCCCCGGTACGCATTTTTTTAAAAACTGCGGAGGAATCGAAGGACGACGAATCGATGAATTGAGATTGTCTGCTTGTCCGCCCTAACATTTGCTTCTTTTATATCTGCTGCAGCAAGATGTTGCAAACCATAAGGTTCGAGCAGTTCAAATTGAGCTTGATGACGTCTACAATGTGAGTCTCGTTTTCTTTATTTGAGGCGTGCTGTTGTTTTTGTTCTGACATTAGGAGTCTGGGATAAGGAAACCCTAATTTTTTGCCAAGTGGCTGCTGGCTGCAGTGGACGGGCGCTGATGAAGATTTCCCTAAACGGGTTACTGAGAATACCAGACGGTACCTGGGGACCTTTGCCTCTGCGATTGACGAGCTAATGCCTGAACCAACTGAGACGTTTCCGGATGATGACCATGACATACTAATGACGCAGAGGTCCGAGGATCCAACGGAGAGTGCAGATGGTTCTGATCAGCAGCAGAAAATGCCTCCTGAAATCAAGCGTTTCTAGTAAGCTTTCTTCACTGAACTGACACTTCCTTAGGTTCGCTTGAGTAGTGCAGTTTGAAAGAATCGATTTTCATGAGATACTGGGCTAAGCTTGTCATTCGCCTGTTTGTGATTTTGTTTACCCTATGAATAGGTCTGTTTCCATTTCCACATTGGGACTACATGCTGTAGCTCACTTCATAGTACGATGAAATGGTGGATGTTGTTTTTGCTTTTGTAACCCTCGCTCACTTCGTTGTTGTTTGAAAATATTGTTCTTCTCAAAAAATTGTTGCTGGAACAGCCTACTTACATGACTACTGCAACCAAATAATTAAAAGTTCGCCATCATGATATGGCTTCATAAAATTTGTTCCGGTATTGATATGGTGCCACTTGTTTCTGTATACAGTGAAGTTTATATTAAAGCAGCTTCAAAGGACAAGCAATTGATCATCAGATCAGTCAAGGCTTCCAATATTGGCCACCTTGTAAGAGTTTCTGGTATTGTGACACGGTGTTCAGATGTCAAGCCACTGATGCAGGTTGCTGTGTATACATGCGAAGACTGCGGCTTTGAGATATATCAGGTAAAGCACAGGGTGATGAAGTATACACTCGATTGTGTACTTTGACTGAAAAGAAGACTAGAAACTGATCCTTTGACCTTTTTATCTGTTCTATTTTCAGTTTGTGCTTCTATTTTGCAACCAAGTATATTGGTCCTCTTGCATTCTTTAATGATATTCTGTTATTTAGGAAGTAACTGCACGGGCGTTCATGCCTTTGTTTAAATGCCCGTCCAAACGCTGTGTAACAAACAACAGAAATGGAAACCTTATTCTGCAGCTCAGAGCATCTAAGTTTCAGAAGTTTCAGGAGGTAAGTCACTGCAGTCTAGTATGCAAGAAAGCCAACAGAATCAGGAGCAAATAATGATCTCTTTTACTTGTTCTGGTAATGATCTGCAGGCTAAGGTTCAAGAGTTGGCAGAAGATGTTCCAATGGGCCATATTCCACGGTCCATGACTATTCATTTTAGGGGCGAACTAACAAGAAAGGTGGGTGGCTGACCTAATACCTCTTTTCTCGTGTAAAGCATGAAAAGCTGAACTCTGTCAAACAAACTCTACCCACTTGGTTAAGGGATACATGGCCTTTTGGTTTGACAAGTGATATTGAAGCTGTTAACTTGCCCTCTGCTATCAGGTAGCCCCAGGTGACATAGTTGAATTGTCAGGAATCTTCCTTCCAATCCCGTACACTGGATTCAGAGCAATGCGTGCTGGCTTGGTGGCTGATACATATTTGGATGTGATGTCCGTCAATCATTCCAAGAAAAGATATGAAGAGTAAGGCCATTTAAGTTTTTGCTACGGCAAATCACTTGCCAGGCAACCAGCGAGTTTCTAGAAGCCCTTCCTGTTATCATTATTAATTTGTTTTCATTTGTTCCCTCCCGCTAGCCAAGTATTGTCTTTAAGCAATGTGAACGAAGAAGGAAGCAATTAGTTAGTGTCTTTTATGTTTGCTTTTTTTGAGTATGTTTAGTAACTGAATCTTAAACTGTCCATTTTTACTACAGATGCAATGTGCACTAATGAAAAGAACTGTTGATGTGCATGTTTATGCATTTTTTTATTTAGGTTAAGGAAATGATAAAATCTAATAAGCAAGTGATTTTATTTTGTAAGTGCAACTTTGATGTTGTAAGCCCTAATTGGTTTCGAATCAGACACTTAGCCTATACAGTCAATGAGTAGCTTACACATCACTAACCTGGTTATGTGCCAGGTATGAGCAGGGAGGAGATGAGGAAGAGCAAATTATGCGGCTGGCCGGAGATGGTGATATATATAATAAGTTGGCACGGTCATTAGCACCTGAAATTTATGGACATGAAGATATTAAGAAAGCTTTACTACTTCTCCTTGTGGGCGCTCCCCATAGGAAATTGAAGGATGGGATGAAGGTACCACGTTCCCTATGCAAAGGCAGTGAGATTTATTGTTTACTATCAGCAGTGGTCTTATTGCATGAGTGTGCATCATCCATTTACGTGGAGTTGATAGTAACTTCTAAGTTCTACTTGTCTGATTTTCCTGATAATAAATCCAGATTAGAGGAGATCTACATATATGTCTTATGGGTGATCCTGGAGTGGCAAAAAGTCAGCTTCTGAAGCACATTATCAACGTTGCGCCCAGGGGAGTGTATACTACTGGCAAAGGAAGCAGTGGTGTTGGTCTAACAGCTGCTGTTCAAAGAGATACAGTTACAAATGAAATGGTCTTGGAAGGCGGAGCTTTGGTGAGGTTCATGCATTTGCACATCATATCTGCATATATTTGTAGCATATTGTTTTTGCTTTCTGCATTTCAATCTGAGTCTTGTAAAGTGAAATAATATTTCACTTTTCGTACCTATTATATATCGTTTGTCAAAAACTTTACTGAGTTCATCATAGTGTTTCTAACTTTTCAGTCCTAACATACTTGTAATTAATGACGGTCTGTTTCAGGTGCTTGCTGATATGGGTATTTGTGCAATTGATGAGTTTGATAAGATGGATGAATCAGATCGTACTGCAATTCATGAAGTTATGGAACAGCAGACTGTCAGCATTGCAAAAGCTGGCATCACCACTTCGCTTAATGCAAGAACTGCTGTTCTTGCTGCAGCTAATCCAGCATGGTATGTGCTTCCTCTAGATTTTGTGACGCTTAAAACCACGCCACCCCCACCCACCAACTGATTAGTGGAAAAGTTTCATTATCTGACTGTCATTTCAATCTTGACATCATGCAGGGGGAGATATGACATGCGGAGAAGTCCTGCTGAAAACATCAATTTGCCTCCTGCTCTTCTATCAAGATTTGATCTTCTATGGTTGATTCTTGATCGAGCAGATATGGATGCAGATCTTGAACTGGCTAGGCATGTTGTTTATGTGCACCAAAACAAGAAATCTCCTGCTCTTGGATTTGATCCTCTTGAACCATCTATACTCCGGTGAATACTGAACTTTTGATATCTCCTCAATTAACACACTAATTTCCTTAGTCCTTGTGCTGCTTATTCTTTTGATACTCCAAGGCTTGGAATTTTTTCTTTTCTTTCAAGTCTCTGAAAATTCTTTATTTGTTTATCTAAGCTAGTGCTGTCTGACCTATCCATATGATGCAATGCTCCCCTGTCATTGTTCCATAATTGTACACAACATTCATATAAGCAAAATTGAAAAACTAGCTAGCCTAGAGTTGTCTATTAAAAAACAGAATGATAACAGAGAAAAAAGAATGATTCAGTTGTCTGCTAGTGAGAATTGTTGAGATGCTTTCAACTGCTTGTTGTCTATTAAAAGCAAGATGGCGAGCTGACAGCTGCTTGTGTTGCAAATTCATTGTAGTGCATATATTTCTGCTGCAAGAAGATTCTCGCCATATGTGCCCAGGAACCTTGAGGAGTATATTGCCACTGCATACTCCAGCATTCGTCAAGAAGAAGCCAAGTCAAATGCTCCGCATTCCTACACAACAGTCCGAACCCTGCTTAGCATTCTCCGAATATCAGCTGTAAGTCGTTCTCATTCAAATTGTAGTGGCAGTCTGCCCATAAGTAGCCAGATGCAGCTATGCTGGCACAAATGGATCACAAAATTTCACAACCCAAACATGAACAAATGAGTTTTGGATTTGGTTTTCCTTCGTCACAAAGCAGAGTGAGTTGCAATTGAATCCCTTATTAATATGTTATTTTGAACTGTTACATTATCTATGCAAACTTCGTTACAGGCCTTAGCAAGGCTCCGATTCTCAGAGACCGTGGCACAAAGTGATGTCGACGAGGCGCTTAGACTAATGCAAATGTCGAAGTTCTCGTTGTATTCCGAGGAACGTCAAAAGTCTGGTCTGGATGCCATCTCAGACATCTACTCAATCTTGCGGGATGAAGCTGCAAGAGCCGACACAATGGATGTGAGCTATGCTGATGCTCTTAACTGGATATCTAGGAAGGTAAGTCGAAGTCAAACAAACTGTCATTTACTTGAGCCTGCCAGCAATGGGTAATAAACAAACGGTCTGATGACTACAATTGTAGACTGAACTTAAAATAGTTTTAGCCAGAGGCATTATTATTATTATCTATTGAAAGCCTTCATTGTAGTTCTGACCGGAGTTTTTTTCTGGCGTGGGTTTGAAACAACAGGGGTATAGCGAGGCACAGTTGAAAGAATGCTTAGAAGAATATGCTGCTTTGAACGTGTGGCAGATTACCCGCCCCAGCTTCGACATTCGGTTTATTGATGCTTGAAACTGGAATCCCTACGTCACTTAAGATTGGCTATGCCTGGCGCTGCAAAATGCTTGGGATCTTCTTTTCCCCTTGCTTCCTGGGGAACTTTAGTGTGTGTAACGAATGTTGTATTAGGCATACTGACATATTGTTATTGCTTCGTTTTGGTACAAGGACAGCTAGTTAGTTGATGACTTGACCAAAATTTTCAACTTTACATGATCTGTTGAAGTAGTTTTGATTGCTTTCTGGACAAACAATGATCTATGCAAGCTCAGGGTGCTCCTTGACCTGCGAACTGCCCTGAAGATCCTTGAGCGTCGAAGAGGATAGTCGCCATTGAACTCTCACTATTTGGTACCTGGATCTGCAGAATCGCGACGAGGAAGTTGATGTCGAAGAACATGAAGAAATTGAGATCGAGTATAGCAACACGCAACACCATAATTTATGTTGTTCTTTCTCATCTTGTGTGAGGCTTACAGCTTACTCCATGAGTGAAGCTATTTTTTCTTAGCTTCTGCAGCCACCTTAATGTACCCAGCTGAGTCAAATCGTCTAGGTCAAAGTGGCAAGTTAGAATACCAATCAGTAAAATTACAATCTCTACGGAGAATTCCAGAGATAGATTGTCTCTGCAAATTACAAATACCAAACTTGAAAACAAGTGAAACTGCTCAGCGTCCAACATCTTAGTGAAAATGTCTATACGTTGATAATTATAGTCGATCTGACGAGAGACAATATTTCAAGAAAATATTCGTTTACGGACAAAATAACAATTCACTTCCAACAGCTTGATGAGTTTTGCCCAATGCCGTAGTGAATTTGTATGTAGGCTGATATCTAGAGCTGATCTTGCAAGAGTTTTTTTTTTTTTTTTTACGTTTGATCTTGCAAGAGTTGATGCCACAAAAAAGTACTCGTTCGCCTACAAAATAACAATTCATTCCTATCTGTTAAATGAGCTCATGAAAACTCATATTTAATAGAGATTGAGTAAAAAAAATTGAGTGAAAAATTTAAAATCCAAATTAAAAAAAATGAGAATTTTTTATAGGAAACAAATTAGATATTTAGGCATTTAGCCATTGAAATCACGAAACCAGAACTGTAAGCAAGCAATCAAAGCTGGTAATCATCCCAAAAATACAAATAACAAAGCACAGCTGGCGTCATGCTGCACGCCAGCAATAACACGGACGCCACTCTTTTTGTTTTAAACGTTTTATTATTTATTATTATTTTCTCCGCAAGCTGGCATTTCTTCTACGAAGATAATTGAACCCGAGGGTCGCAGTTTTTTCTATAAAAACAAATCCTCCATTGTTGTAAAACCTTCCTCCTTTTCCGCCTCCTTCGCCATTCTTCAATTGCGATTTCATTCAGCTAAAATCTCTGTTTCTCGGGCTCTCTCTTTCTCTAGGAGTCCTCTTCTCGATCTTTGCTTCTCCCTCCCTATTTGTTTCTCTTGGTCCGTCTCTCTCTCATCTAGATCTAGGGTTTCCCCCTTGTTCTTCGTTTCCGTTTCCCAGATCTATTTCAATTTGGAGGATTACTTTGGTGGTGCACCGTTTATGGAGTATCGATGATCTCAGAAACTCTATGACTCTCGCCATCCTCATGCGTCGGATCCGAATCCTCCATTCTTTCTCCGTCGTCTTCCTCTACTGGTTCTACGTCTTCTCATGAACTGATTGCCCCCCTCTAGATTGATCCGGTACTGTTAGAATCCTAATTCTGATACATAATTTTTTTTGAGATCTCGCAAATCAATTAGCGCAACAAAAAAAAAAAAAAGATCGGTGTGATGTCTCCGGCGATACAAAGGCAGGCGGCGAGCTCGGGCTCGGGATCGGACACGGATCCGCGGTACGCGAATGTGGACGAGAGGAAGAGGAAGAGGATGATCTCGAACAGGGAGTCGGCGAGGCGGTCGAGGATGAGGAAGCAGAAGCAGGTGGAGGATCTGGTGAAAGAGACGACCCAGCTGCAGAAGGAGAACGCCCAGCTCGGGCAGCAGATCGAGGTCAGCGGGCTGAGGTTCAGGGAGATCGATTCGGCCAACAACATCATGAGAGCTCAGGCGATGGAGCTGACGGATCGGCTCCGGTCGTTGAATTCGGTGCTGGAGGTCGTCGAGGCCGTCAGCGGGTTCGCCGTGGATATTCCCGAGATACCTGACTGTATGCTGGAGCCGTGGAAGCTTCCCTGCCCGACGATGCAGCTTCCCATCATCGCATCCGCCGCCGCCGGCGACGCGTTGAAGTATTGAATGGTCAAGGGAGAAGAAGAAAGGGTTATCTGTAACAGGGCACCGTCGCTTGCTTTTGTCTGATTGGTTGTTGGGTTATTAGGTATTGTGGATTCGTGGTGGGGTTTTTTGTAGGCGTATGAATATGGATTGGTGGGTGGTGCTTTGTCTTTGTTCTTGCTTTTTTCTGCAGACTTTTGTCGCTGTTTCAATTAGTGCTCTGCTGGTAATGGTGGTGTCTGTCAGGTTATAATAAAGTAATTGTCAAATTGTTCATTTTGGTTGTGATGGAAAAAGCGTATGGTGTTTGGTATTTCCTATCCTGATGATTATTTAGGCTTATCCTTTGCTTCGTTCTAATTGTTGGTGGATTTGGCATTGGCGTCGTGGGCAGTTTTTGACCAGGCTCTTTAGAGTTTTAGAGAATTTGTGCCCAACTTGATTGGGTCAAGTTAGAGATGACGATTAAAAAAACAAAAGAGATTGAGATGAGAGTGAGGCTGGTTTTCATAGTAGACTCAAACTCACCCCATTTCATATGAGAAGGGAGGTTATGAAACTTCATCTTTATACTCGTTGTCATGTATATTCAAAACTATTATACCTACAATTAGTATAATAAATGTTTGCTAAATATGTATATTTTTTATTACAGCATCTAAACGAGCCTACTAAACCATGAAGTCAACAAATATACAATCATTGGTGATGACGTGATGTGAATTTAAAGGAGCTAATCCTACAACATCCACTAATTCATAAGAAAATCACTATGCACACACACATATATGTGTAGAACTACCCATTACCAATCAATAGGGGTGCGAAAATGGTTGTTTCGAGACTACACCACTAATTGCACCAAAACCACAAACCGAATACGAAGGCTACTATGCCGTACCGGTTAGCAAAATGCACTATTTTCCAGATAGTGGTTTAACTGCTATCGAATAAGGGGTAACCGATTTACTAATCGTAATTAATAATTTGGACATGCAATAGCCTCTTTAATCAATAGTTTCTAAGTGTAATTAATTAAGATTGCGAGTGAATGACATAAAGTCCAAAATCAATGAGTACTTGAGCTACCAAACACACCATCGTGCGCACAAGTAGCAATTCGGACATGGCTCGCATGTACAAACCATTCGTTGCGGTTAACCGCTAACTGTTTTCAGAGCAGTTACAGTTGGCGGATATGGCTTCATTTTTGTTGTGATTAACCTCCAATTTTGACGCGGTTAAATGCAACCGCACTGGTTCCCTCCCCTATCGATGACCTACTACCCAATCTTGAATGGTTTGTTCCAGTTTGAATGCGTCAAAAGTTCTTACATTGCCTTCATAATCCGACTCAATATTAGGAACAATATTATAGACACGAGATTACAGGCACTGCTCTGAAAAT
This sequence comes from Linum tenue, assembly GCA_946122785.1. Lineage (NCBI taxonomy): Eukaryota > Viridiplantae > Streptophyta > Magnoliopsida > Malpighiales > Linaceae > Linum > Linum tenue. The sequence goes on from CAMGYJ010000009.1 coordinate 595,879, forward strand.
ATTCAAATATTTTCGACGTATACATGTTATGAAATTGCTTAACCAAGTTGTTATACAAGAAACGAGGACTAGACAACCTGTTGCATGCACAAAACTCTTGTAACTCTTTTTCATCTCTTTCATTCTCCACCATTCTCTCAAAATTCTTGAAGAACCTGCTAATGCTAACATTTGACTATAAATGTCTAATGTTGTTGTTGAAGACTTGTTTAATTGCATGTTTGTCATACTTGCACCAAACAGATTTCTCACCCACGCCGATGATTGCTTATGCCTAACATTGTAGATACCCTCTAACCAACTATGTGCCGTAGAGCCACTTTTCAGGAAATCAGTTTTCCATCATCTTCTTTCAATTGTATTCAAAATTAGCATCATCATCATCAAATACCTAAGCTCACAAAGAAAAGTCGAATCACACAAGAAACATGGTAGGTACATATGTCATGTGATGGAAACAATTTGAAAAGTTCTCACATTACACTAGCTGCAATAGCAACAACAACTTGGTCACTAAACATGGATGTAGGTCTCTTACTTCTCATGCATCACAGAAATGTGTTGAACAACCATTCACAGGTTGTTGACGTCTCATCATAGAGAAGAGTAGCCTAAAAAAATAATAAGTTGGCTACGGTGGTTGAAACAAAACAAAAAACTGCAAAACACAAATAACAAGGGCAAATCATAGCATTTAACCCAAAAAAATAACACAAAAATGCTAACTTTACAATTCTGGTAAAGACTTGCAAGGAAAATTGGAGCCAACAACATACAACGAGCTAATACCATCATAAGTCATAACTATAAAAAAAAAACCCTAGCGGGGAAACTCTTTGTTAGTTCTATAGGTTGTAACAAAACTTATTTAATCATCGAAATAATAATAATTCATCTCTCATCCTTTCAGAAAATACTCGCAATATTCTCTTCATCAATCTCTATCTTCTTGATCATCCTAAAAATATTGTTGTTGAATAATCATTGAGCTTCTTATATTTAGTCTGTCACACTATTCTCAGTGTGAAGTCTTGATGGTTTTCATCCATGTAAAAGTTGTAGGCATCACAATTTAGGTGTCATTTGCTTGTTGGATTTGAAAAATGAGGGTTTTGGCCAACAAAAACCTTGGGATTTATGTTGGATTTATTGGATTATGGATTTGAAGAGTCTAATGTTTGCATGATAGATTTGATGATGGATTTGTGATGGATTTGTTAAATAAATAACTAACCATCAAGGATTTGCAAATCCCAAATCAATATGTGGGATTTACAAGTCCGTGGGGTCCACGGATTTTGTTCCAAAATAAAGACCAAATCCGTGGACCCCACGGATTTAGCACCCTTCAACAAACAATGGACTTATGTTAAATCCATCAAGTTTGGAATTTGGGTACCAAATCAATGACCCAAATCCAACAAGCAAACGACCCCAATGAAACTCTACACCCTTTCAAACATCAACATCGTTAGACTCCTATAGCATGGCGTCCAGCAACATAGAAACATTGCAAAAATGGCTGACAAACATACCATCATGTTACAACCATAAAAACTCTACCATCTTTTACCACATCATATAACCAGAGGTTAAAATCCTATCATGGTATTTAACATCATACCACAAACATTCTATAAAACATCATTTTACCATTGCACGCCACCATGGTAAGCAATGGAATCCTAGCATAATTATATTTAAAAATATTCTACCACAACATACCACTATGATGGCGCCAACACATTCAAACACTTCATACATGAAATACGACATATGTATTACTTACCATACTTTACCACAAGATGTCATCATGGTAGAGGTTAACATCTCATCATCATTATATTCAAAAGCATACCAGAAACATTCAGTACAAATTATTTATCACAATAAACCATAATGGGAAGCAATGAAATTCTACCATAGCTCTATTAAAAAATCTCATCACAACGTACAAACCACTCAGGTATCATCAACACATTCAAACACTTTACACATGAAATACAACATATGTATTACGTACCATCTTTTAACGCATCATACCACCGTGGTAGAGCTTAAAATCAAACAATCATTATATTCAACAATCCATCCGACGGCAAAGAAGAAAGGAAGGAAAGGTCTTATGCTTCTTAAGATCAATCTTGCAAAGGGATACGATCGGATCGACTGGAACTTCCTTGAGGAGACACTCAGCCAGTCAGCCTTGCTTTGATTCCTCATAATTGTATCAGACTCATTATGCAGTGTGTCACAACCATTGAGATGCAATTGTTGTGGAATAGAGGGAAAATAGAGAGATTCACAACTAGCAGGGGCTGCGTCAAGGATGTCCTATATCATCATGTCTCTTTACACTTTGTGTGAAAAGGCTTAGCCATTGTATTTTCACTGCCGTCAAGAAAAAGAATTGGAAACCTATTAGGTCTGCAATCATGGGGACTGCTCAATCACGGCGGCCGAACTGAAAGGAGTGATGGAGGGCATTGCGTTTGGCTTGGGAAAGAGGACATAAAAGTGTTAAGCTCAAAATCAACTCAACAAGTGCTATTGAATGTAAAATTGCAAGGATGACAGCCATATACATGGCTTACTCACACAACAAGGCCGAGTTCTTTTGGAACGCAATTGGAGGGTTTGCATCTCTCATGTGCATAGAGAATGTAATTTTACCTTGTGAGTAAGAGCCATGGTATTGATTTTGGCACACATAACTTCAATGTGAGCGATCCTTGCCTCACCAAACTGATCGCTCATGATGTAATGCGCATTGCCCAAACTCGGTTTATTAGCAATTATAATTATGACGCTTTAGGATACGGTCTTTCTAAAAAAAAAACAGAGATAGACAAATTCGCCAAACAAAGATAAAACCGAGTATAGAACACGCATGCCCTTGAATACCAAGATACTAGATAGCATTAGCTAATAGCTACCACAAACCCCACAAAGCGAACCAGAGCACCAAAGACTAATCTGAAACACCCTACATATCTTCCAACGGCGAAATATCCAACAGAAATCAGTAAAAACCATCAAAAACTGAACATAGTTTCTATCATATATGCAGCTTCTGCGTCTCCTATTCAAGAAATATATACATATCAGCTGTAGTAAGAACAAACTGCATACGGCAACCATCATCAGCTACAACCAGTTCATCATCACCAGCAACATATATCAATTAATTATCACAGAGCGGGAACCACACTTCAATTTTCCAACAACCCATATACTGAATCCCCACATCCCTAATTTTAAACATCTGATGCTGTTTTTATCACAGTACTTAAAAAGAGTATTCTGTATTCTCAGATTAACAACAAGAGCAACCCTTTCCCTTCCATACAAAGCACACAGAGCTCGGTCAATTAATTGTCGTAGGTGCGGCACTCGTCGGTCTCCGGGTTGTCCTTGCAGTAGGCCTCGAGCGGGTCGGACGACTTCGCCTTGTCCCGGGCGTGGCTCGCGGCGGCGCTCAGCTCCTCCACCTCGTCCCACGCCGCCACGCACTCCCCGCTCGCCGGATCCTCCGCGCACGTCTCCTCCGCCCCCTTGATGCTCTCCTCCACCTTGCTCTGGATCTGATCCGGCGCCGCCATCACCGGCCGGAACCCTCCCAATCTTCCTCCCTTCTTCGTCGTCGCCCCCACCGCCAGATGCTGCTTCATCGACAGGAACGCCTGCGGCTGTGACCTAGGGGATTCCGCCATCACCTTCCAGCTCGCTGGGGCGGTTGAGATGGTGCTGAGACCTGCTGCCATGGCTGCCATTCTTTCAAGAGGATTCGGATGGTTCTCTCTCGCGAATCGGTTTTCTTTTTTTTTTACTTGCTCGCTTTGCGGGAGGATATGGTTGTTTGAGGCGGTGACGAGGAATCGGCTTTACATATAATCGGAAAGTGGGATGAATTTGTGACGCTCGTTTCTTATCATCTCCGTAGCCAATGGGTGGCCGCCACGTAAGGGGGAGGACGAGATATTATTTTGGAGAAAACGTCGTGATATTTTTGTAAGGAAATGTCCGCCTCTTCATCCCTTGCTAATTTGTTGTTTTCCCGCCAAAGTGGCGTATTCATTTTGTTTTTCTCGTCCGTTTTATTAATAAAGAAAAAAAATCTCTGAATTTTATCAAAATAAGAAAAGTTGGTATAAAGCGGAGAATCTTTTGTAGATGATTTGAGTGGTTAGCGTTAAACTACCAAATTTTACTACCTAATGACATTTTGCTTTATGGGAAAACCAAAATATCAAAGTCTCCAAGTATATTTAACGTTTAGTTTCACTTTAGTGTAGTGTGTATTTTATTATTTTGTTTAAATAATTTGTTCATTATGAATTAAGATAATTTTTTTGTATAACTGTCCAAAAATTTGAACATATTTTTCATAATTAAATATAACCTCTTGCAAAAACACAAAAATCAAGAGATTGGAAAGAAACGAATTTTTTTATTTTATGGGAAGAAGATGATTTTTTTCATGAGATGGAGAGAAAATTTTGGAAGTGATTTAAGTGGATGTGATGAAATACGGTGTATTTATCAGAGTTCATAATAGCGTAATTTTGCATACGCTTAGGCGTAATTACCTATGAATAAACAATGCATATGCCACTTTGTTGTGATTAAGTGCCTGTGACTCGGACCTAACTACACAATTCCCAACTATAGGCCAAGCGCAACATATAGTAGGGTGTAGGATAGGGCAAATATTTTTTTATCATCCTGAGGCAGTCTATGTACCCCTACTTCAATCGGTTATATATTATCTAGGAAAAAGTTTGGTGTGAAAGCTAAGGAAACTACAATTGAACAAACAAGCAAAGTAAATTGCGGTGCATTCCATTTGAGAAAGCTTCACCCGGTTATTGTCCCCCCTACTCTGGTGTTAATATGCAATCAAGGAAACTCTAGTGTGAAGAGTGTTAATATATTGCGAGGAGGACGCAATTAGTTGGGAAACTCAACTCTCTCAATCGATCAACTACGAATTATCATGATAAGCTAGAAAACCTAGCTCTCTTATTCGATCAACTAAGGATTGCGAAAACCAATTCCTCGGAAGTTAATCCAGAATGACAAAAAGCAATCAATCAAGATGAAATCATGGCACTAATCAGATGGTTGAGGTTGTCATTAATTGTCCTAGAAGGGGTTACCCAAATTGCCAAGATGTGGGCTATGACGGGATTTCCTCCTTCTAGGTAAAATTGACCAAACATTGAGATATGATAAACAACACCCAAGATTCATGAAAAATATCTCAAACATTATATTAATCACTAACCCAACACATACATAAAGTTCAAATCTTACAATCTAACACATCCTAGACTAGGATTACCAATATTCAAGTGAAATGAGAGACTACTCCATAGGTAGGAAGGAAAATACAACAAAGATGGAAGAAAAACCCATGGAGAGATGATTTTCCTTCCTTCTAGTTGCTTGATTCACCATCTGGAGAATAAATCTTCAACCCTCTTGCCTTAGGTAAGTCCAATCCTTCTTCTTCCTCTTCTTAGCTCGCCACTTTCTCTCTTTATCTTAAAGAAGAAAACCCAAGTCTCTCTCTAGAATTCTCTCTTTAGGTTTAAGCTCTCTCTCCTTTATATACTCCGGTCGGGCTCGTTTCACAGTCATATATCACGCCCATGATGTCAAACGCCTGACCGTGATCTCGGTGCAAAACACTTTGTTTTACTAATGACATCACGGGTTGCTGGAAGATGTCAAGGTCGGGTGACTGTGATAATTGACTTGCCCGCGAGTCATCTGAAGTCCCCCAAAAGTTGTCTAAAGGCACAACCCCAGCTCCATCTTCACTGTCTGCTAATCGTGATAACCTTCCCCAGAGCGTGATCTTTGCCTTTTGTTCATCCTAACTCCATTTTTGCGCTCTTTCGTTTGACTTCAATCATGAGAAAATTCCACTTGCTAAGATCTGAAACATGCTAAAACACGTACAAACCTAGCGTAAAATTGCTCGTCGAACGATGCAAATGCCACAAACATCTCAAGATAAAGGGGGCACAAATATGTGCAATTACACCCGAATCAGCCTTCAAGTCTCGGTTAGACAATGCGAAAGAGGGAAGACATACATGTGTATTTGCATTAATTGAGGACGAGTGCAATAATTGAGGGGACCACACACCATAAAACATAAAATTTAAAAAAGAATACTACAATCTCATCACACCACGCAAAAAAAAAAACTCATAAAGCATATCAGAAAGTTTATAAAGATTCAACAAAAAAAGAAAGTTTATAAAGCATACCAGAAACTCAGTGCACCATAACATTTATAAACAACACCACAAATACCAGGAGGCTTATAAAACATATCACAAAGTTTCTTAAAACACATCACAAGTCACCTTAAATAAACTAGAAATTTCATAAAACATACTGCAAGTTTATCAAAGCATACCACAAATTTATTAAAGCACACTACAAGTTTCATAAAGCGACCTCGAGTCCCGTGAAGTATATAAACAATCTATAAAATGACATCACAAGTTCTTAAAACAGACCACAAGTCCCCTAAAACATGCCACAAGCATTATAAAGCAAACCAAAATTTTTTAAAAGTAGACCACAACTCTTATCAATCACACCACAACCATTTACATATTGTTTACCCATAAAAAATAGGCAAAATACACTTGTATAGCCTTCGCATTAGTGCCAATAATAGCCAAATTTGGAGAAATACCACATATAGCCACTTTCGTCCAATTTCGTAACGGTGTCATCTAACAAACTGACTGGACTAACAAAAACGCTAACATGGCGACGTTTTCGTCAGTAACATTTGCCAACTGATGTTTATCGTCCAGGATCCGAATGCCAAACTAGGCTCTTATACCAGCTGTTGAGGTCGGGTAGCTACATTAGTACAATGTTGTCCACTTTGGGCCAAACTCGAACGGTTTTACCACATTCCGAGGTCACCGAATAAGAGTCCCACCCAACTATCGTCCACCACCCGATATCTGAACGCCAAACCAGGCTCTAATACCTATTGCTGAGACCGGTAAATGCATTAGTAAGATATTGTCCACTTTGATCTTAACCCAAATAGATTTATTTTTGAATATACTCATCAAAACACCTTGTACTAATTAGATTAGGAATACACTAATATACAAGAAAATTGTATTTCCAAGTGTGGTACTTGCACTAAAGAATTTGGGAGTGTCCATCCACTTGTATGGCATTGGTATGTCTACGTATGGCCTTCTCATCGGATAGAGAGGCTTTTGTAAGCATTTTTTCCTCTAAACAATTGCGACACCATTGCGACACCTCAACACTAGAAAGTGGCGAAGGAATATCGAGAGAGGTAAAAAGACGAAGATGATGATGCGCTTTCACAAAGTTTATCATCGCCTCTCTGTCTCCCTTCTCCCTTCACCGCCCCCTCCTGCTCTCCCCGCTGCTCTTGAAATCAATCTCCGCCAATTTGCCTCCGGTCACCTGAGAACTCAACTCCCAAGCTCTGCCCGCCGGCGGCGCTCAATCATGTCTTCCGCCCGTTCTAGGCTGCGAAACCTCGCCCCGGTCAACGCAGCAGCAGAAGACGTTGGCGGCATATCCAGTGTCGCCGGCACCGCTGCTTCTTCCACCGATGTCGCCGACTATTACGAAGGTCTGCGGATGGTCTTCTTCTGAAATTGATTGAGTCTCGTTGGATTACTGTTGGATTCTTTCGTCTCTGTATGTCGAGTAGTTGAGCATGCTTCTAGGTCTGCTAATTTCTTTCCTCACTCAAGTAACTCTACCAGAATGGCTGCCGAATCTCTGAGCTCTTCAGCGGATTTTCTCTGGTTTGATTGGTTGCGGTGACTGCTTCGTTTACTTTGCCTTTGTGAATAGCTCGCTGAGCTCTTGAAACCTCTAGAGAAGTTGAAGCATCAATTTCTCTGGTTGATTGACTGTGCTAACTTCTTTGATCCCTTTGCCTCTGTGAAACACCCTGTCAAAATGGCTGATGAATCTCTGAGCTCTTTACCACTTGTAGGGAAGTTTAAGGATAGATTGATTTCTCTAATTTGATTGCATTTGGAATGCCCAATCTCTGAACTCACTGAAGCTTGTATGCTGAATTGTTTTAGTTTCTTCTTTAACCCTGTTTCTGTACCCCATTTTCTTTAATTCGTAGAAGCGACAGAGGGAAAGTATCAAATTCCTCCACCCGCGATAAGAGACATCGTTGATGCGCCACCCCTCCCTGCATTGTCGTTTTCACCTCAGAGGGACAAAATTCTGTTTCTGAAGCGGAGGGCTCTGCCTCCGCTGTCAGAACTAGCTAAACCGGAGGAAAAGCTGGCTGGTATGCGTATAGATGGCAAGTGCAACTCTAGGAGCAGGATGTCGTTCTACACTGGAATTGGCATTCATCAGTTGATGCCAGATGGTAGTCTAGGGCCAGAGAGGGAGGTTTGTGGGCTGCCAGAGGGGGCCAAAATCAATTTTGTTACTTGGTCCCTGGATGGTAGACATTTGTGTTTCAGCATCCGCCTTGGTGAGGAGGAGGAGGAGGATAACAACAGCAGTAAGCTGACTGTATGGGTTGCTAATGTGGAAACTGGGCTAGCTCGACCACTGTTTCAGTCGCCTGATATTTATCTAAATGCTGTTTTTGATAATTTTGTGTGGGTGGATGACTCAACTTTGCTTGTTTGCACCATCCCAAAGTCTCGTGGGGCACCACCCAAGAAACCTTTGGTCCCATCTGGCCCGAAAATTCAGTCTAATGAGACTAAGGACATTATCCAAGTAAGAACCTTCCAGGATTTGCTGAAGGATGAATATGATGAAGATCTGTTTGACTACTATGCCACCTCACAGCTTGTTCTAGCTTCTCTGGATGGTACTGTGAAGGAAATTGGCACACCAGCTGTGTATACATCAATGGATCCTTCACCTGATGAGAAGTATCTTATGATCAGTTCTATTCACAGGCCATATTCCTATATTGTGCCATGTGGGAGATTTCCAAAAAAGGTAGAAGTGTGGACAATTGATGGGAAATTCGTGAGAGAGCTTTGTGATTTGCCCCTTGCGGAAGACATTCCGATTGCCTTCAATAGTGTTCGCAAAGGAATGCGCTCAATCAATTGGAGATCAGATAAGCCTGCAACTATCTATTGGTATGTCATTGAAATTTGCCCTCAACTCTCAGTGGATGACAATTAGAAGATGTATCGTATAGAGGCGTCGCTGTATATTGTTGTTTTCTTGTGTTTCACTATGTTTTCTTTAGGGCAGAGACACAGGATGGGGGTGATGCGAAAGTAGAAGTATCTCCTCGGGATATCATCTATAGTCAACCTGCTGATCCGGTAGAAGGTGAAGAACCAGAAATCCTGCACAAGCTTGATTTTCGCTATGGGTATGAACTCTTTGAATAGTTTTGAAAGCATGTAAGCTTGATTACCTTCTCTGAATTGTTTAGACACGGGTCTGGAATCCTGTATGATGTAGTGGTGATAGTTTGCGTTGTTTCAAATAGCGTGCATTTGAAACTAAAGTTGAGTGTTCTTTTAATCTTTTGTTTCCTTCTCGACAGCGGAATTTCTTGGTGTGATGACTCACTAGCCTTGGTTTATGAATCATGGTACAAGACAAGGCGGATAAGAACCTGGGTAGTATCTCCTGGATCTAAAGATGCTACTCCACGCATATTATTTGACAGGTCATCAGAGGATGTGTACTCTGATCCTGGTTCTCCCATGCTGAGGAGAACAAGTGCTGGTACGTATGTGATTGCAAGGATAAAGAAACAAAATGATGAAGGCACATATCTTCTGCTGAATGGAAGTGGTGCCACGCCTGAAGGGAATATTCCATTCCTTGATCTTTTTGACATGTGAGTATCGTGCGATTACCTTTACCGTACGTGCTCTGGCATAAGTATGAAAATGTTAATTTTTGGAACCAAATTATTTCAGAAATACCGGCAGCAAAGAACGTATTTGGCAAAGTGACAAGGAAAAGTATTTTGAGACTGTTGTTGCATTAATGTCCGATGACAATGAAGGGGACCTCCACCTAGATCAGTTAAAGGTTTTGACATCCAAGGAGTCGAAAACGGAGAACACCCAGTATTATATCCAGAAGTGGCCAGAAAAGAAAGCATTTCAGATTACAGCTTTCCCTCACCCATACCCACAGTTGGCGTCCCTGCAGAAGGAGATGATTAGGTATCAGAGAAAAGATGGAGTTCAACTGACCGCAACATTGTACTTGCCACCTGGCTATGATCCCTCCAAAGACGGCCCACTTCCTTGTTTGGTATGGTCTTATCCTGGGGAATTTAAGAGCAAAGAAGCTGCAGGACAGGTTCGTGGTTCTCCTAATGAATTTCCAGGCATAGGGTCTACATCAGCTCTTCTTTGGCTAGCTAGGAGGTAACAGTAAGCTTAATCTTTTGTTCCTTGTTGTACTTCCTAAGTATTGACTTTTAGGAGAAGGTTTATATCTGTACTGTCTGGTCTGTATTCTGCAGGTTTGCCATTTTATCTGGACCAACAATTCCTATTATTGGGGAGGGCGACGTGGAGGCTAATGACAGGTGGTGCCTATTTGCATTTTTCAAGTGCATCTTTGTCAGTGCTTGTTTCATTCATTCAAATTTACATGATATTGTATTAACACATCAACTTCAGTTTCCCTTTTCTGGATTATGTTCTCACAATTGACGGAGAAGGATGCCATTTCTTTTCTTCAAATAATTTTGTCAGTTTATAAAGTGAACAGAAAGGGGCACTTTTCTTCTTGCATGGTGGAGGTTAAGAGTAGCATTTGCATTCTGCCATGCGATTTTGATATAAAACAACTTTGTTGACAGCTATGTAGAACAATTAGTTGCAAGTGCTGAGGCAGCTGTTGAGGAAGTCATCCGACGTGGTGTAAGCTTGTTCAATTCTGTCGAATTACGAACATGCATTGCATATTAAAAGCAGCAAATTAAATCTGACGGGCAATTACTTTTGTGCTGTCAAAAAGGTTGCTCATCCCAGCAAAATTGCGGTTGGTGGACATAGCTATGGTGCCTTCATGACTGCAAACCTGTTGGCGCATGCCCCTCATCTTTTCTGCTGTGGAATTGCTCGTTCAGGAGCTTATAACAGAACACTTACACCTTTCGGTTTTCAGGTTAGCACAATAGATAGATAGTTAGCATTCATAGTAAATACAAAACGGAAAGATGATTTTACGAAGGCACATACATTCTGACGGTACAATATCTTTGTCCTGGCTGATTCCACCCTCTCTTTCCTTTTTGAATGCAAAGAATGAGGATAGAACTCTTTGGGAGGCTACGAGTACCTATGTCGAGATGAGTCCTTTCATGTCAGCCAACAAAATTAAGAAGCCAATATTGCTTGTCCACGGGGAAGAAGACAACAACTCAGGAACCCTAACCATGCAGGTATTCTGTGTTGTTATTATTGCTGTCCCTTAGAGTTCATATACTGTGAGGACTTATTACAAGTTTCAGTTACTAATGGGGTTTATCATTTCGATTTGGGTATTGGGCGGTGATGTAGTCGGATCGATTCTTCAATGCTCTAAAAGGTCACGGTGCGCTGTGTCGCTTGGTCATTCTTCCGTTCGAGAGTCATGGGTATTCTGCGAGAGAGAGCATAATGCACGTCCTTTGGGAAACAGACAGATGGCTGCACAAGTACTGTGTCCCAAACACCTCTGATATAAATGCAGAGCTCGATGCATGCAAAGACAATCCAAGTCAAGAAACCAGTGAGAGTAAAGTTGCAGCGGGCAGTGGGGGTGGAAACCCAGAGCAGGCAGATGACGAGCATGATCCTGATCATCATTCCGTACGAAGATCATCATTATGGTAAATGAATACTATCACCTTTCACCTTCTAACATCAAGAAGACCGAGGCCGAAGCTCTTGTTCATAGTATATTTGCTTCGCGTTCTATCTACTCAACTGAAACATGAATGAGACCATTTTCAAAATCAGTTTGGGCATAGGAATAACCCCTATGAATCCTTATTAGAAAGCCAAATGAAAACTGGCCTGTTACAATATCTTTGATTGCACCTTCCGTTTCTTTTGCTTGATATCAGTCCTTATAGACTGACATGTTCGAATCAAAATTCCAGACTTCAGCTGCAAAGGACCGGGACTGAACCAAGCTTCGTACACTGAACGTGTTGGTGGTCTTTAGCATGGCGGAGGCAAGCTCCTCCAAATCGCCAGTTTCCAGTGACTTGCCTAGAAAAAAAGCAGTGATCGCATGAAGGTCGAAAAGTCATACCGCACCAGCTATCCCATCTAGTTTCAATATTTCTACATGTCCGTCTTGTTCATGCTTTGTTGTGTATTACAAGTACTTGTGTACCGTTATTAACATACGGCAAAGCCTGCATACACATTTGATAATGGACAAAAATAATCCCAATTCTCCCTCTTCTTTGTCTTCATGAATCGTCGTTTCTTTATTAAGATGCTAATTGTTTGTAGATCCTGCATTGTTAATGAATAGAGAGAACTCAGTTGGAAACAATTCGTGCTCCAAATTCGAGCATTCACACAATGCTCTTAAAGTCTATTCATTTCAACAATCCACGATTCAATCCAACCCAGATGAAGTAAATACAGGTTGAACTAGTAAACGATAATGAACCCACATTGTATCACAAAACGGCAAACACTTTATTTCCGTATCTTTGAGGCAAGGTTGCTCTCCTCAACCCTACGGAGGCATAGGAATCGGAAAAACGGTGAACGCTAACAATCAGCACTTCTTAGCAAAACCAACAGACAAATTGAGCCATCACGGATGACTCCTATTCTTCGGCGACGACACTGATTTCGCCCTTCTCAAGCATGTCGTAGAATGCCCTTACTTTCCTCTGCTCGTTCCAGTGATGCATCTTCCAAAAGCCACCCGCGACCAAGCCGAGCGCCATCCCGATGACTATCTCCTTCACGACGCTCGGTCCCTTCAGTGTGGGGTGTGGAATCCTGCCAGCCATTTTGCTATTTTTCTCTGCAAACAGTCAACATATCCCCCTTGCTTTGTCAGCCACTAGTCACAAAAAGAAATTCCAACTTTTCTACCTACCTTATCCAATCTACCTATCATATGTAATTTAACAATCTAACTAACGAAATTATTACATAAACAACAATACAAGTTCAGATAGTATAAAAAACTGAAGCTTGCTGCCCATCGATTGAGCTTATCAGACCAGCTAAATGGAAATCCTACACAGACAGTAGATGAGAGCAACAATAACGAATCCGAGCTTTCTACCTATCTAATCTACCTGAGAAATGAGGCTTGATCAATCCAACTAATCAGGCTTCATATACAAACAGCAAAGCACAATCAAACATTGATGGCCTCATGACTTTACGCATACAAAGAATGCTTCACATCCAGTAGAATTCACCTAAAGTTTACTTTAATTGCTTTCTCTGCAACAATCAACAGTTGCTTTCTTAGCCAGCGACCAGCACACACCACATAGAAAATTAAGCGTTCTAACAAATGAATCTACCAATCCATCTAAACAAGAAAAACACTCATTAAACTACCTTTATCAATCCGGCTCATGGAATTCCCATAACAAAGGTACAAGTAAAAGCACAATGCATAGCAAGTGCAAGCTTTCTACCTATCAACTGAACTTACAAAATCAATTTAAATGATGAAATTAACACACAGAACGTACAAGCCAAAGCACAAACGACAACCTCGCAACTTAATGCACCACATAGATGCAACAATTATCATGAAACCCTTCTTTCCACACACCCTTTTCCTTCTCCAATCCAAAAGGGGAAAAAAAATTCTCCAGTCCTGAAACTGCCCAGAAGTAAATAAGCGAAACCCGTCACCATTAATAACTGCAAGAGAAGAAAGGGAGCTTCCCACCAAGATCCGGGAACACAGGCGAAGGGCAGAAGACCTAAGCCAACAGCCAAGGTTCCTAGCAGGTCGTTCTCTACTCGCGTATCCCCGTCGCTAGCGAACCACAGAAAACTCGTATAAAAAATGGCGACCACGATTATCTAATATTAGCATCGATTTCGAATTCTTTCCTACAAACAAATCGATCGATCGATCGAAACTACCAATAGAAATCCAAAACCGGAGCAGATCGAGAAGTGAAGGAAAAAACGTAAACGGAAGAAGAACGATGATTCTCAATATCGAAGCGAATCGAGATGTCGAAGGATTTACCTGGAGAAAGGCGACGACGACCAGCTACAGCGCAAGTACGAAGGGGAAGAGCGCTCTCTCTTCTCTAGTTTCTAGCCTTTCGATTTCTCTCTTCTTGATTTTCACTTTTCTCTTATTTGCTGCGGAGGGCCAATTGGTGCAGTGAGTGGAACTCGCGAAACCTTCTGCTGATATTCGCTCTTGGACCGGGCTGAAAGAAAATGGCTTCTGTTTGGGCCTTCGTACAAGTGTAGCTATTTTACGTGCCAACCCCAACCCTTTCTTCTAAAAATGGGATACACACAAATTTGAAATAAATTGGGTGTCCACCAAACCCATGCTCAAATGAGCTTCCATATTCTGTTGGATTTTTGGATAACTATACAGAAAAAAAGCAAACTACAAATTACATAACACGGACCACATATTCGGTGACTGGAGTTCCAACTCCGATCACCGGATTTGTGTCTGTTGTATGCAATTTGTGATATGCTTTCCTCATGGACAATCAATGGCTGGACTTTGAAGACATATATTTTGGTGATCAGTGACCAAATTCCAGCCGTGACGACCAGATTCCGAAGACTGGGAACTAGATCAAGAAAATAAAAAATATACAATATTTTTTAAATTTTGACTTTCTTCTCCCATTTGTTAATTTCTTTTATTGTTAGCTTAGACACAATAATCAAAATGACTATTGTTTTCCCTTTTTATTAAAATTTACACTTATTAAAAATGGCCGGCCTAGTTAAATGAAAAATTTAACTAATTATGACTTTCTATTTCCTTGCTTGGTTTTATTAGTTGTGAGCAGTTTGTAACAGTCTTGTTCCACCATCGCATAATCCCTAGTTGGTGATTCACTATGATGAATCGTTTTTGAGCAACTCACATAGTGTGACATATGGAATGCTTTAAGTCACTTTCCATGGTCAAGACTGTACTAGACGAGCTAAAGTTGTGCTTGGTGCCACTCCGACGAATGAGGTTGCTAAGAGCGTTTAGGATGCTCTGTAATTTGACTCGAGATTTGTTTTCTCCTTGTTTGGTTCATTCATGCTTTGTTTTCTTTCGTTTCATCGACATTGTGTGCTTACTCTAGATGATGAGATTGTCTCTCTTGATTCCAAATCTCATGTCTGTATCCCTTGTTGTAGCCGATTTTTCATCAGTGCAATATATGCGATTCCATTGCTAAAAAAACGTATTGATGAAAGACTATACCCTAACAACACTGTTGCCCCCTTATCCAATCTCTTCCATGTTGCCAATCACCTGTAAATGGATATGGGCTGATTTCAGCTGAAGTAGAACAGCCAAACAGGGAAGGGCAGTGGGATTCAGGAGGGCATTGCTTGGAAGCCAAACTGCCTTATAAGAAGGCTGTGGGCATCAGACATCAGCGATACCGAGAAGACCTGGGTCATGGAATAGATCATTAAGAACCTGAAAACTCCAATGGCCATCCTTCCTTGTATGGGAACAGACACGAGAATCGGCATAGTTCAAAGGTTCATGATTGTGGCCATTGGTGTCTTCCTGGGGAACTGAGTTGTAGCATACCTTACAATCCAATACCAAATCATAATTTCCCATCGAAGTATGTATCAGTAAGTAATGGGTCTTCGACTGATGCGATTCGTACGCAATGCAGCGAGAAGCTGATGGCAATGGCTGGTGGCTTATATGGACATTTATTTATTCATGCGTCTCTCTTTATTTCATGGCTTCGCCTGCTAGAATGGATGGCATTTAGCATGGGCAGCATATAATGCGATGATGAAATCAACTACTAGAATGGTGCTTCTTTGCTCTGCCACCCTGGATCCCAGCTGGATTTGGATAATCACGTTCTGGTTTACGAGCCCAAGCCGGCGCCTGATCAGGTCCGTAGCGATAATCGTAGAACAGCTCCTCGCGCGCATCAATGTGCTCTTTGGCAAAGATGCCGACTCGGTGATCTCCAGCCACCAGCATTACCTGTGAACAGTGAGTACAAAATTGGATGGATCAATACAAAAGAAGTTGCTATTTTGTTACAGCTGAGCGATGCATTAACGGAAGGTTCCTCTCTTTTTTACCTTAGCATAGCAATTGGGATTTGATGAGTGGTTTGCAAACTTCAGCTTGTCGCCTTTGCGGTATGCATCTAGGACAAACTGCGGAGAAGAGATATTTCAATGCTGCAATTGGTCCAATGAAGCTCGAGGGAGTGGGAAAGACAATGCAAGGGAAGAGAAGGTTTGGGGGACTTACCTGATCATTCAAGTCAAAAAGGAACGACGAGTTGGCACGATCATAGATTTTCCCACGCTTGTCTGCTTCTCGATGTGATATCAGTTCACCAGTGTACTCTCCGAGGTAGTCATTTCTATTGACAGCATTCTGAAACACATTCAATGAATTAACCAAGCAGAACCGTTTAACATAGGATGAAGGGTAGTGAACCTTTTGAAAAATGTACCTTTAGAAAGGCTCCCCATCCAGCAACGTCCGATTTTGCCAACATGATCTGAGACAGAGTTCATGAATTTTTAGTACAACGAAAGGTGATCAGGAAATTGAGGTGATACAGGAACTGCCTTACCCTCTGTTGTTGGTGTAGAAGCAGCCTCATGTTTCCACACTGACCATCTCCACGTTTCAGTGGCTCTCCCAATGAACCATCTCCACAACTGCATTAAGAAGTAAAAGCAGAACCTTTTAAACAAAAGCTACAAAAGATTTTCTAAAGATTCTCTGCCCTTCATCCTTCAGTTACTAGTGGCCAATAAAAGAATTCAGAGTTTCCAGCATCAGCAGTGCAAAAGCTTTTGACTGCCACCATGCTACAATAGCTTTCAACCAGTGTGCATCAGCAGACAATCTAATCTACATGATTGATTATCAAATTTCATGCTGCACAGTGAACCGGTTCAGTATATAACTAGATAGAGGCAGATTATATATTTGTGAGATTGACAAAATTAAGCGGATTTAGAACTGACTACCTAACCCAGCAATTGCGGCAGACATCAGGGTCACATTCACGCCCTGCTGCAAAGCACGGGCATTGGCGACTCCTACACTGACTCTTTGCACAATGACATCCTCTGAACCTATTTTTGCAACTCTTTGAGCACCTGAGAAGAATTCACAATGAACAACAATTATTTTAAACAATTTTTCTCATTCACTAAATAATGTGAAAGAGCACGGATCTAGGTGTGCGATTGGTGATCGTGATTGGTATGAGAATTAGGGATTTGGGATGAGGTAGAATAACAAATAAACCTCAAATTACTCATTGTCTGACATAATGCTAATGTAAATTTGGCAGTAGCTGGATTAGAAAGACACTCAGCTTACCCGCAGTATTTCTCACAACAAGTTCCATTTTCCAAACATGGACATAGTTTCCCACACATTGACTGACACCCACATGGTGTATACTGCTTGCATGACTGGTTTTTCCCATCAGCCATTCGTTTCCACATTGATGGATGACCAGCAGACTTCCAAGAATATTTGAACTTTCGTGTCCTGCCCCTGCGACGCAAAAGGCGAGGTCGTGCTGGCATCTCCTGCTCCAAGAACAAAGGAAAAGAAGAAATAGGAAATATGAAAATAGGTTTAAAAAACAAAAAGAAACGTCTAGAATGAACCCAAAGCCTTAGAAAAGAGAGCTTATTTGTCATGTTTTTCGTCCGATTTTCCTCCAGAAACGCATCATTAGAATAATTTCAAGATTAGACAATGAATATAATAATGCTATAGAGAGGTGGAAGCATGTCATGCTCAAGTATTGAAGAACAATACATAATCCACTTTTTTTCCCTCAACAGATCTGAACGATAAACATACCATATGATCTGCATCAGTCATCCCATTGTCTTCTGAAAATGAACTTGGTGTGAGAGATCTCCTAGGCACCATAGTTCCACTACCGCACATGTACTTGGAGACCTCTATGCAAGTCTTCAAACCAGAGAGCATGTTTCTTGCAATAAGGCAACTAGAGCACAGAAATGTCAAAGCAAAGATTAGAAAAACAGTATTCAATAAAACATGACGAAAAGCCATGGTTCTTAAATTCATTTGGATTGCAACATTAATTCAGGTTTCAGAAAGGCTTCTCCAGGAAAAAAGGCATGTGTAGGACATAGTTCTGTCTAAAGCTATCGCAAGCAAAATGCATGGGTTTCACACTGTCTGACCTAATGCTTGATGATTGCACCTTATGATGGAGAAAGACTCGGTCTTTGTGATGCTAAAACTGCTGACTACACAAATAAAGAATGTTCTGACCTGTTTTTTCCAAATATCTCAACTCCTTTCAAATATAGTTCTTTCTCGAGGGCTCTCCACTCAGAACTCTTTGACACAGACTGACTACTTTCCGGGGCATCATTAACTTGATGGTGCTTAACTCCAGCAGCATCTATCTCAGCACCGGTGCAGTTTACTGGCGAGAACGGCTGATTCCTCCCAAGAACATCTGTGACTTCCAGGCGCACAGCTTCATCATCTTTCTCGCGATCAATGTGAACGATGTCTATTGATGTACATTCAGCAGATCCACAGTCTGGATTATCAGCAGTCCTATCAGTTGCACTTTTGGTGCTAGAGTCATGACCAAGGCTGGGAACACCTGCTTCACTTTCAGAAACTATGTCTGCAGCAACTAATCCTTTCTGCTTCTTACATGAAGAATCATGAACATCAGAAGGAACTAGTGTTGACCCGGCTGCTCTTGCACCTGTTTGATGCAAAGCTTTGCGCTTCTTGGTGTGGTCTATGCCTGTTACTATATCAGATGCATCTGCATGTCGAGTTTGACATTCAGGGTCTGAATCACAAGCAGTTTCTGAAGGAACTACTACCCCCTTGTCATACATAGACCTTTGACTTTCAACTACTTCTGTACCACTATCAATATCGCCCGAAAGTCTAGCATGTAAAGCCACTAGGCTCTTTTCTCTCACCTCTATATCTGTGCTATGCTCAGGGAAGTCTTTGACTCTTTCCTGAAAGTTACCGAGTTTGACATTAGAACACAAATTGTTTAAGCACAAAAGGAGAAATAAAAGACGAAAATTGTAATAGACCACAGACAAGACAGTAACTTCACATCCAGAAGCTGCCAGGCAAAGTACTTCACTATGATCCACGTGTTTTAATTAATCGACATTGTTGGCACTTTTCTGATTCAGATGCCTACCTAAAGAGCACTTTCAGCATGACAGTAGCTTAACAGAAAACAATTCTTTCGCAGTTCTGTGGAAGACATTGAGAATGGAAAAATCCATACCCGAAGGCAACATTGATCACCACAAGGTTTCCTGTCATCTTCATACTCGGACCAATATGAGTGCCTTTCACTCTGCCAACAGAAGCCTCCACGTCACTTTAAGCAGATAAGTAATAATTCGAATCATCAGTGTTTACTATTTCAGTACTTACAGGGTTAATCAAAGTTTGAGAGCAGCCATGCAGGCGGCAATCAAATACCTGGCATATAATGACACGAGTGTAAGAAAGGAAAGCATCTTCATAGCTGATTCTACTGAAATTTGAGAAAGATCAAGGACCAAGTACCAGGCAACGGCGACAGAAGAGGTTATCAAAAGAATCCAGAGCAGCACTAAGGGTCTTCTCCAACGAGAAACCCCTAACAGGTCCCGAATCCCCAGTATTCGTCACATTTAGGTCGTCTGCATGCCTTTCCTGGAGAACGCTACATCTCTCCTGCCAATCTCAATTGCTAAAGTTAAATTAGGCTGATGGACATGAAATAAACCTTTGTTAAACCATAAATTATGTTTAGTACTACGAAACATAAATAACACATAGAACAGTTAAATGCAGTTACACTAAATAAATGTCAACATGCTAATCGCAGATACCCTGATCTCCATAGCACTGGCTCCAATAAACTGGCTAACAAGGTCGATGTCACTGTCAGCTAATCCATCTTCCTGAAAGATACTCCTGCATAAATTTCAGAGTGATTGAAATTCTTGAACTTCAATTATTAGAAAAAGGTTAGGAATTATTCATTAGGCACCACCATTGGCAAGATAAAACAAGTTTCATGGTTTTATTCACATGATATATGCTTCATGCAAAATCAGCAAAGACAATGCTTTGGGTTTTCAGGCAGGCTAGAGTTGGTAGTTCAAAGTACACTCTATTCATGAATGGCCTACCTAGCATGGTATCCTCTTTGACCTTAAAGTTGATTCCATAATACACTAGGCTGGAAAGTATATTACTTCACAATATGTCAACATGCCAAGGAATAATTTGTCTGGACCTACCATATAATACGATCTTCAGCCTCTGAGAAGCAACGTTTGTCTTCCTCGGGTTCCACGATCTCTTCCTCACTGTCGCTGCAGACTAGTGCCTCGCCGCCATCTTGCTCATAGTATATTCGCCTTCTCCCAACCACTGACTGGTCTTCAGTCATTTTCTGATTCCTAGAAACATGAATCAAACAATTTGTGGAATCATGTGATGCAGGAAGAAAATCCTCGAGAAAGCAGCAAAATATACAGGAGAAAGTAAGTTCAAGCCCCATGTTTCATCAACTATCAGGAAGGAATCCTCTGATCAGCAACTAGCATCCACATAATCCATTATCATCAGTATGTCAAACATACACTCAATTCTACTTGTGCTTACTGCTTGCAGGCCGAGACCAACGAACCTGTCTAGAAATATCCAAGTAGTATACGGAGGTATCTTCTCAACATACGGAAGCTTCGTGCTTCTACCATGGAGAACCTCCTGACATTTACAATTATCCCTATCCCCTGATCCTTGAGCAAATCCACTGTATTCCCACATTGGCTCCCCAATTCTTCTTGAGATCATCTTATCACCTTCTGGCTGCCCTGTATGTGATGATGTTGCTGACTCAAGTTTAGGAAAATCCATTTCTAGCTTCTTTCTGTTCTTTTCAACTTTCTCCTGTGAAGTTCAATTACATATTTAAACGAATCACTCGGCATTAAACCTCCAGTAACCCTGGATCATAATCAGCCTATACTCCACGTTCAACAGGGAACAGATTCGCAGCAGCAGAAACAAAATTGAAAGGCTTACTCTCACTGAAACCATCCTTTCGGCTTGAATTTCCTTCCTGAGCTGATTCAACTTCTGCATGAGGTTGCCACTATCGCTTCCTGTTGGATGCTCCAGTGAATTCTGCCAAAGAAACAAACAGGAATTTGCAACATGATTACTTCAAGACAGTACATCTGAACACTGTAAAATACGACGAGCAAAGAAAAGAAAAACATACGATCACAGACGGACGATTCGCCATCGGAACCGAAACCTAGCGCGAAACTACCGATTAGCTTTTCTTTCTTTCCTTTGATCGGATCGCCAGTCGAAACAGGATTTTACTTGGGGTTCATCATGATGGTTCGGACAATAATTATGTATGGAGAGAGAAGAAGCAAAGAGAGTTGCTTTAACATGAGCGAAATATGTTTGTTTTCAATGTTGGGCCATTGTTCAAGGGTTCGAAATTGAGCTTTTGAGATTGTAAATTATCAGAAATATCACTAGGTCAAGTTATTGTTTTTTCTCGTAGTGAATTTTTTATAGACTCAAGAAAGAGAGTCGTAGTCGATTGAATAGAGATAACAAAAATATCCGTAATTGTGGATATGCACTCGAATTCGATTTTATTGGATACTGTAAAACTCGAACTCGAAAGATCTTTAGTGGGTACGGTAAACCCCAAACCCAAATATTACGAGTAATGGGTGGGCATGATTTTCCCATTATCCAACCCGAACCTGCCCGATTATACACATGCATATGTATTTTGTCTATAAATGATTTTTATTTGTCTCTAACATATTTTATATTTAGCATATAAATTTTATATTTTCATGAAATTGTGTTGTTTTAATGCATTTTCTTCATTATAGTGAATTATTGTTGTACTTTTTGTTTTATGTAATGTGAGAATACGTGCGAATACTAACATATTGGTTAGAGTTATAAAGAGAAACTATTTGGACGAAATTGAACATTTGGTGTATTACTGAGAAATTGACTATTATTGTCACAAAGTCGATAGATATGGCTACAGATGTGTATTATGCATTAAAGTATGATGTGGCGTCCAGGTGACGTCAATGTGGCATCCTAATCAGTGTATTGTTAATGTAGCTGGCGGAATCTCTAACGACGTTAAATTTTTTAACGAAAGTGACTGAATTTGTCAAACATGTTTATAAAATCTGGATATTTTGTGTATTTCTTGGAAATTGACTATTATTATCACAAAGTTGATAGCTATGGCTATGCAAGTGAATTTTGCCTTTTTTTAAGTATATGTGAATGTTACGTCATATGGTAATTCATTGGTGGTTGTGCTAGATGAACTCGAGCATGGCCCATCAGCTTCTGATGGGTGGTTGACGTCCCTCTCCCTATCGGTCGAGTGACTTCGTGTTTATTGATACGATAGTTTTGCTATTACTTGAAGGCGGATCATTTGTCATCGACAGACAGTTTAGTGAAATTGTTATGCCTTCAAATGGGCTTATACATGTTTGTTTTATTATTTTGGACCTGGTTTGTAACTTTTTTCCAGGTTGGACCGTCTGGAGATGGTAATATATATATAATATATGTTTGCAATTTCTGTAACAAGCCAATGAACTGTTCTCTCCTGTCGGTAGATGTAACTAGTACACATCATGTAAGTTACTCACGTAAATTTAAGTATTCTATATTTCTTTCGCGACCTATTTCTCAATTCATTCTAAAGGTAGTTACTCCAACACTTAGGAAGGATTTATTCAAAATGAAGGGAAAGAATGTTGGCATGAGGAGAAGCATTGGTAGAGGCATGAAATGTTGCCTGCCAGCTTCTCCAAGAGAGAGAAAATGAAGTAAAGGAATGATGTGAAAGGAGGGAGGAAAAAGAAAAAAGAGAAAAAAAATGTACAAATGGAGTCTTTAATCTTCATGCAGCGAGCCTATGTTTTGTGCTGAAAAAACTATACCAAGTGCAGCTGCTCTTCTTCTTCTGCTACTACTTCCTCGTCTGAAAATCCTCTTCCATCTTCTATTTGGTCAGCTTCATCGCAACCCTACAACAAAATAAAAAAGAAGATAGTCAAGTTTGGTGCCTTCCTTTGTTGCATGGGCCGGTTCTGTTTTGGTTGGGTCCATAATCTTATTGGGCTTTGGGTGTACACCACGTTCTGCTTTGGTTGGGTCCATAATCTTAAAAGAAAAATGATAGTAAGATTTGATCGGCGAACGAACCTGATACCGTCGACGAATGCTTTTTTGAAGGGATGCTATGGTTCGAACGATTATGTACATTGGAATGATTATCCCACTGGCCCTTAGTATGAGTATCTGCACAAAAATTAACCTAACAAGTAATCAGAGATTCTCCATTTCACGCTCACAAGTGTCAAACAAAAAAAAAATCGTACTTACGGTGGTGATTGTGAATGGATAGTCTTCTTCTGTTCCAGTCACAAGTGTCTCAAACGAATGTCTCAACAATAGAAGGAACGTAAACTGCAACGGATAAGAGTAATCAGAACCGTAATTGTGTGGATTCTACTACTTGATTATTGAAAGGAAAAGGAATGTGGATAAAAGTGCCATCTAAAATGACTAGATAATTCGTTTGACATATCATAGAGCAAACCAACCAACCAACGAAAGAGATGAAGCGAAGCCAAACTTTATGCTTAAACCCTATATTTGGTTTGGCACCAAACTTCGCCAAACTTGAAAGATTGAGAGCTAAGAAAGAAACAAAAGAGGGGAAGGAAATGAGGAGACGGAAGAGGGGAACTCACGGTTAGGACCAAAGAACGGCATACACCAACGATTCTATCGGCGGCGGTTGTGCACACCGAATACTCTCCCGCCATGTGGCGGACACCCACTTGTGCCACCATTCCTTCTTCATTCCCAATCTCCAAGCTATCTCTGTCAAATGTCAATTTAATTATTTTCAGAAAACAGGCATCAGTATATTTATTTTTTTAATTCAACCGAATTATTATTATTATTATTATGCATAAAAAATGTGGCAATGGCTATCCTCTAAATTTTTTTTTTTTGGAGAAAAGCTATCCTCTATTCACAAATATCCGGTTTCAGTTCAGCAATTAGCTGTACAACACCACAGTTTTTTTTTTGTATTGACCAAAACAAAAGCCTTTCCCACGCTCCCCCATCCTAATCCTAATTGGGACGGGACCATAACCACAAATACCATTCCTATTTCCTTCCTTTTGGAATGTCCCATTCCTCCTCCTAATAAATTGGTTTCCAATTCACCAAAAGATAATGGATGGAAAATGCCATGCACCATACATTCTAAATTCATGTTTTCATCAATTATCTCTCTCTAATCAGCTCTCTCTATCGCCGCGGTGATAAAAATTCGACATTGATGATCACTCGGATAAATTTAATGTCGGTAACATATTCGATTATGTTGTAGAACATTTTAAAGCGTGTGTAAAATCGTTCGACTGTTTCGTCAATAATAATAATAATGCCGTTATAAAAGGCAAGGAAAGTAACTGACCTGATAGTCAATGCCTCTAATAACTCATCGTCTTTCTTTGACGATGATACTTTTGCAGCTGTATACCCAGGTTCGTAGTTCTGCAACCAAAATTTTCAAAAAAAATTTCAAGATTCCAACAGCTTCCGTAGCTTCACGTGGAACAACAACTAGGATGGGAACCATTATTATTATTCAAATAATAATAACAATATGCACTAATCTATTGTTTCTTTGTAAAATAATGAATACTGGTTTTAAGGTTCCAACTAACCAGAAAAATTCTTCTGATAATCTATCTAATATAGTATTAACATTAGATCATAATGGTGATTCCATATCCAAGTAAACCCACTAATCAATTTCATGGCGGACATCCCACTTCTGATGGTCGGGTTGGGTTGGTTTGGTTTGGTTTGGTTGGTTACCACTCATTCTCTCTGTTTTCCCCTTCTTTTCTGATCTAATTACAGAGGGTTATTGAGTTCTCAAGGGAAGAAAGCCCACCTGGAGACAGATTTCGCAGATTGTATTCCCCTTCTCGTCGCACCATCTCTGTATGCAATCTCTGTGCGCGTACTGTTTCAAAATTACCCACCAAAATCATGAGGAAAAAATTGCAGAAAGAAAAAACAGAGACAGCAAGCACTCTGTTTTACCCTCACAAAAACATTTCTCAACAATTGACTCTGAAAATTTCATCTGATCAGAATTTTCATCTGATCAACATACGTAGTTCTCGAGGTGGAGCAATTGATACAGAGGATTAAGAAGATTCAAAAGAGTGATGATTTCGGCAGCCTCGATTCGTTTCATGGTAATCGAAAATTCGAATCAATCCTCTCCACTCTCCTTACTGGTTCGGTAATACCCAGAATTTTTTTTATGGCGATTCACATGAATGATCGAAATCATGTACGTATGTATATGATTAGAAATCAAACCAATTTTGGATGACGACCCAGAAAACTAGATGGGATTGGGAGAAGGAAAATTGAGGATTTTGTAGCAAGTGGCTTACCTTAACGGTTCCAGAACAAGAGCAGGGCGCCTCCAGGCTCTTGAAGCTCTCGAATCCGGTTTCGTGGCAGATTCTGCAGTACGCCATGGAAACTCCGCCGCTGCTGCCAGAGCCCGAAGGAAGATGATGATGATGATGATGATCGTCTTCTTCGTCCGGAATCCAAAGTACAACTGCTTCTCCCATTTCTGGGCTTTTTCTCTTCTTTTCTTCCTTTTTTGGAATGGAATGGAATTTTTACTCTGCCCGTCTGGTCTGTCTTGCTCTGTTTTCTTTCTTGTTTGGCACTTCTTTGTGGGATGGGGAAGAAACTTCCGCTTCTCGCTTCTTTTGCCTAATGGCAATCTATCTGCGACACAGGGAGGCTTTAAAGAATGAAGAATTGGAGATGGGATGTTACCAAGATGCCCTCCTGGAAAATGTGAACACATCATTAATTAATATAATATAATATAATAATTATATTGATGAGGATAATTATCCTATCTGGAAAGCAAAATTTATAATGTCATCCAAAATTTGCATATATGATTGTATTGTCCGCGTAAAGAAGAACATTAAAATAATTGCTCTGTAAAACAGAGTAAATGTTGCAAGAGGTTAGTGAAAAAAAGTAACACCCTAGTTTGACCGGACGTTACTTTTATCAAAATATTTTTTTATAATTAAATTAAATCATTTCAAAAATAAAAAAAATTATATTGGATAGATTGAATACATGAAAAGGCAACGGTAACAAAGATCCATTATAAATACTGAAATACATCAAGTCTAAGTTATATCAAATATTGAACTTGTAGAACTTCATGTTGAAGTTATCTAAGAGTCGTCAAATTTCAAGATATACTATGCTTGCTGATAGTATGAGCTGAATGTGAATAACTAATGAACTTTTGCTTTATATAAGTAACTCGTTATTGGTTAAAAATCTCAAGTTCGTGGATCCAACCGACTTACTCGTGTTGTTATGCAGCGTTACATCTTCTTCCTCCTGTCAACTTCTTACCAATAGCTGCTCCTCGTAGAGGTCATCCCAAAAAATACTCCATTAGATACAACCACCCATCGGCCATAACCAACTTAAGCAGATCTAGTTATTTAGTTCCTATCAACCCACTATAACTATGTTAATAGAAATTTAATTACCATTACCACTTCCTCGGATAATTTACTTCTCCAACTGACAATTGCAACCTCGACTATATATGACTAAGAGCATCTCCATTGGAATTGCAATTAGAATTGCATTATGACATGGCATTCATTTGCAATTGCATTATGCAATTGCATTGATGTAGATGACAATTGCATCTTTGCAAGCTTGCATATAATGCAATTATGGAATGCAAGCCACATCATCTTTTTTATTATTAAATTATTCATTAATTTGATTATTTGAGTGTTTATATTTTAATATAATAATTATATTGATGAGGATAATTATCCTATCTGGAAAGCAAAATTTATAATGTCATCCAAAATTTGCATATATGATTGTATTGTCCGCGTAAAGAAGAACATTAAAATAATTGCTCTGAAAAACAGAGTAAATGTTGCAAGAGGTTAGTGAAAAAAAGTAACACCTTAGTTTGACCGGACGTTACTTTTACCAAAATATTTTTTTATAATTAAATTAAATCATTTCAAAAATAAAAAAAATTATATTGGATAGATTGAATACATGAAAAGGCAACGGTAACAAAGATCCATTATAAATACATCAAGTCTAAGTTATATCAAATATTGAACTTGTAGAACTTCATGTTGAAGTTATCTAAGAGTCGTCAAATTTCAAGATATACTATGCTTGCTGATAGTATGAGCTGAATGTGAATAACTAATGAACTTTTGCTTTATATAAGTAACTCGTTATTGGTTAAAAATCTCAAGTTCGTGGATCCAACCGACTTACTCGTGTTGTTATGCAGCGTTACATCTTCTTCCTCCTGTCAACTTCTTACCAATAGCTGCTCCTCGTAGAGGTCATCCCAAAAAATACTCCATTAGATACAACCACCCATCGGCCATAACCAACTTAAGCAGATCTAGTTATTTAGTTCCTATCAACCCACTATAACTATGTTAATAGAAATTTAATTACCATTACCACTTCCTCGAATAATTTACTTCTCCAACTGACAATTGCAACCTCGACTATATATGACTAAGAGCATCTCCATTGGAATTGCAATTAGAATTGCATTATGACATGGCATTCATTTGCAATTGCATTATGCAATTGCATTGATGTAGATGACAATTGCATCTTTGCAAGCTTGCATATAATGCAATTATGGAATGCAAGCCACATCATCTTTTTTATTATTAAATTATTCATTAATTTGATTATTTGAGTGTTTATATTTTAATAAATTAAATCAAAAAAATTAGTTGCAATTGCAAGTTAATTGCATTGATGTGGTGCAATGCAAGTAAGATGAGTTGGATTGCAAAAAAATGAAGTAACAATAAAAAAAAACAAATGCAATTGCAAATGCCATTGCACCAATGGAGATGCTAACTGTTACGAGAATGGTGCAGTCATAATAATTTGAGAAATTCTGGATTTGCGTATCTTTTAGTATTTTTTTCTATTTAGTTCGTAATTGTTATTATTTGAAATATTAGTATTATTTATTACTTATAAATTATAATTGTTCTGGTAGGTTTTGGATTTATTTTAGTATTTGATTAGAAATTGGTGTTTATTTTCTTGTTATTAAGATGGGTTTATATTTTGATAAATCCACGTAACACTAGCTTATGTAAAGTAATTAATTCCATTTTTTGCCCCCTGTTAACGATGGAAAAACATATGGATGAGATGCACTTTGACTTCGACGAGGACTGGGTGACTATTGTTGCTACATATTAGATCTCGTCAAACACTATTTGACATAGGATGTTTGGTGTATCCGAAATATATGTCATGTTACACCACTTTTATGGTGATTTTTTGAGAGTTCTGCGACTACAAATACGGATCGAATTCTTCATGAAAATGAGACGCCAACAATAATGGTCATCATGTTATATTTTGAGAAATTCGTTTAACACTAACTTATGTAAAGTAATTAATTCATTTGGTGTCCCTGTTAACGGTGGAAAACGAATGGATGAGATGCACTTTGACTTCGACGAATGCTGGGTTACCATTATTGCTACAATTTAGACATCGTCGAACATTGTTCGAACGGGGATGTTTGGTGTATCCGAAATCTTCATCATGTTAAATAAGACCGAATCATAATACCTTCCACCAATTAGACACTGGATTATATCTATGACACGGGATGCCACCATCCATGTAGTACTCGGTATGATATCCTTGTTGAGATCGGATGGCGTAACCAAATTGAAGTTGGATGCATCAACCTAGTGTCTGGGTGGCTATCAATCATGTTGAGCTTTCTTAGACCTAAAAGATGCATAAAGTATGATGATTGTCTGTG
Organism: Linum tenue; assembly: GCA_946122785.1. NCBI lineage: Eukaryota > Viridiplantae > Streptophyta > Magnoliopsida > Malpighiales > Linaceae > Linum > Linum tenue. Next base: position 625,118 of record CAMGYJ010000009.1, read on the forward strand.
CAAATTTCAAGTTTATAATTTAACTTTCATTTGAGGGGACGTATTAGAAAGTGGTATAAGATACATCATTAAATTTCTTCGAACAACTCGAGTTAGTTCTTGACACTATCTCCCAACCGCCCAAATGATCCGTCTTCCGTAGCTGCTCACCTCGTCGACTCCCTCACATTCACTGCAACAACTGCTGCCGTCATTCTCTCATCTCCGTTGAGCTTTCTCCCTCTACCGCTTTTGTTGTTGCGGTGGCGATGGTGAGAAGGAAATGGAGAGTTGGCGGGTCCGTTTGCAAAAAAATATTGCATAAAAGTGATGGAAGAACTTATCCATAACCGGTTGCACATGCAGAATAACCCCAATCCACTTTGTTATGTTTTGTTTGTGCCTTCTGTTTTGTCACAAAAAAAAAAAAAAAAAAAAATAAAAGCTTATAAATATTGACTTTGTCATTTGCTTCACGTCGGCATAGCTTAGATTACACGAGTTGATTGAAAAGGATGTGATACGGTCATTTCTCCCCACATGAGTTTGATATCTTTGAGATGGATTTTTGTATATGATTTAAATTATTGGTATCTATCTAGAGTTATTGGTTGCAGAAGCAGCAACATGTATATATTCTGGATTCATACAAGAAGTCCCCAATAAGTCTTTGTTTTTTTCTAGTTAGGAGAACTCTTGTATTCGTGTGTCCGTTATATATCGGGATTGTAAATTCAAAGTCTTAGAAGATAATTTTTCTGAATCTTCTGATTTTAAGTCATGATTAAATGTCTTGTTTTGTGAAATGAGCCAAATGACTCGGTTTACTAGTGTTTATTAAACTTCGATCGATCAGTTTGACATGAAATAGTCACACCTACGCTAAATATCTTGTCCGAGAAGTAAGATTTGATAACTGTTCAATTAACTCAGTCTTTCTATCTTATAGAAGGAGAATAAATCTATAACCGAAATTCAAGCGACACTAATTCAAAGATTTATTATTGAATTGTATGTGCAATTTATTTTTATGAATATTCCATCGTACTCTTAGATATGTAGATACAATGTGGAATTGTCAAATTATTGACTAGTATTAAGTTTTAGAACTATCTAACCAATAATATTGCTTTCCAATTTATAATTGACCAGCTTTCTAAATTTTTTTTACCGGTTAATCGTTGAAGGTTAAATCTCTCGATAATCCAGTTTGATGCTCGGTCCCGTTTTGAAAACAATGCATTTTACAAAACCCTCATTCAAAACCCATATAAGCCAAAGGATAAAGAGAAATACTGAATGATGTAAACGTGAACAGTTGGAAGCAAACAGGAAGCATGAAATTAAGTAGTAGTAGTAGTAGGTGAAAGAAAATTTATTTGAGTTATTGAAATATGAATCTATTCTTAAATAGTGAACATTTTATCCAAACGGTCTCATTAGACGCCTCATGAGGAAAAATAGTATCAGTATCAATCCAACATTCATCATCATAACGAATTAAGAAGCATAGGGAGGAATGTTTGACCATTTTTTACCAATAATTCAAGAACCTTTTCCTCGTTAAAGAACAGTTTAAGCAAGGTAACTAAATTTGACCATCCTTGTAATAAGAAGGTTCCATTTTCTCATTGTACGTTGATTAATATTTTAATATGTTCCTTTTTAATTTCGGTGCCAAGAAATAGAATGATGGGAAGGACGTGGGAAGGAGACGCACAGAGAGGAAACCAGAATCTAGTAAAAGGGACAAACGCGGTTTCAATCTCGGGAGCTGGCACTGTGCGGCTAATTTGTAATGCTTGCAGACTATGTATGTATAGAGAAGGTGATTGATCTGATTCATTCAAGTCATTCAATCCTTCTTTTAATTTTATTCTTGTAATTAACACCCAAAAACGAGTTGCACGACAAAGTTTTATTCTATTGGAATTTCCTACTGGATTTCACGAAAAATCCCAACAGCTGGAGGCATTATTATTGCTCACAAATCTTATATTTATTAATATATGCATATCATGTCTGAACCTGTGTTTATGAAATTATATTGGCAATTTTAGTGGTATGAGATGATTGAACCACAATAAAATTGTGATTTCCGTACAAAATATATTGCCGCTGATTTTTCCTGTACAACCTCCGATATTGTTTCACAATTCTTGGTCCGAACACTTTGACTGAGACAGACGATGAAGAAGCCAAATTGTAATTGTGTTGCTCAATTGGAGAGAAAATGTGTAGTTCTTATAGTGGGAAGCTAGCTCTTAACCTACTTTACCCAGAGATAAGAGGAGGATTCGTTAGCGCTTTTTTTGGTCATAGAAATCATTTCAGATTAACGAGATACAGAGAAGGAAGGGTACATGAGAACTAGCACTCTCACTAGTGTACACAACCGGATGACATAGAAAAAAATATAAGGTGAATCATTTATTTTATAATATTGGTATTGGCAATTTTCCACAAATTATAAAATATTCAACTCATAAACTTGGTCTAAACTTGGTAATAACCAAGGTTCAAGAAGACAGTAGGCATATGGCAAACGTGTTGAGTCATCCCCAAAGGACACAATTGAGTCATTTGTAAATGACTGCCCCAATCATTTCCAATTGGCTAGTTTTTTCGTGGTTAGTTTTAATTCTCCTTTTTTTCATCAAATACTAAACTTTCTCTACTTAGTCTTCGTAAACTCAATACTTTCCAATTATTTTCAAACATTCATTAATAATTTTTTGCTTTAAGCCACACCTATACGGATTTATTTTTGGGTTCCTCTCCAAAAGATTTTGTCGTAATTAGTTTAGATGAAAATATGAGAAATGTATTTATGTAGTATGGTTTGCTCGAGTGATTTGGGTGATTGATTTGACAACCAAATCCCAAACAACATAAATACATTGTTTGTTGAGGTATAAAAATCTGTGGGATCCATGAATTTAGACCATTTTTTAGATCCAAATACAAAAACCCGCGTATTTGCAAATACCACATTTCGGGGTCATTTGCTTGTTGGATTTGGGTCATGGATTTGGTTAGGGATGGCAACAAAATCCGAACCCACGGGTACCCACCCGACCCAACCCGGTCAACACGGGTAAAATCCGTGTTGACGGGTTTTGGGCCGGGTTTGGGTTTAAACCCGTTCACTATTCACTGGGTTGGGTTGGGTTTGGGTTTAGGTAAACCCGGCCCGTGGGTACCCGCCCACTCATATAATTAATTTTTTCGGTATATTTAATATTCTAAACAACTATCCTTATTTATGTTTGTGGAGACATGTCTAATTTTTTCTTTTTAATTGTGTAGAATGAAGTTGATGTTATGGAGTGGAGACTAAAGAAACTTAATTGAAAGAAAGAAGCTTTCAATTAAACATGTTATTTATGGACAATTTGTGATTTGCTTCAATTTTCATGAGTTTTCTAGATTGGTGTTGAACAATTTGTATAGTTAATTTGTGATTTGCTTGAATTTTCTAGAATGGTGTTTTATATATGGATAATTTATATTGAGAGATTGATATTTGACTTTAATTTTGATAAGAACTTGTGATTGTAAATTTTTTACGACAAAACCCATGTGTACCCATGAACCCGCGGATACCCAACGGGTTGGGTTGGGTTTGAGTTTTTCAAACCCGATGGGTTTTACCCCGGGTTTTTTTCAAAGATAAACCCATGGGTTTGGGTTTGGGTTTGACAAAACCCGACCCAACCCGACCCATTGCCATCCCTAGATTTGGTACCCAAATCCCAAGCTTGATTGATTTAACATAAGTCCATTGTTTGTTGAAGGGTGCTAAATCCGTGGGGTCCACGGATTTGGTCTTTATTTTGGAACCAAATCCGTGACCCCACGGACTTGTAAATCCCACATATTGATTTGGGATTTGCAAATCATTGATGGTTAGTTATTTATTTAACAAATCCATCACAAATCCATCATGCAAACATTAGACTCTTCAAATCCATAATTCAATAAATCCAACATAAATCCCACGATTTTTGTTGGCCAAAACTCTCATTTTTCAAATCCAACAAGCAAACGACCCGATTTAGTTATGGAAGGCAAAATTTTGCCCCATGATGTAAAAGTCTTTAAATCAACTAAACAAACAATGAACTCTTTCAAATATATCATAAATCCAAAGGTTGCAAATATAGGTGTAGTTGTTATGTTAGATTTGCCAACTAAACGCGTTTTTGTTTCTTGTTGTCAATTTCTATGATTTTTCAGATTTACCAACTAAACATGTTTTTGTTTTATATTTTTTTTTCTGTTTTGTTGTAGGTCTGTTGCCAAAACACCAATGCAATCACAACAACAATAAAATGATACTAAACGGGGCCTTAATTTTCAAATCCAACATACATACCAACACGCCCAACAATTCTAATAAAAAATCAACCTACCCACATTGTCTCATCTCATCCAAGTATCTGGAAAAAAGAACAGGCGTATCTAAAGCGTGAAAATTATTATTGCTTCAGAGGAATGTGATTGTCTAAAGATCGTCTGATACAAGGTAGAATTGAGAAAACAGTACTTGAAACGGCAGAGATTTTCACAAGTCTGCATTCAAAACTACAAATAGTATTACAGATCACTGGTAATGGGATACAACATCATCCCCAATCTCCAGACTTACAGATTCAACTTACCTGCCAAGTACCAAGAATGGATGGCAAGGCCACCAAAGGACATGATATTAGCAAGCGATGAAAACCCATGGATCATGCCGAATTTCTTGTTCATGGAAGCGAGCTTTGGGTCACTCTTTGCAACTTTCAAGTTCTTTGACCACCCTACTTCGTCTCCAATGTTCAATTCTCGCTCTATCTTGTGCCTTTGCTTCATCATCTGAAACAAAACCGAAAACAGAAGCGACGCATTAGCTACTATGTGGAAGCGATGGGGGTTCAGATTCTCTACTGATTTTCTTAGTTCAAAACAACAATAGTGAGCATCATCATTCATTCTGCGAAACGGTAAACAAAAATGCTGCAGGAGGAACATCCAATTCTACATCAAGAAACCCAACCAACACCCTCTAGTGTTAAGTATAAAGTATGTATACAAAAACGAGAGGGACTTCATAAGGCATCTCCTCACGGCGGGCCATCCATTCTACGCCTTTTGAAGTTCTACTTAAGAGTTACAGGGTAAAGAGAGCACAGGTATCCATATCATACAACCTAAGGAGCTACTGCGGCATAAGATAGAAGAGATGCTGTTCAGATTCTCTACTGATTCCTTTGTTCAAGATATTTCCAATAATAGTGAGCATCATTCATTCCAAGTAACGGTAAAAAAATAGCGCAGAAGGAGGAACATCCGATTCTGCAACAAGACGCCCAACCAACACCTAATACTAAGTATGCATACAAAGGAGCAAGAAGGACGTCATAAGACATCTCCTCACGCCTTCTACAGGGCCATCCACTAGTTCTGCTTAAGTGTTACAGGGTAAAGAGACCACATACATCCATATCATACAACGGTTCGGCAGAACAACTCAAAAGATAAAGAAGTATCGTTAATTTTTTCATGCTCGTTCCAAGTTTGCGACCAAGGAGCTACTGCAGCATGAGATAGAAGATCGATCGCACATGTGTATATATGCAATTGCGATTTAATGTACCTGGACGGTCATGGGGGTGAAAACGAACAGATTGCAGAGGTTGAAAGCGAAGGAAGAGAGCAGAAAACCAAGCTGATATCTCTCGGTTGTGGATGCTGATTGCCAGGGGTTCAGGTACCCGAAAGCCGCCACAGATATGGCGCAGCAAATTCCAACCATCGAGAAGTAAGCAGGGAACATCTTGCTCTGCAGGTTACCAAATTGATGTCTCGGAAGATTCCTTTTGTGGCAAAATCACAATTCAGATAAGGCAAAAGACGAATTATTACTTCAATTGAGAGATCACAAAAGAAAAGAAAAAAATGCTGAATTCCAAACTCGAACGAAGCCCTAGATGTGAGAAAAAAATAATAGTTCCGACAAGCGAGATGATGAATTGAAATCGATCGAAGGAAGGGAGGAGCCGTGTAGGTTTACTTGAACATGATGATGCCGCCGATGAAGGTGACCCAGAGGGCGGCGCCGAAAGCGGTGGAGAAGGCCAGGAGGTGAGCGAGCTTGAGGTAGGTGGAGAGCTGCTGGGCCGACTTGGATCCGAAGGTCTCCGGCGAGAAGACGACGCCGACGGCTAGGAAAGCCACCGCGGCCAGGAACCGGCTCAACCAACCCATCTTGCGCGACGACGGCGATCGAGTGGAGAAACGGGAATTGACGGAAGTTTCGCGAAGGAGCTTTGCAGCTGACTTTTGGTACTACACAATATGTATGGGAAGTTGGGAACCCAGCACGCCCTCGCGGACTTTGAAACTACTCTCCAATTAATTCCCCGGGAACCGGCTAAACTAGTATTTGTTACGAATATATAGTAATTTCAAGCCAACTACCTAACTATTACAACCATAAATTCCCCACATGTTTATTTATGGTTACAACTACCCAACTATCTGGTCATTTGGGTGAGGTAATTCAAAAAGTTATTTCGGTTTGGCAAAAATAAAATGAAATGTAGTATTTTGTTTATGAAATAATTGTGAGTTATTTGAAGTACTTATCTACTTCTAGTTATTTCAAATAACTCATCTCTCAACTTTTTTTTCATTCCATCCCATCTCTAAATAATGAAATACCACAATATTTAAATGTTTTTATCCAAATAATACAATTGGACGAATTACCACATTTAAACTGAAATACCACACGAAATGTCATAATAGCAACATTAGTACAAAATGTCGAAATACCACATACCCAAAATGATGTATCCAATATTCCAAACTACCCTTAACTACTTGTCCTTGTCCATTACATTCTTGTTATAAGATGCAACTCATGTATATTAATAGTTTAATACCATTGTTATATATTAGTACCTGGATCAGAGAGCCGGGTCTGGCCTGTATCTGAAGATCCTTTTATACAGCTTCTGTTATTTTGGGCCTGGGCTCCATCGACTCTCAAGACTCAAGAGCCTACCACGAATCTCAAAAGCCCAGTTGTCACAGCACGCGAAATTTCGTTCTCCCGCCAGGCATCCTAAATATTGAACTTCGTGAAAAAATTCTCCCGCTTTCAAATTCTTCCACTGTGTACTTTCTTCACTCCCACCGCTTCAAGTCTTCTTCGAGAAGCTTTCCACAGAAAGAGAGGCGCCCGTGCACCACTAAATCGAAACCTTACCCTTCCTCTCAGTCCAATCGATCTCATTTACTCCAAGTTCCGACGGCGGTTCAATTCTCCGGGATCTCCCTTCCGCAGGGAAGTTAGATTTTGTGGAAATGCAGGCAGCAAGTTCTTACGGGAAGACGTTCTTGGGCATTCGCTTTCTTCTCTATGGTTTCGATCCTCCCGGCCAGCAACAGGTTTTGGCTTATGGTTTCAATTCGATTCAGTTAGTTTCGTTGGTCATTCCCTTCTAATTACAGTGCTGCGAGTTCAATTTTTTTTTTTTTTGGGTCTGAGGTTGGGGATTTCTTCAATTTGTTGTTCGTTTGTGCAGGTTCGATCCATGCTCTTGAGTCGCGGCGGAATTGAGGCTCAGGATTTTACTCATCTAGTAGTGGACAATACTATTTATGTAAGTGATGTTGAATCGTGGATTTAGGGTTCTGCTATTTCAGTTCGGGATTTTCAATTGCTGTAGTGCTAGTTCTTGCATTGATGTTCATTCATTTTCTGAATAACTTTTCGTTGTCTTCGGGTGTATATGTAGGATGATCCGGCCTGTGTTTCTGCTAGAAATGATGGAAAGACAGTGGTCACTAAGTTATGGGTCGACCATAGTTTTGATATTGGATTGATTGTCGATGCAACTTCTGTGAGTGCTCTCTTCTCCGCTATTTGCTCTTGTTACCAGCTGTTATGCTTCAAAACTGAAACTGTGGCTCTGGTTTGGTGTAACGATGGCTGCGCTCCTCCATTTGTGTGTGTTTTGTGCTGTTGGGTTTTCATTCATGGATTCCCTCGCTGTAGTTGGGCTGAGATTCTATGGTTTTCTTCATTTTGATCTTCAGGTGATGTATCAACCTCCAAAAGATTTGAATGGGATACCAGGTGCTGAGAATCTCATTATTTGCTTAACTGGGTACCAGCGCCGAGATCGAGAGGACATTATGGTATGCCATAGCTCAATTATTTTTGACTACGCGAAATGCAGTAGATCATTTTCATTTCTGATGTTGGAGTTGTGTTTCTAGACTATGGTTCGCCTCATGGGTGCGCAATTTTCCAAGGCATTGGTGGCCAGCAAAATCACTCATCTCATATGCTATAAAAATGAAGGTGAGCCTTTCTTCTGTGAGCTAAGGGCATTGTTGGTACTTCAGTCAACTTCTTCTGCTGTGACTTCTCTTTTCTGGTTTAGGTGTGGAATATGCATATTGTATGTTAAACCTTTCAGAATGGAGATTGGATTTGGTTTCTGATGCCCTCTATCTCAAGATTGTGTGGGTTGCTTGCTCATTTATCATAGTTAATAATCGCTTGAAAATCTTCAATTATGTGATAAAATCCTAAAAGGAGGGCTTGGTTTCTAGCTTTGTAGGACTGGCGTCTCTTGTCAAACCCACTCGTACATATATGCTCTACTGTCTACTTTCCTGGCAAACCTGCATGGTGTCCCTGCAAGAGTCTTCATTGTAAAGCTTGCTTTGGTCTTTAGCTTCTTTGTGACAGTCTTTACTTATCTTGCACCGTTCTTCAGTATAATATACTGTAGTTTTATAGCTCTGCATGTTGTACCTTTTGAACCTTTGTGTGTATAATGGCAGCTGAACTATTTTTTAGGTGAAAAGTATGAACTTGCACGTAGGGTGCACCATATAAAACTTGTCAATCATCAATGGCTGGAAGATTGGTAAGTTCTTTTCAGGTGCTGTTATGTCTACGGTTGCTTCCTGTGATTTTTGGCTGGAACCATGGTCCCTCCGCCATTCTGCGTGTTAAGCTAGTTTCTCTTTTGCAGCTTGAGGAACTGGAAGATCCTCCCAGAAGATGAATATAGTAAGAGGTAATGTGAATGATCTACATTGTTTCATTTTGCTGCATCTAGGAACATCATCTCAATCATTTTGTACGTGTCTGTGTTTGAGCCATTATCATTCCTGTCCTTCAATCTGTTCTGTTTTATTCTTGCTCTGTAGAGTCTTTTCTTACTCATGGTACATGTAATCCCCTTCGATTCACACCCTGTAAATCTTCAGCCCAATCTTCCAATAATGGGCAACTAATGCACTATACTCTTACATTCATAGAATGAGGCACCAAAAAATGTTTAATTTGATGATTCTACTTGATTTTGGATATTAACTTTAAGTAACAATCTTATTCCTTATAGTGTTATGTTTCTCCTTCCCCCTTCATTCCTTGTAGCACGTCTCTTGTTCAGTGGCTTGGCAAATTGCCTTAATAAGGAGACACTTCATATTCATGCTTCCTTTCTGCTTTTTATTTTCCAGTGGCTATGAGTTGGAGTTGATGGCAGCTGAAGCAATGGATTCCGAAGATGATGTGTCTGATGATACCTCTCTCAAGCTGCCTACCAGCCGCAGCGTAAACCAAACCCTGCAGATTACGAGAAATGCATCTCCCAAGACCAGTGACTTGTCAAAATCAACTTCTAAAGTACCCACAACGAGGGTAGGGTCTGATGGTTTCTTGACAGTTCACAATGATGAGGAGGTATTAATAACTCCGGTCACTAAGAAAAAGGTGGATACGGCATCCCATTTGGCAGGCCCATCAGAGAGAACTCCAGGTTCTGCAAAGGCGGGTGATAAGATGAACTCTGTCTCTATGAATGTTGAAAAACCTTCACATTCTAATACGAAGTCCAGCGTTATCAGTTACCACAGGAAAATTCCACAAAGGTCTCCGACAGCACTTTTTGTTGGAATGTCAAAAAGTCTTGATTGCTCTCCGAAAGTACAAATAGGAGAATGCATAAATGTCACTTCTGCCAAAGTTGAAGATGCAAAGAAACGAAGTGGTTCCAATTCTGAGATCTCTGAGCGATTAGTCTCTGAACAGGTATCAGAGGGTAGCAAGCAAAGGAAAGATACTTGGAAGTCTAGTCCAAAGAGCCATAATCAACAAGCTTTTGTAACGGGAAGTCCAACTGTTAGCTCTGGCGCTCAAGGATTGAAATCAACTACATTGGCAGGGAAGTCAGACATTTTGCCAGATGGTGATCATGTTCGCTCTGGTAATGGTATAGTAAGTTCGAATGCAATGTTGAATTCCACAAACAACTCTTCCAAGGAGGTAGTGGTGACTTCGAGAGAGAAATCACTTGTGCAAGAGCTGCCATTTGGTGAGACTACAACCTTGGAAAGAACAGAACACCTAAGTCCTAATATGAAGCTTCAGACCTCAGTTGGTGGATTGAAAGAGCCGCCATTTGGTGGGACTACAACCTTGGAAAGAACAGAACACCTAAGTCCTGAGATGAAGCTTCAGACCCCATTGGGTGGATTGAAAGAGCTGAATTCACCTACCAATAACAACAGTGAAAATTTCGGTGCAGATAATTTGAAACTCGTGGATGGTACAAATCATCAAAGAGAGGCCTCTATGTTGACTACTTCAGATACCAATCAGAGGCAAGAAGATAACAGCTTACTTTTCCAACAAGGTGGGAAGCACACTGCTACAGGGAAGACAATGAGATCTAGACTGACACTGAAAAATGCTGGTGCGGACAAATCCAAACTTGTGGACGATACAAATCATCAAAGAGGGGCCTCTATGTTCACTACTTCAGATACCAATCAGAGGCAGGATGATGACAGCTTACTGTCCAAACAATTTCGGAAGCACACTGCTACTGGGAAGACGACTGGATCTAGACTGAAACTGAAAAATGCTGTGAATCAAAAGGGTTCTATTTATTTGAAAGAAGTTGCTGCTGCTAAGGAAGTTCTGGCAACTGATCCGTGTATCGGAAATGGTGGAACAGAGAATGAAGCAAACTTTTCCAGGGTCACAGAGATCGATAAACCACTTCTTGATGTTGCTCAAGTAGGTGTTGTGGAAAGAGAACTTATTGTTGATCTAAGGGCCGATATCCAGGATAACACTGGGTTTATGGATGACGAGACCGAGCCTCCTGATGAAACATTTGACCGAAGTGATGAACTTGTAAAAGAGAGGACGGAAACAGTCGGTTTGGCAGCTATAGGCAAGGAATCCCAAGGTCAACAAATGGAGAAAAGTTCTGCTGTCTCTAAAGTGGACCATGTGATGGAGGATTCAGAAAAGAGAGATAATTCAATCTCAGAACGAGATGGTGATACAAAGAAGAAAAGTAAAACTCAAAAGCTACCTTCAAGTAAGAGCAAGAGAAAGGCAGTTTCCACTGTTAATGATAATTCCTCCAACTCTAGCAAAGCGACGGGGAAAGAAAAGCAGCAAGCTGCAGAAGACATACTGGAGAGAAACCGACCAGCAAGTTGTCGTCCAAGTATCAAGAACAAATCTAGAAAAAGGACACACAGCACCATGGAAGCAGACAAGGAGAATACGGCGGTTGCTGAAGTACTTAATAATGGAAGCAAGGCTGGAAACCATGTTGAACCATGTAAGACGACAGCAAATGGTGGTGATCAGGTAGCTCCAGAAGACAAACCTGCTTCTGCAGAAGTTGGAGCGATCTCAAATCACATTGAGAGAGAACCTATGTTCTTCATGTTTAGTGGGTGTAATAGATTGCAGAGGAAGGAGTTTCAGAAGGTTATAAAACCATTGAAGGGGAAATCCTGGAGAGACTCTCACCAGTGGACATACCAGGCAACTCATTTAGTTGCTGCTGATCCTCTCCGCAGAACAGAAAAGGTCTTCGCTGCTGCTGCCTCTGGGAGGTGAGAGATTTCCCTTTCGCCTGACTAACTTGGAAGATTATTCATTACCCTGTTATTCCTAGAATATATTACTCGAATTTACATTTCAACTTTAATCCCTTTTACTAGCTGTCTGACAAAAGTGTCATGTTAACTGATGAGCTTTGGTTTCTATTTACTTGCAGGTGGATTCTCAAGACGGACTATCTGTTCGCCTGCAGTCAGGAAGGCAAGTTTCTTCCTGAGGAGCCTTATGAATGGCATAAGAAAGGGGTCAATGAAGACGGCGCTGTAAATTTAGAATCCCCCAGGAAATGGAGACTACTCAGAGAGAAAACAGGACACGGTGCATTTCATGGTATGAGGATTGTCATCTATGGGGAATGCATCGCTCCCCCTTTGGTAAGTTTAACACATCTCTTTGCAAGCATCATTTCATTTAAGCTTTCGCGCTCATATCCTCCATTTCTGGCTGAACAGGACACACTGAAACGAGCGGTGAAGGCAGGAGGCGGGACAATACTAGCAACCTCCCCGCCATACACCCGTTTCCTCTCCTCAGGGATCGACTACGCCGTCGTCGCCCACGGAACCCTGATCGTCGACGGATGGGTACAAGAGTTTCTAAGGCACGAGATACCCTGCGTGGTAGCTGACTACCTGGTGGACTACGTGTGCAGAACAGGCTATTCTCTGGACAAGCATGTCCTCTTCAACACCCAGAAATGGGCAGACAAGTCGTTCAGCAACCTGGCGAGGAAGGCAGAGGAGATCGTCGTAGTGGCGAACCCTGCAGCTTCTTCTTCTTGTTCGCCCAAGAGCTGCATTAATGATGATGATGGTGATGATGTGGCGTGCCAGGTTTGCGGCGGCCGCGATCGAGGTGATGTGATGCTTCTGTGTGGGGATCAATCTGGGAATGTAGGTTGTGGCGTTGCTAGGCACATAGACTGCTGTGATCCTCCTCTTCAGAGTATCCCTCAGGAGGATTGGTTCTGTCCGAATTGTTCTAAGGACAGGAATTCGGTGAAGCCCGCCAAGGCGCCGAAGCGGAAGAAGGGGAAGGCCAGCTGATCACAACCAAGGAAACATTTAGTTTGATTTGTTGCTTTACTATGTGTATGTATTTCTTCTCTTCGCTCTTTGAATTCTCTTCAAAGAAGTTCGACCTCGTCTTTCTTTGCTACGGTTCTCTTCATCAGTCTTCAAGGTGAGTAGAAGTTTCGATAGACATTTATTGATGAATGGAAGTTCGAGGGTCTGGTTGATTGTGCAGTAAATATAAGAATGTGTTTCTTCAAAATTGATATTAATTTTTTCTAGTGACAAAACATGAATTAATATTAAAAGTGCTCTTCAAATGATATTCACTTTGATATAATTTTTGAATACATTTTTTTTAGATTTTTAGTACCACTCTAAACCATGATGATATTGTTTGGTATTACATAAGAGCATACCAAGTGGTATAAAAGTGTATCATGGTGATTTGAACACACCAGACTGTAAAATGGTTGAATATATGATAGTAGAAATATATTATCCGTCATTTACAACTTTCAACATAAGATACCACTCCTATACTAGTGTGGTATGAGGTGATATTTTTTGGTGCCGTATTTTTTCCCCGATAATTTTGTAGATTCAATATATCATGATGCACTCTTTGCAAAAATTTTCAAATTGACTTAGAAAGGAAGGAGATACAAAATCGACTTGAAAATGTATCTCATTTTGTAGAAAATAGCATACTCGTTCCATCTGTGCAAGTTTTTTTTTTGAAATCAAAGTTAAAACAATGAAGATACGAGCCAATTAAGAAAACTAGAAAAACAAAAAAAACCATTAATTCCCACCCCTAAGATTCGAGACACATTTAAAATGAAAGACTCAAATTTAGTTATGCAATGTAGTCAAAAGCGAGTTTCTAAGTAGAAATGTTTTGGTGATGTAGAAGCGTAAAATCGTAAGTTTTTAAGTTTTAAAGCGGAGTTTTTAACTACATAAGTTATAAAAACTAAGATTTTGTGTAGAAACGTTTTAGTGACTTAAAAACGTAAAATCATAAGTTTTTAAGTTTTAAAACGTAATTTTAACTACATTAGAGTTATGCAACGTATCGGTAACCCCGTTAGTGCACCAGAACCCCACTCTATTGAGATATGTAGAGCCATTCAATCTCCGGTTACATACAAGCAGAGGAAAGTTCACAAGACGAAAACTCTCATTGTTAGGAGAAAAAAAAAGAAAAAATTAAAGAATCGAAGAATGATGACAGAGTTCACTAAATCTGCTTCTCTCTAGAATGAAACACATTTTTTCCATAGCCGAATTTCACACCAAACCGCCAAACCAAATTCAACCGAAAGAGACAACCGAACAAATCCATAGAAGCTCCAAGGTACGGAAATCGGTCGAACCGAGACAACTAATTTGGGCGTTGATCTTGGAGCCGCATTTGATGGTAAAATCGGGCGATGAACTCCTCCGCCTTGGAATCGATCATCTCGTCCCCTTCCACACCATCGTAGTAGCAATCGCCATGTTCTTCCTCCTCCTTCTCGTCTAGATCCGCCAGGCTGTTCGCCGACGCGTACTGGCTCATCGCCGCCGGCGACGGCGGAGCAACCTCTCGATCCCCCTGTGCCACCACCGCAGATGACGCCTGAATCCGGCGTAACGCGGGCGGTGACGACGACGGCGGCGGTAATTGGTGGCTCTCCAATTGCAACGGGCGAACCAGGCCCAACAATTTCTTCTTGCTGGATTTGTTGTTGATCATGAACAATGCAGCCCTGATTAGTTGCATAACGCCTGCAAAAATAATTAGGGATTCGAAAAAACAATCAATTAATAAGATGCGTAATGTTTCAAAAATTGAAAACGTTCTGATTTCCATTGCCATCCAGCTACCTGTGGTTTTGTTCTTCTTTTTCTTGATGCAGGGGCGGAAGCCATTGCTGGAATCGATGCTGAAGCTTCTGGCGGTCGGCGGTTCGTCGTTTTGGATGAAGAAGAGGCTGGATTTTCTTTCAGCTTCCATGGAATGAAATTCCAGGAGAGATTTGGTGAATTGGAGAAGATGAGGTGAGAGAGATCCCTTGGTTTCTGACCCTGCCAAAAAAGAGCAGGAGTCAGAAACGCGCGCAAAATGGAGCTAAGCTTGAATTCACGTTGTGTTTATTTATAGGGGATAGACGTTCAGACCCACCCACCACAAACAAACGCACGTCGTCTCTTCTCTTCTCTTCTCATTTCTTTTTCTTTTCTTGTTAGGGTGGAACCATATGCTATTAGGCTAGCACCATGCTAAATCTAATCTAATCTAACCCCTAATTAACTATGTTAATTCAATGGATGAAGTAAGGGTAAATTAGTAATGACAAAAGGTAAATAAATGCTATTTATGGCCCATTCGCTTGCGTTTTTCGGCGAGTGGAAGATAACACTGTAAATGTGTTGTATGAAATATTTAGCAAAATGAAACTCTCAAGACATAATTGTAAAAGCAGAAAGGAAAAAAAAAAAAAAAAAAATTTCACAAACATGTTGTGGCTAGGTGAACTTCGTAACAACTTGGACACGTTTGCCAATGAGGCTATGGATCTACGAGGAATTTTACAATGCTATATAGCATTGGTGCTATAGGTTTTTCTCTTTATGGTACAACTTAAAATTGTACCTTTAACGTTATGGTACAACTTCAGATTGTACCTATACTCTTTTGTCAAATTGTTTTATGGTACAACTTAAACTTGTACTTTCATTTGATGGTACAAGTTTAAGTTATAAAGGTGTACCATAACATAAGAGCACAAATTCCTTTGTGGTACAACCTGAACTTATACCTTTAATGTTATGGTACAACTTTAAGTTGTACATTAAAGCACCAATACTTTATAGCATAGTAGAAGTGCTCATGGATCTACATGTAAGAAGAGCCTATTTGATTCGAAACTTCACAACTATTAATTATAAAAAAGATTATGAATGAAAAATAACAAAGAGGTAAAGATTATGTGTCTATTAAGTCGAACAAACAAAAAATGAACTTAGAATTTACTCTGGATTTTCAACTAAGATGAAAAATAAAAGAGAAATAGAGAATCTATAAAAAATTAACAAAGTCAAAGAAAAGGATTACTCATATTGAAGAAATTTTTTCGACATCGTCTAAGGTGACTTGAGGACAAGATTTTATTAGAAGTGGTAGTGATTAGCAAAACCAACAAACATGCCAAGCTATTGCAAGGCGTTGAAGCAACATAATAAGTATGGGAAATTACTTCCACAGAGCTCACAAAATTGATGACAAATATGGTTAGCACCAATTGGAGGTAATAAGAGAAATAACTTGCAATGTTGAGTTGTGAAGAAAATAAATGGCCAAAGATTCACATACACCATTTGCCACTGAAAAATCAAAGACAACCAACAAGGAGCAGTCAAGCTAAACAAATAAGGAAATGGAGGAATTCAAATGAAGCTGCATCAACCAAAAGATTAAATGGCGGATTTATACCGAGTTAAATTTTGACATATTTCAAAGGTACATATTTCAGGTTATTTTTCAGAAATGTCATTTTCTTTCGATTTTGAGGCTAAAGATCAAGGATTCAGGTAAAGGCTGTTCTCCACCGATAATGAAGTATATTGATCCTAATCTCTACGGATGATAAGTCCTTTAAGCAACTATTTAGGCCAATTTACACTCGGATAGAATTTTTCGTGTTTTTTTGGGCGACGAAAGAGCATTTTCTTTGGATTTTGAAGGCTACATATCACTGATTCGGCCTGAGGCTATTATTCAACGATGATTAAGTCCATTAAGAACCGATTTGGGCGGATTTATACAAGGTCAATTTTTGGAATATTCCAAAGGGGTACCATCACATATTTCAGGATATTTTATCGAAAGGCCATTTTCTTTCGACTCTGGAGGCCAAAGATCACGGATTTAGGCCAAGGCTGTTCTCCACCGATAATGAAGTCTATTGATCCTATTCTCCACGATTGATAAGTCAGTTAAGCACCGGTTTGGGCCAATTTATTTTCGGATGACATTCTCTAAAATTTTGGGCGAAAAAAGGCCATTTCTTTGGAATTTGAAGGCTACAGATCACGGATTCGGCCTGAGGCTATTTTTCAACGATGATTAAGTCTATTAATCATCAATTTGGGAAAATTTATTCCGGGTCAATTTTTGGCAGAATCCAAAGGGGCACCATCACAGATTTCGGGCGATTTTTCCGAAATGCCATTTTTTCCCCCCTATTCTCGAGGCTACAGGTCACGGATTTGGGCCGCGACAGTTCTCCACTGATAATGAAGTCTATTGATCGTATTCTCCACGGATGATAAGTCTGTTAGGCACCGAATAAAGCCAATTTATTTTCGTATGGCAATTTTGTAATTTTTGGTTGACGAAAGGCCATTTTCTATGGATTTTGAAGGCTACACAGATCACGGATTCGGCCTGAGCCTATACTTCTTCGATGATTAGGTCCATTAAGCACCGATTTGGGAAGATTTATTCCAGGTCGATTTTTGGAAGAATCCATAGGGGTACCATCACAGATTTCGGGCGATTTTCGTGAAATGTCATTTTGTTTCGATTCTGAAGGCTACAGATCACGGATTCAGGCCGAGGCTGTTCTCCACCGATAATGAAGTCTATAGATCCTATTCTCCACTGAGGATAAGTCCTTTAAGCAATGATTTAGGCCAATTTACATTCGGATAGAATTTTCGTAATTTTTTGGGCGACGAAAGGGCATTTTCCTTGGAATTTGAAGGCTACAGATCACTGATTTGGCCTGAGGCTATTTTTCAACTATGATTAAGTCCATTAAGCATCGATTTGGGCGGATTTAAACAAGTTCATTTTTTGGCAATTTCCAAAGTTGTACCATCACAGATTTCAGACGATTTTTTCAAAATGCCATTTTCTTTGGATTCTGGAGGCTAAAGATCACGGATTCAGGCCAATGTTGTTCTCCATCGATAATGAAGTTTATTGATCCTATTCTCCACAATTGATAAGTCCGTTAAGCACCGGTTTGGGTCTATTTTTTTCGGATTACATTTTCTAAATTTTTGGGCGAATAAAGGCTATTTCTTTGGATTTTGAAGGCTACAGATCACTGATTCGGCCTGAGGCTATTTTTCAACGATGATTAAGTCCATTAAGCACCGATTTGGGAGGATTTATACAATGTCAATTTTTGGCATATTCCAAAGGGGTACCATCACAGATTTCAGATGATTTTTTCGAAATGCCATTTTCATTGGATTCTGGAGGCTATAGATCACGGATTCCGACCGAGGCTGTTCTCCACTGATAATGAAGTTTATAGACCTATTCTCCACGGATGATAAGTCCTTTAAGCAACTATTTAGGCCAATTTACACTCGGGTAGAATTTTCGTATTTTTTTGGGTGACGAAAGAGCATTTTCTTTGGATTTTGAAGGCTACAGATCACTGATTCGGTCTGAGGCTATTCTTCAACGATGATTAAGTCCATTAAGCACCGATTTGGGTTGATTTATACAAGGTCAATTTTTGGAATATTCCAAAGGGGTACCATTACATATTTCAAGAGATTTTATCGAAATGCCATTTTCTTTCGACTCTAGAGGCCAAAGATCACGGATTCAGGCCAAGGCTGTTCTCCACTGATAATGAAGTCTATTGATCCTATTCTCCACGATTGATAAGTTAGTTAAGCACCGGTTTGGGCCAATTTATTTTCGGATGACATTTTCTAAATTTTTGGGCGAAGAAAGGCCATTTCTTTGGATTTTGAAGGCTACAGATCGCAAATTCGGCCTGAGGCTATTCTTCAACGATGATTAAGTCCATTGAGCACCGATTTGGGAAGATTTATTTAGGGTTAATTTTTTGCAGAATCTATAGCGGTACCATAACAGATTTTGGGCAATTTTTCCGAAATGCCATTTTCTTTCTATTCTCGAGGCCACATGTCATGGATTCTGGCCGCGGCTGTTCTTCACCGATAATGTAGTCTATTGATCCTATTCTCCACAGATGATAAGTCCGTTATGCACCTGTTTGGGCCAATATATTTTTGGATGACATTTTCATAATTTTTGGGCGTCGAAAGGTCATTTTCTTTGGATTGTGAAGGCTAGAGATCACGGATTCAGCCTGAGGTTATTGTTCAACGATGATCAAGTCCATTAAGCACCGATTTGGAAAGATTTATTCCGGGTCAATTTTTGGCTGAATCCATAGGGGTACTATCATTGATTTCGGGCGATTTTTCTAAAATGCCATTTTCTTTCTATTCTCGAGGCTACAGGTCGCGAATTCCGGCCACGACTGTTCTCCACCGATAATGAAGTCTCTAGATCCTATTCTCCATTGATGATAAGTCCTTTAATCAACGATTTGGTGCAATTTACATTCGAATAGAATTTTTGTAATTTTTTGGGCAACGAAAGGGCATTTTCTTTGGATTTTGAAGGCTACAGATTACTGATTCGTCCTGAGACTATTCTTCAACCATGATTAAGTCCATTAAGCACCGATTTGGGTGGATTTATACAAGGTCAATTTTTGGCATATTCCAAAGGGGCACCATCACAGATTTTGGGCAATTTTTTCGAAATGCCATTTTCTTTCGATTCTGGAGGGTAAAGATCACGGAATCAGGCCAAGGTTGTTCTCCATAGATAAGGAAGGGTATTGATCCTATTCTCCATGGTCATAAATATGTTAAGCACCGGTTTGGGCCAATTTATTTTCGGATGACATTTTTTAAATTTTTCGGCGAATAAAGACCATTTCTTTGAATTTTGAAAGCTACAGATTACAGATTCGGCCTGAGGCTATTCTTCAATGATGGTTAAGTCCATTAATCACTGATTTGGGAATATTTATTCCGGGTCAATTTTTGGCAGAATCCAAAGGGTGTACCATAACAGATTTCGGGTGATTCTCCAGAAATGTAATTTTGTTTCGATTCTAGAGGCTATAGATCACGGATTCAGGCTGAGGCCGTTCTCCACCGATAATGAAGTCTATAGATGCTATTCTCCACAAATGATAAGACTTTTAAGCAACAATTTGGGCCAATTTACATTCGGATAGAATTTTCACAATTTTTTGGGCGACGAAAGGGCATTTTCTTTGGATTTTGAAGGCTATAAATCACGGATTTGCCCTGAGGCTATTCCTCAATGATGATTAAGTCCATTAAGTACCGATTTGAGAGATTTATTGCAGGTCAATTTTTGACAGAATCCAAAGGGGTACTATCATATATTTCAGACAATTTTTCCTAAATGCCATTTTCTTTCTATTCTCGATGCTACAGGTCACGGATTCGGGCCTCAACTGTTTTCCACCGATAATGAAGTCTATTGATCCTATTCTCCATGGATGATAAGTTTGTCAAGCACCGATTTTGGCCAATTTATTTTTGGATGATATTTTCGTAATTTTTGGGCGACGAAAGGCCATTTTCTTTGGATTTTTTAGGCTACAGATTACGAATTTGGCCTGAGCCTATTCTTCAACGATGATGAAGTCCATTAAGCACCGATTTGAGAAGATTTATTCTGGGTCTATTTTTGGCAGAATCCAAAGCGATACCATCACAGATATTGGGCGATTTTCCCGAAATGGCATTTTGTTTCGATTCTGGAGGCTACAGAGCACGGATTCAGGCCGCGACTGTTCTCCACCGATAATGAAGTCTATAGATCCTGTTCTCCACGGATGATAAGTCCTTTAAGTACCGATTTGTGTAAATTTACATTCAGATAGAATTTTCGTAATTTTTTTGGCGACGAAAAGGCATTTTTTTTTGGATTTTGAAGGTTATAGATCACGAATTCGGCCTGAGGCAATTCTTCAATGATGATTAAGTCCATTAAACACCGATTTGGAAAGATTTATTCCTGGTCAATTTTTTGAAGAATCCAAAGGGGTACCATCACAGATTTTAGGCGATTTTGCCGAAACGCTAATTTCTTTCTATTCTCAAGGCTACAGGACACAGATTCGGGCCACGACTGTTCTCCACCGATAATGAAGTCTATTGATCGTATTCTCCACGGATTTGGGCCAATTTGGGCCAATTTATTTTCGTATAACATTTTCGTAATTTTTGGTTGACGAAAGGCCATTTTCTATGGATGTTGAAGGCTACAGATCACGGATCCGGCGTGAGGTTATTGTTCAACGATGATTAAGTCCATTAAGCACCAATTTGGAAAGATTTATTCCGGTCAATTTTTGGCAGAATCCAAAGGGGTATCATCACAGATTTAAGGCGATTTTTCTGAAATGCCATTTTCTTTCTATTCTCGAGGCTACAGGTTACGGATTAGGGCCACAACTGTTCTCCACCGATAATGAAGTCTATAGATCCTATTCTCCACTGATGATAAGTCCTTTAAGCACCAATTTGGGCCAATTTATTTTCGGATGGCATTTTCGTAATTTCGTGGGCGACGAAAAGCCATTTTCTTTGGATATTGAAGGCTAAAGATCACGGATTCGGCCTGAGGCTATTCTCCAACGATGATTGAGTCCATTAAGCACCGATTTGGGCGGATTTATTCCGGGTCAATTTTGGCAGATTCCAAAGCGGTACCATCACAGATTTCGGGCGATTTATCCGAAATGCCATTTTCTTTCGATTCTGGAGGCTACAGATCACAGAATCAGGCCGAGGGTATTCTCCACCGATAATGAAGTCTATTGATCCTATTCTCCACGAATGCTAGGTCCGATAAGCATCGATTTGGGCTAATTTATTTACGGATGGCATTTTCGTAATTTCGTGGGCGTCGAACGACCATTTTCTTTGGATATTGAAGGCTACAGATCACGGATTCGGCCTGAGGCTATTCTCCAATGATGATTGAGTCCATTAAGCACCGATTTGGGCGGATTTATTCCAGGTCAATTTTTGGCAGAATCCAAAGGGGTACCATCACAGATTTCGGGCGATTTATCTGAAATGCCATTTTCTTTCGATTTTGGAGACTACAAATCACGGAATTAAGCCGAGGCTATTCTCCACCGATAATGAAGTCTATTGATCCTATTGTCCACGGATGATAAGTCCGTTAAGCATCGATTTGGGCCAATTTATTTTTGGATGGCATTTTCGTAATTTCGTGGGCGACGAAAGGCCATTTTCTTTGGATATTGAAGGCTATAGATCACGGATTCAGCCTGAGGCTATTCTCCAACGATGATTGAGTACATTAAGCACCTATTTGGGCGGATTTATTCCGGGTCAATTTTTGGCAGTTTCCAAAGGGGTACCATCACAGATTTCGGGCGATTTATCCCAAATGCCATTTTCTTTCGATTCTGGAGGCTTCAGACCATGGAATCAGGTCGAGGCTATTCTCCAACGATAATGAAGTCTATTGATCATATTCTCGATGGATGATAAGTCCGTTAAGCACCAATTTGGGCCAATTTATTTTCGGATGACATTTTCGTAATTTCGTGGGCGACGAAAGGCCATTTTCTTTGGATATTGAAGACTACACATCACGGATTCGGCCTGAGGTTATTCTCCAACGATGATTGAGTCCATTAAGCACCGATTTGGGCAGATTTATTCCGGGTCAATTTTTGGCAGATTCCAAAGGGGTACCATCACAGATTTCGGGCGATTTATCCCAAATGCCATTTTCTTTCGATTCTGGAGGCTTCAGATCACGGAATCAGGCCGAGGCTATTCGACAACGATAATGAAGTCTATTGATCCTATTCTCCATGGATGATAAGTCCGTTAAGCATCGATTTGTGCCAATTTATTTTCGGATGACATTTTTATTAATTTCGTGGGCGACGAAAGGCCATTTCTTTGGATATTGAAGGCTACAGATCACGGATTCGGCCTGAGGCTATTCTCCAACAATGATTGAGTCCATTAAGCACCGATTTGGGCGGATTTATTCCGGGTAAATTTTTGGCAAATTCCAAAGGGGTACCATCACAGATTTCGGGCGATTTATCCGAAATGCCATTTTCTTTCGATTCTGGAGGCTACAGATCACGGAATCAGGCCGAGGCTATTCTCCACCGATAATGAAGTCTATTGATCCTATAATTCACAGATGGTAAGGCCGTTAAGCATCGATTTGGCCAATTTATTTTCGGATTGTATTTTCGTAATTTCTTGGGCGACGAACGACCATTTTCTTTGGAAATTGAAGGCTACAGATCTCGGATTCGGCCAGAGGCTATTCTCCAATGATGAATGAGTCCATTAAGCAGCGATTTGGGCGGATTTATTCCGGGTCAATTTTTGGCAGTTTCCAAAGGGGTACCATCACAGATTTCGGGCGATTTATCCGAAAAGCCATTTTCTTTCGATTTTGGAGGCTACAGATCACGGAATCAGGTTGTGGCTATTCTCCACCGATAATGAAGTCTATTGATCCTATTCTCCACGGATGATAAGTCCGTTAAGCATCGATTTGGGCCCATTTATTTTCGGATGGCATTTTCGTTATTTCGTGGGCGACGAAAGGCCATTTTCTTTAGATATTGAAGGCTACAGATCACGGATTCGGCCTGAGGCTATTCTCCAACGACGATTGAGTACATTAAGCACCGATTTGGGCGGATTTATTCTGTGTCAATTTTTGGCAGATTCCAAAGGGGTACCATCACAGATTTGGGCGATTTATCCGAAATGCCATTTTCTTTCGATTCAGGAGGCTACAGATCACGGAATCAGGCCAAGGCTACTCTCCACCGATAATGAAATCTATTGATCCTATAATTCACGAATTGTAAGTCCGTTAAGCATCGATTTGGCCAATTTATTTTCGGATGGCATTTTCGTAATTTCGTGGTCGACGAAAGGCCATTTTCTTTGGATATTGAAGGCTACAGATCACGGATTCGGCCTGAGGCTATTCTCCAACGATGATTGAGTACATTAAGCTCCGATTTGGGCGGATTTATTCTGGGTCAATTTTTGGCAGATTCCAAAGGGGTACCCATCACAGATTTTGGGCGATTTATCCGAAATGCCATTTTCTTTCGATTCAGGAGGCTACAGATCACGGAATCAGGCCGAGGCTACTCTCCACCGATAATGAAGTCTATTGATCCTATTCTCCACGGATGATAAGTCCGTTAAGCAATGATTTGAAACAATTTATTTTCGGATGGCATTTTTCTTAATTTCGTGGTCGACGAAAGGCCATTTTCTTTGGATATTGAAGGCTACAGATGAAGGATTCGGCCTGAGGCTATTCTCCAACGATGATTGAGTCCATTAAGCACCGATTTGGGCGGATTTATTCCGGGTCAATTTTTGGCAGATTCCAAAGGGGTACCATCACAGATTTCGGGCGATTTATCCGAAATGCCATTTTCTTTCGATTCTGGAGGCTACAGATCACGGAATCAGGCCGAGGTTATTCTCCACGATAATGAAGTCTATTGATCCTATTCTCCACGGATGCTACGTCCGTTAAGCATCGATTTGGGCCAATTTATTTTCGGATGGCATTTTCGTAATTTCGTGGGCGACAAATGACCATTTTCTTTGGATATTGAAGGCTACAGATCACGGATTAGGCCTGAGGCTATTCTCCAATGATGATTGAGTCCATTAAGCACCGATTTGAGCGGATTTATTCCGGGTCAATTTTTGGTAGTTTCCAAAGGGGTACGTACCATCACAGATTTCGGGTGATTTATCCGAAATGCCATTTCTTTCGATTCTGGAGGCTTCAGATCACGGAATCAGCCCGAGGCTATTCTTTAACGATAATGAAGTCTATTGATCCTATTCTCGATGGATGATAAGTCCGTTAAGCACCAATTTGGGCCAATTTATTTTCGGATGGCATTTTCGTAATTTCGTGGGCGACGAAAGGCCATTTTCTTTGGATATTGAAGGCTACACATCACGGATTCGGCCTGAGGCTATTCTCCAACGATGATTGAGTCCATTAAGCACCGATTTGGGCGGATTTATTCCAAGTCAATTTTTTGCAGATTCCAAAGGGGTACCATCACAGATTTCGGGCGATTTATCCCAAATGCCATTTTCTTTCGATTTTATAGACTACAAATCACGGAATCAGGCCGAGGCAATTCTCCACCAATAATGAAGTCTATTGATCCTATTCTCCACGGATGATAAGTCCGTTAATCATCGATTTGGGCCAATTTATTTTCGGATGGCATTTTTGTAATTTCGTGGACGACGAAAGGCCATGTTCTTTGGATATTGAAGGTTACACATCACGGATTCGGCCTGAGGCTATTCTCCAACGATGATTGAGTCCATTAAGCACCGATTTGGGCGGATTTATTCCGGGTCAATTTTTGGCAGATTCCAAAGTGGTACCATCCCAGATTTCGGGCGATTTATCCCAAATGCCATTTTCTTTCGATTCTGGAGGCTTCAGATCACGGAATCAGGCCGAGGCTATTCGACAACGATAATGAAGTCTATTGATCCTATTCTCCACGGATGATAAGTCCGTTAAGCATCGATTTGTGCCAATTTATTTTTCGGATGGCATTTTTCTTAATTTCGTGGGCGACGAAAGGCCATTTTCTTTGGATATTGAAGGCTACAGATCAAGGATTCGGCCTGAGGCTATTCTCCAACGATGATTGATTCCATTAAGCACCGATTTGGGCGGATTTATTCCGGGTCAATTTTTGGCAGATTCCAAAGGGGTACCATCACAGATTTCGGGCGATTTATCCGAAATGCCATTTTCTTTCGATTCTGGAGGCTACAGATCACGGAATCAGGCTGAGGCTACTCTCAACCGATAATGAAGTCTAATGATCCTATTCTCCACGGATGATAAGTCCGTTAAGCAATTATTTGAACCAATTTATTTTCGGATGGCATTTTTCTTAATTTCGTGGTCGACGAAAGGCCATTTTCTTTGGATATTGAAGGCTACACATCACGGATTCGGCCTGAGGCTATTCTCCAACGATGATTGAGTCCATTAAGCACCGATTTGGGCGGATTTATTCCGGGTCAATTTTTTGAAAATTCCAAAGGGGTACCATCACAGATTTCGGGCGATTTATCCCAAATTCCATTTTCTTTCGATTTTATAGACTACAAATCACGGAATCAGGCCGAGGCTATTCTCCACCAATAATGAAGTCTATTGATCCTATTCTCCACGGATGATAAGTCCGTTAAACATCGATTTGGGCCAATTTATTTTCGGATGGCATTTTCGTAATTTCGTGGACGACGAAAGGCCATTTTCTTTGGATATTGAAGGCTACACATCACGGATTCGGCCTGAGGCTATTCTCCAACGATGATTGAGTCCATTAAGCACCGATTTGGGCGGATTTATTCCGGGTCAATTTTTTGAAAATTCCAAAGGGGTACCATCACAGATTTCGGGCGATTTATCCCAAATTCCATTTTCTTTCGATTTTATAGACTACAAATCACGGAATCAGGCCGAGGCTATTCTCCACCAATAATGAAGTCTATTGATCCTATTCTCCACGGATGATAAGTCCGTTAAACATCGATTTGGGCCAATTTATTTTCGGATGGCATTTTCGTAATTTCGTGGACGACGAAAGGCCATTTTCTTTGGATATTGAAGGCTACACATCACGGATTCGGCCTGAGGCTATTCTCCAACGATGATTGAGTCCATTAAGCACCGATTTGGGCGGATTTATTCCGGGTCAATTTTTGGCAGATTCCAAAGGGGTACCATCCCAGATTTCGGGCGATTTATCCCAAATGCCATTTTCTTTCGATTCTGGAGGCTTCAGATCACGGAATCAGGCCGAGGCTATTCGACAACGATAATGAAGTCTATTGATCCTATTCTCCACGGATGATAAGTCCGTTAAGCATCGATTTGTGCCAATTTATTTTCGGATGGCATTTTTCTTAATTTCGTGGGCGACGAAAGGCCATTTTCTTTGGATATTGAAGGCTACAGATCAAGGATTCGGCCTGAGGCTATTCTCCAACGATGATTGAGTCCATTAAGCACCGATTTGGGCGGATTTATTCCGGGTCAATTTTTGGCAGATTCCAAAGGGGTACCATCACAGATTTCGGGCGATTTATCCGAAATGCCATTTTCTTTCGATTCTGGAGGCTACAGATCACGGAATCAGGCCGAGGCTATTCTCCACGATAATGAAGTCTATTGATCCTATTCTCCACGGATGCTACGTCCGTTAAGCATCGATTTGGGCCAATTTATTTTCGGATGGCATTTTCGTAATTTCGTGGGCGACGAATGACCATTTTCTTTGGATATTGAAGGCTACAGATCACGGATTCGGCCTGAGGCTATTCTCCAATGATGATTGAGTCCATTAAGCACCGATTTGAGCGGATTTATTCCGGGTCAATTTTTGGTAGTTTCCAAAGGGGTACGTACCATCACAGATTTCGGGCGATTTATCCGAAATGCCATTTCTTTCGATTCTGGAGGCTTCAGATCACGGAATCAGCCCGAGGCTATTCTTTAACGATAATGAAGTCTATTGATCCTATTCTCGATGGATGATAAGTCCGTTAAGCAATGATTTGAACCAATTTATTTTCGGATGGCATTTTTCTTAATTTCGTGGTCGACGAAAGGCCATTTTCTTTGGATATTGAAGGCTACAGATCACGGATTCGGCCTAAGGCTATTCTCCAACGATGATTGAGTCCATTAAGCACCGATTTGGGCGGATTTATTCCGGGTCAATTTTTGGCAGATTCCAAAGGGGTACCATCACAGATTTCGGGCGATTTATCCGAAATGCCATTTTCTTTCGATTCTGGAGGCTACAGATCACGGAATCAGGCCGAGGCTATTCTCCACCGATAATGAAGTCTATTGATCCTATTCTCCACGGATGCTAGGTCCGTTAAGCATCGATTTGGGCCAATTTATTTTCGGATGGCATTTTCGTAATTTCGTGGGCGACGAACGACCATTTTCTTTGGATATTGAAGGCTACAGATCACGGATTCGGCCTGAGGCTATTCTCCAATGATGATTGAGTCCATTAAGCACCGATTTGGGCGGATTTATTCGGGGTCAATTTTTGGTAGTTTCCAAAGGGGTACGTACCATCACAGATTTCGGGCGATTTATCCGAAATGCCATTTCTTTCGATTCTATAGGCTTCAGTTCACGCAATCAGGCCGAGGCTATTCTTTAACGATAATGAAGTCTATTGATCCTATTCTCGATGGATGATAAGTCCGTTAAGCACCAATTTGGGCCAATTTATTTTCAGATGGCATTTTCGTAATTTCGTGGGCGACGAAAGGCCATTTTCTTTGGATATTGAAGGCTACACATCACGGATTCGGCCTGAGGCTATTCTCCAACGATGATTGAGTCCATTAAGCACCAATTTGGGCGGATTTATTCCGGGTCAATTTTTTGTAGATTCCAAAGGGGTACCATCACAGATTTCGGGCGATTTATCCCAAATGCCATTTTCTTTCGATTTTATAGACTACAAATCACGGAATCAGGCCGAGGCTATTCTCCACCAATAATGAAGTCTATTGATCCTATTCTCCACGGATGATAAGTCCGTTAAGCATCGATTTGGGCCAATTTATTTTCGGATGGCATTTTCGTAATTTAGTGGACGACGAAAGGCCATTTTCTTTGGATATTGAAGGCTACACATCACGGATTCGGCCTGAGGCTATTCTCCAACGATGATTAGGTCCATTAAGCACCGATTTGGGCGGATTTATTCCGGGTCAATTTTTGGCAGATTCCAAAGGGGTACCAACCCAGATTTCGGGCGATTTATCCCAAATGCCATTTTCTTTCGATTCTGGAGGCTTCAGATCACGGAATCAGGCCGAGGCTATTCGACAACGATAATGAAGTCTATTGATCCTATTCTCCACGGATGATAAGTCCGTTAAGCATCGATTTGTGCCAATTTATTTTTCGGATGGCATTTTTCTTAATTTCGTGGGCGACGAAAGGCCATTTTCTTTGGATATTGAAGGCTACAGATCAAGGATTCGGCCTGAGGCTATTCTCCAACGATGATTGATTCCATTAAGCACCGATTTGGGCGGATTTATTCCGGCAATTTTTGGCAGATTCCAAAGGGGTACCATCACAGATTTCGGGCGATTTATCCGAAATGCCATTTTCTTTCGATTCTGGAGGCTACAGATCACGGAATCAGGCTGAGGCTACTCTCCACCGATAATGAAGTCTAATGATCCTATTCTCCACGGATGATAAGTCCATTAAGCAATTATTTGAACCAATTTATTTTTGGATGGCATTTTTCTTAATTTCGTGTTCGACGAAAGGCCATTTTCTTTGGATATTGAAGGCTACACATCACGGATTCGGCCTGAGGCTATTCTCCAACGATGATTGAGTCCATTAAGCACCGATTTGGGCGGATTTATTCCGGGTCAATTTTTTGCAGATTCCAAAGGGGTACCATCACAGATTTCGGGCAATTTATCCCAAATGCCATTTTCTTTCGATTTTATAGACTACAAATCACGGAATCAGGCCGAGGCTATTCTCCACCAATAATGAAGTCTATTGATCCTATTCTCCACGGATGATAAGTCTGTTAAGCATCGATTTGGGCCAATTTATTTTCGGATGGCATTTTCGTAATTTCGTGGACGACGAAAGGCCATTTTCTTTGGATATTGAAGGCTACACATCACGGATTCGGCCTGAGGCTATTCTCCAACGATGATTGAGTCCATTAAGCACCGATTTGGGCGGATTTATTCCGGGTCAATTTTTGGCAGATTCCAAAGGGGTACCATCCCAGATTTCGGGCGATTTATCCCAAATGCCATTTACTTTCGATTCTGGAGGCTTCAGATCACGGAATCAGGCCGAGGCTATTCGACAACGATAATGAAGTCTATTGATCCTATTCTCCACGGATGATAAGTCTGTTAAGCATCGATTTGTGCCAATTTATTTTCGGATGGCATTTTTCTTAATTTCGTGGGCGACGAAAGGCCATTTTCTTTGGATATTGAAGGCTACAGATCAAGGATTCGGCCTGAGGCTATTCTCCAACGATGATTGAGTCCATTAAGCACCGATTTGGGGGGATTTATTACGGGTCAATTTTTGGCAGATTCCAAAGGGGTACCATCACAGATTTCGGGCGATTTATCCGAAATGCCATTTTCTTTCGATTCTGGAGGCTACAGATCA
This sequence comes from Linum tenue, assembly GCA_946122785.1. Lineage (NCBI taxonomy): Eukaryota > Viridiplantae > Streptophyta > Magnoliopsida > Malpighiales > Linaceae > Linum > Linum tenue. The sequence continues at coordinate 655,215 of CAMGYJ010000009.1, forward strand.
CGGAATCAGGCCGAGGCTACTCTCCACCGATAATGAAGTCTAATGATCCTATTCTCCACGGATGATAAGTCCGTTAAGCAATGATTTGAACCAATTTATTTTCGGATGGCATTTTTCTTAATTTCGTGGTCGACGAAAGGCCATTTTCTTTGGATATTGAAGGCTACAGATCACGGATTCGGCCTAAGGCTATTCTCCAACGATGATTGAGTCCATTAAGCACCGATTTGGGCGGATTTATTCCGGGTCAATTTTTGGCAGATTCCAAAGGGGTACCATCACAGATTTCGGGCGATTTATCCGAAATGCCATTTTCTTTCGATTCTGGAGGCTACAGATCACGGAATCAGGCCGAGGCTATTCTCCACCGATAATGAAGTCTATTGATCCTATTCTCCACGGATGCTAGGTCCGTTAAGCATCGATTTGGGCCAATTTATTTTCGGATGGCATTTTCGTAATTTGTGGGCGACGAACGACCATTTTCTTTGGATATTGAAGGCTACAGATCACGGATTCGGCCTGAGGCTATTCTCCAATGATGATTGAGTCCATTAAGCACCGATTTGGGCGGATTTATTCCGGGTCAATTTTTGGTAGTTTCCAAAGGGGTACGTACCATCACAGATTTCGGGCGATTTATCCGAAATGCCATTTCTTTCGATTCTAGAGGCTTTAGATCACGCAATCAGGCCGAGGCTATTCTTTAACGATAATGAAGTCTATTGATCCTATTCTCGATGGATGATAAGTCCGTTAAGCACCAATTTGGGCCAATTTATTTTCAGATGACATTTTCGTAATTTCGTGGGCGACGAAAGGCCATTTTCTTTGGATATTGAAGGCTACACATCACGGATTCGGCCTGAGGCTATTCTCCAACGATGATTGAGTCCATTAAGCACCAATTTGGGCGGATTTATTCCGGGTCAATTTTTTGCAGATTCCAAAGGGGTACCATCACAGATTTCGGCGATTTATCCCAAATGCCATTTTCTTTCGATTTTATAGACTACAAATCACGGAATCAGGCCGAGGCTATTCTCCACCAATAATGAAGTCTATTGATCCTATTCTCCACGGATGATAAGTCCGTTAATCATCGATTTGGGCCAATTTATTTTCGGATGGCATTTTTGTAATTTCGTGGACGACGAAAGGCCATTTTCTTTGGATATTGAAGGTTACACATCACGGATTCGGCCTGAGGCTATTCTCCAACGATGATTGAGTCCATTAAGCACCGATTTGGGCGGATTTATTCTGGGTCAATTTTTGGCAGATTCCAAAGGGGTACCATCCCAGATTTCGGGCGATTTATCCCAAATGCCATTTTCTTTCGATTCTGGAGGCTTCAGATCACGGAATCAGGCCGAGGCTATTCGACAACGATAATGAAGTCTATTGATCCTATTCTCCACGGATGATAAGTCCGTTAAGCATCGATTTGTGCCAATTTATTTTCGGATGGCATTTTTCTTAATTTCGTGGGCGACGAAAGGCCATTTTCTTTGGATATTGAAGGCTACAGATCAAGGATTCGGCCTGAGGCTATTCTCCAACGATGATTGATTCCATTAAGCACCGATTTGGGCGGATTTATTCCGGGTCAATTTTTGGCAGATTCCAAAGGGGTACCATCACAGATTTCGTGCGATTTATCCGAAATGCCATTTTCTTTCGATTCTGGAGGCTACAGATCACGGAATCAGGCTGAGGCTACTCTCAACCGATAATGAAGTCTAATGATCCTATTCTCCACGGATGATAAGTCCGTTAAGCAATTATTTGAACCAATTTATTTTCGGATGGCATTTTTCTTAATTTCGTGGTCGACGAAAGGCCATTTTCTTTGGATATTGAAGGCTACACATCACGGATTCGGCCTGAGGCTATTCTCCAACGATGATTGAGTCCATTAAGCACCGATTTGGGCGGATTTATTCCGGGTCAATTTTTTGAAAATTCCAAAGGGGTACCATCACAGATTTCGGGAGATTTATCCCAAATTCCATTTTCTTTCGATTTTATAGACTACAAATCACGGAATCAGGCCGAGGCTATTCTCCACCAATAATGAAGTCTATTGATCCTATTCTCCACGGATGATAAGTCCGTTAAACATCGATTTGGGCCAATTTATTTTCGGATGGCATTTTCGTAATTTCGTGGACGACGAAAGGCCATTTTCTTTGGATATTGAAGGCTACACATCACGGATTCGGCCTGAGGCTATTCTCCAACGATGATTGAGTCCATTAAGCACCGATTCGGGCGGATTTATTTCGGGTCAATTTTTGGCATATTCCAAAGGGGTACCATCACAGATTTCGGGCGATTTATCCGAAATGCCATTTTCTTTTGATTCTGGAGGCTACAGATCACGGAATCAGGCCGAGGCTATTCTCCACCGATAATGAAGTCTATTGATCCTATTCTCCACGGATGCTAGGTCCGTTAAGCATCGATTTGGGCCAATTTATTTTCGGATGGCATTTTCGTAATTTCGTGGGCGACGAACGACCATTTTCTTTGGATATTGAAGGCTACAGATCACGGATTCGGCCTGAGGCTATTCTCCAATGATGATTGAGTCCATTAAGCACCGATTTGGGCGGATTTATTCTGGGTCAATTTTTGGCAGATTCCAAAGGGGTACCATCACAGATTTCGGGCGATTTATCCCAAATGCCATTTCTTTCGATTCTGGAGGCTTCAGATCACGGAATCAGGCCGAGGCTATTCTCCAACGATAATGAAGTCTATTGATCCTATTCTCGATGGATGATAAGTCCGTTAAGCACCAATTTGGGCCAATTTATTTTCGGATGGCATTTTCGTAATTTCGTGGGCGACGAAAGGCCATTTTCTTTGGATATTGAAGGCTACACATCACGGATTCGGCCTGAGGCTATTCTCCAACGATGATTGAGTCCATTAAGCACCGATTTGGGCGGATTTATTCCGGGTCAATTTTTGCAGATTCCAAAGGGGTACCATCACAGATTTCGGGCGATTTATCCCAAATGCCATTTTCTTTCGATTATATAGACTACAAATCACGGAATCAGGCCGAGGCTATTCTCCACCAATAATGAAGTCTATTGATCCTAATCTCCACGGATGATAAGTCCGTTAAGCATCGATTTGGGCCAATTTATTTTTGGATGGCATTTTCGTAATTTCGTGGGCAAGGAAAGGCCATTTTCTTTGGATATTGAAGGCTACACATCAAGGATTCGGCCTGAGGCTATTCTCCAACGATGATTGAGTCCATTAAGCACCGATTTGGGAGGATTTATTCCGGGTCAATTTTTGGCAGATTCCAAAGGGGTACCTTCCCAGATTTCGGGCGTTTTATCCCAAATGCCATTTTCTTTCGATTCTGGAGTCTTCAGATCACGGAATCATGCCGAGGCTATTCGACAACGATAATGAAGTCTATTGATCCTATTCTCCACGGATGATAAGTCCGTTAAGCATCGATTTGTGCCAATTTATTTTCGGATGGCATTTTTCTTAA